>JAPKLX010000048.1:0-160053 GCA_026898415.1 Leonotis leonurus
TGTTCATTCCATTGTACAATGTACAATCTGTCCTGCAAAATTCCGGTAAGAAGAATTTCTTCTCCTTCCAAGTTCTTTACTAGACATTTATTAGCGGTAAATTCTACTCTCTTGTTATTAGCACAAAATTGGCTAATTGAAAATAGATTATGATTTAGTCCTTCAACATAAGATACATTCTGAATAATTGTGTTACCAACATAGAGATCGCCATAACCTCTTGTATATCCTTTCGAGTCTCCTCCAAAGGTTACAATTGGTCCATTGCTTTCCTTGTAGTTGGATAACATTTCTTTGTTACATGTCATATGTTTGGAACATCCGCTTTCAAGAATCCATACTGCGCCCCGAGCTGTGCGCTTTCTTCTCATCGATCTCCTATCCTGCAATGAAAATTTATTTAGCTACCCTACTGAATGAGGGTGCTTTGTTAGTGGACCAAGTTCCTTTTGGAACCCAAATCTGCCTAATAATAGTAACATTTTGTGAAGGTCTGATTTGTTTGCCACTAAAGTCAATATACACGACTTTCTTCTTAGCAGGTAGTTGATTGGGCACAACTTGTTTTCTAGGAGCAGATTGTTTGTGAGGGGCAGATCGTTGCCTCTGGTTGAATGGCTGAGGAGCTCGCTGATGAATAAGTTGAGTAGAGTGATCAAACTTTTGAGCAGGCTGCTTTCTTTGTTGAAACCCAACCCCTTGAGTGGTGAATTTGTGTTGTGGCTGGCTTTGATTCTTGATCAAGATAGCTTGAGGTTGTCTTGCATTATTGTTGAGATTCACTATTTTGTCTTTTCCTTTTTCTTTGACAAATTTCCCTTTTGGTGGTCCTTTGTCAACTCCGTCAAAACCAAGTCCGGTACGGTCTGCAGCTCTTCTTTGCATGTCGTTGATGAGTTGAATCTTATCCTCCTTTTTGTGTATTGAGTGATTAACCATGGCACTCAAATCATCGACCTTTCGTTGTGCGGAAGCTTCTCGATCAATGAGATCAGAAATCTTGGCATTCAAAGTGTAATTTTCTTCGCTCTTGTCCTTGAGTTGTTTGAGTAGAGCGTTTTCCCTATCATTGAATGAGTTGCTGATTTCTTTCATCTCTTGAATAGTGTTTGCCATTTTTTCCATTCTCTTTTATCGCATGTTTGAACATCTTGTTCAATCTCGCATGATCTTCCATGAGCTTGGTGAAGTCTTCAATGGACAGATCGTCTTCATCTTCTTCATCTATCTCTTCTTCTTCACCCGAGTCATATAAAGGTGAGTTAGAAATAGGAGAAGAATAATTATTTTCTACCTCATTGTTGTCGAGTCCGTTGTCATGACCCATGAGGCATTCATCCCATTCAAGATCCAGTTCATTTACTAAAAAAGCTTCATCGTTCTCAGACGAACTGTCGGTTAATGTGCTTGTAGCGGCTTGTTCTTCGGCAAGCATAGCTTTACGTTGTTCTCTAAGCTTTTTGTCTCGCTTGTTTCTGAGTTCTTCTCTTTCTGTCTTGGAGATGTCTGGACAATCTGTTTTAAAATGACCTTTCCTACCACACTTGAAACAAGAGAATTCAGATAGGTCAGCTTTAATATATAAGGAGTTAGTTTTTACTTCACTTTTCTTATCGGGTCGATCTCCCGATCGATCTCTTCCTTTGAAGTTTTGATTGTTATCTTTGTAGAGACGCTTGTATCGGTTTGCCCTTAGCTCCATCTTCTGGAATCGTTGAGCCATGAGTGAGTATTCTTCAAAGTAGTTCTTGGTGGGGTAGTTTTCATCATCCGAACTTGACGAGTCTTTTACCACCACAGCTGGTGTAGACTTTCTTTCCACCTCCTTTTCTTTTAACTTGGCCTTAAAGGTAGTTTCCTTGTTTTTCATTCCTGCAACAGACGGTTTGCTAAGAGAAGAATTAGAATGACCATGAATACGATTAATTTCGTACTCATTGCCCGTTAGCAAATCAAATAATGCATCAATAGTGAGAGAGTTGAACTCTGGCATCATGGGATGCATAGCAGAATATATTTCCCAGCTAGCAGGTAGAGCTCGGATGATTTTGAGATTCTTTTCACGCTGTGTGTATTTGTCTTTGTCAATAGCGTCAATCTCTATCAGGATTTCAGTGAACTTGTTCTTCATTTGAGAAATGGTTTCTCCTTGCTTCATTTTGAATTCTTCGTACTTGTTACATGCTATTGACAGTTTGTTTTCTTGGATCACATCGGATCCCATGCTGATCTCTCGTAGTACATCCCACATTTCTTTTGCTGTTTTGAGACGTCGGATCTTAGCTAGGTAGATTCCCTTAACTGTGCTGGAAATCAATCCTTTTGCATAGTCGTCTATGAAAGTGTATCAACTACTCTAAGTGATTGTTGCGGAAGCTTAAGAAGGAACACACGAGATAATTTTGCGTAGGTTGTGTTAATGAACAACCTACACGGCAGCCTTACGGCCAAAAAGAATAATCAAAATAAGTGTTGTGTTGCTACAATGTTTGGCACCACACAACATCAACACTTCTTACAAAAACACTAAACGTACGATCTACAGGCTGAAGATCATACACACTAAACTACGAAATTAATCTGCAAAGGTATCTATCTCGCGTCTTATATCATCTCAAAATCCACACTCAACTTAATGAATGACTCTAGTATTTATAGATAGACTACATGGGCTTGGGTCCATGAATATAGAAACTGCTGGCCCATGTCTTCCACAATTATCGCAGTTCAGTTGTTGTCTCCGCATAACAGCCTGGAATTGTGGAACCACTTCAGTTGGTTGTTGACTCCTGGATTTGTGGAACAAAATTCCACTAGCATGAATATCTCAACTGCATAGCTTGAATATCTCAACTGCATAGCACAAGACTTGGTCTTCAGTTGGTTGTTGAGTTGGATGTTGAGTCAACACCAGTTGTTATGTTGCGTCAGAAGCTAAGTCAACATTCTGCCTGACTTGGTCTCTACTCCAGCCTACATGTGATGTTTCAACGTTGTCAAGTCAGCACTCCACGTGCCTGCTGAGCTGGGTGTCAAGGCATCACCACTTGTCATACTGAGCTGGATACTATGTCACCATTCCACGTCATGCTGAGCTGGAATCCCAGTCAGCATTCATGTGAAGAACACAAAAACACAAATGTTAGGTCAACACTTCAGATAACATCAGACTTAAAATACCTAACAGTCTAGACTTGCTTCTTTCTTTTCCTCCGTTGTGTAGTCATCCATGTCTTTTTCCTTTTCGACTAGTTCAACGGTGGGAGTGGGTCCAGTTCCATCCTTTATCTCAGCAGAATGTTTGTGCATGATTTTGATTGGACCATTGGTGATAACTGACCACATCTTGATATGATGAGCTCTAAGACACATTTCCAGTCTGAAGCTCCAATCTTCATATCCAGCAATAGAGAAATCCTCACAAGCCCTAGCCATTTGTCCTTCCATAATTTCAAGGTAGATGGTTAAATAAATGCAAGTGCAATATGCTGTGAAAACGTTTTCAAGATCTATCCAAAATGACCACACAAAGATAATCTCTTGTGAATTAGAAACAATGGTCAATATGGACCACTGCTCTTATACCACTTGTTGGTCCCGAAAGAGCTCGATTGGTGTATGGGGGGGGGTGGGGAATACACCAATTCACAACCTTTAGGTTTTCTTGTTCACAACTAAAATATAAGGCTTTAGCACTCTTAATAACTTAAGATAGCTAGGATTAGTAAAACAAATCTTCTTGTTAGGAAGATTAAGTCTTACTCAAATAATACCTTATGCGTGAATAACAGTAATCAAGAGTGATGAACACAGATTTAAACTTGATTAAAGTTGTGTGCGGAATATGGTGGTTAATGCTCTTTTTAAGGTGAAAAACGTTTTCTTTCTTTGGAGAAATTATCAACCAAGATTTAAATGCAAGAGTATGAAGAAGATGATAATAATGTAAAAGCAGAAAGTAAGAACACAAGATATTTAACGTGGTTCGGGATAAAGTTTCCCTATGTCCACGACTCGATCAAAACTAGATCGAAATCCACTATGTCTCCTTTCTTTTTACTCGTTGAGTACGAGCCTCAAGTTTTATCAAAACTAGATAACAACTTGAGATTACACTTCTTAGATTGAAGAACTACAATCTAAATCTTACAACTTTTGGATCAAAACTAGATCCAAACTTGGTTTTGATAAACAACAAATTTTCAGAAACAATCTTCAAAAGAATAATCAAGCACTCAGAGAATTCTAGAGCTTGAAGGAGTTCTTTTAGAGCTTTGAATATTTGAAGATATTTGAGCAGAGTTTGTGCTTTGTAATCGTGAATTCTCGTACTCGTTCCTGGAAGTGAAGGTGGTATTTATAGCCTCTTTGAAGAAACTATCCGTTGGAGACTATGGTACTCTTTTTCAACGCATTAATGGCTGCATTAAATGCATGGCAGTGAGGTTGAGACACGCGCTGCTAAATGAGAGTGGTTACCACCTTTCATGAGAATTCCCAATGTATTGCCATACTGGGAATGATCATTCGTACAGTAGTTTTGATTTTCTTGTACTTCATTCCTTAAAGCATGCTGTTGATGTGACAATACACGGAGTGGTTGACTTGTGACAAATTTAGGTATGTCGGCAGTCCACCGTAGTTACTGTGACGAGCAGCTTGAACTTGATGTCATAACAGCTCGCTGTCCATTGTGATGTAACTTCATCTCTTCGATTCTCCATTGAATGTAACGACCAGATCGTTTTTGGTAAAAAACGATCTGCTATATATATATGGTAGAGATGATAAGATTGTTTTTGGAACAACACGATCTGCTGCTTGAGATGACAGCAGGTTGATGTATTCATTTTGAACGAGCTGCTTCATCCTCTTGTGATGACTTGAAAAACGATCTGTTGGTAGTACCAAGCAGCGGGCTGATTTTGGAGAACTAGCTGCTTAACTACATGTAATATTTTTCAACTATATTCTACTTCCTAAGCTAATCCTAGTCTATAGGACCAGATCGTTATAAGTGTTTGAAACTTCAAACCACTTTTACATTTGTGATCTGTTGATAGATGATCTAAAAATTGAAACCAAGAAACAAGTAAAAATGTCAGCGAGCTGTTTATGTAGGAAGCAGATCGTTATTAAAGTATAAAAAACGATCTGCTCACCACATTAGGAGCTAGCTGACTTACAAGGAAGAAACTTGTTATTCTTAGTAATCATTGTGTCGAGGATACCTTTTACTAGAATAATACAGATCGTTATTTATGTACTAAAAAACGATCTGCTTCTATTACACTTAAGATATTCCTTAATAGATGACAATGACTACCTGGTTTCCAAAACATCAAAGTGTAGTTTCGAGGAACATCATCAAAACAAATATAAGTTCATGGGGTTCCCAACAATTATTATTTAAAGTATATTATTACCTTTTTCTCAGCTCGTTGCATGACCGACTTGGACCCTCCCCTATGCTTGATAGGACCAGTACCCGGTCCCTGAGGCTCAGACATCCGGTTGCGCCTCGCTGCCTGGGATTTGACAACAACATCATCCCGGGACCAGTAAGCGAGCCAAACCATCCACACATCATCAGTTCACCACCCAGGCTTCCCACCTCTAGGTGGCGGATCATTCCTCCTCCTCTTTATCCCGCAGATATAATCCTTATATCTCTCCCGAATCTTATCATATCACAGCTCCCGAATCTTGGCATCGAGTGCCGGTTCCCAAGTAAATTTTTTCTAGCATTGAAAATGTATGTTAGAAATTGTAGTTATAAGTTATAATTAAGAATGAATTTGAAAGTTTTAGTAAATTTTCGAACCTTAAACTCCTCTCAATATCGCTGTCTCACGTCCTCAGGCGTGAGCTTCCAACTGTATCCAGTCGGGTTGGGAACTATCTTAAATAGTTCTCAAATGTAATCTGCCGGGTCTGCATGCGGGTAAAATCCCCAACATAAGTAATTTTAGATTGATTTATGTTAGATTTTTGAATAACTAATTAAATAATTGTCAAAATTGCAGATGTGATTGCATTTAAGTACCCTAGCTCACTCACAGATAGAACAAAGTCACCTGTGGGTCTACGCTCTCTCTGACCATCAGTGTCAGAGCCAGATGACGGACCGCCGATGTGTATGCCACCAATATGGTGGCTCAGACCGGTCCCGGACTCATATCCAGACGATGAGCCTGGGGAACTATCCCTACCAACGGATAGATGTGATCGTTGTGAACCCCTAGCACGAGGAGTCCCCACATCATCTCATGGAGAACCGCGCCGACTCGAAGACATCTATTATGTTGAAAATAAATAAATAAATAAGATTCATGATAGGAAAATGACGTATACGTAGAATTTTTATATTGAACATATAAGAAGTTGCATTTTTAATTAAAAGGTAAAATTCGAATGTGTTAAGTTTTCTACACAACGTGTTAATCTTCATCCTCTTCATCATTCTCATTTTCATCTTCCCCATCCTCATCTACATAGTCATCCTCGTCATCTTCATCTTCTTCATTGTCATCTGAAGCTTTATCCTCTTCATATTCATCATCCTCGTCATCTTCTTCTTCTGTTTCGAGGACATTATCAGAGTCTTGTTGGTCATCATCATCTTCAATTTCTACATGTTCACCGTCTCGGTGAACTGATGTAGTATCATCTACATCTACAATAGTTACCACATCAGCGTCATCATCCTCCTGAAATGGTGACTCCAACGTAGACACATTCGCTCGAGACTCATCGATAGTGGCCCTTACCTTTATAGAAAAAGTTTCCCACCAGTCTCTACACTGTTGGTTCATACTCGGATATGAACAGTAATACACTTGTGTAGCTTGAATGGCTAATACAAATGGTTCATATTTTCTAAGTCTGCGCGTATGATTTACAGACACTAATTTGAACTGAGTATCAACCCTTGTACCGGCCGGAGAGGTGTCGAACCAGTCACACTTGAACAGAACGACCTTTTTATTGTATAATCCTGGGTACGTGAGCTCGCACACTTCGACTAATTGTCCATAAAAATCTGTCTGACTTGAGTCCCCATAGTTACCAGCTTTTATGCACACACCACTACTCATAGTTGCTTTGTGAGTTTCATGTGATATCATGTGAAATTTGTAACCATTCACCAAATAACCATGATATGATGTAATCATTGGTGAAGGTCCACGTGCAATGTTCCACATTACAGGATCAGTTACACAATTTTGTACCTACATCACACACAAGTTTATACTTATCAAGTTATGGAGTTGTATGTCCCGTATATATTACTTAATTATATAAATTCAAGTAGTTTAGTAAAAATTTGACTCACATAGGAACAAAACCATTCAGGAAATTCTGTAGACATTTTCTCGTCAATGTCCATGTCAGTTATCCATGGATTTGAGTGTCTGAGTTGTGATTCGTATTCCCTACATACAAAAGTACATATTAGTTGATAAAAATCACACATTGCATTAAATAGTATTATTTGATTTGTAAAAGATTACTTGATATATGGATCGATCTCCATGCAATTATGGAGTACATATAGATGAGCAGCTCTGTATTCCCTTGGATCCAACGATCTTTTTGTTGTCTTTCCAAAACCAGTTCCAGCAATTTTGAATACAGAAGGCAAGTCTGATTGATCTTCTACCCCACTAGTAGAACATCCTCCAACGTAGTTGCGAGGCACCTCTCTATGTTTCGTACTGACATGATCCTCAAAATAATAGGAACAGAAAGCAGTGGCTTCCTCCACTAAGTATGCATTACATATCTATCCCTCAACGCTTGCTTTGTTCTTGACATTATTTTTCAGTTTTCTTAAATATCTGTATTGAAATGATTCATTTAGAAAGCATCAAACAATAGTTAATCATTTACAAAACATTAAACACAATTGATTCAGTCTGAAGTACCTCTCAAATGGGTACATCCATCGATATTGGACTGGTCCTCCATCTCTTGCCTCGTCAGCTAGATGGATAGACAAATGTTCCATTGAGTCAAAGAAGCTTGGTGGAAATATGCGTTCAAGCTTACACAAAATCAATGGGATGTTATTGTTAAGTGTCTCCATGTCCTCACTCTTTATGTTTCGTGATGTCAAATCACAAAAGAATAGACACAACTCAGTTATGGACTTCCAAACAGCTTGTGGGAGTAGATCTCGAAATGCAATGGGTAGTATGCGCTGCATGAAAACATGAAAGTCGTGGCTCTTCATCCCAAACATCTTAAGTTTACTCATGTCTACACATCTACCCATATTTGAGACGTAACCGTCGGGAAACTTAAGGTCTTTCACCCACTCACACAAGACTTTTCTCTCCTTTTTGTCAAGTGTATAGCATGCCTTAGGATATTTATTTGTATACTGGTCACGCATCAGCTCTGGTCTATGACAATAGAGGTTGAGTTCCTCCCTAGACTTTGCCGTGTCTTTTGTCTTGCCTTGGACATTCATAACAGTATTGAAAATGTTGTCAAACACATTCTTTTCAATATGCATAACATCTAAATTGTGTCGAATGAGCAGCGAACTCCAATACAGAAGGTCCCAAAAGATGCTCTTTTTCCGCCATCCAGTGGTAAATTATCTTGAGATGCGCTTGTTATTATCATCATAATCTTCGGTTACCTTTACTAGTCCCAAATCTTCAATCTGATAAAGTATCTCTTCCCCTGATCTCCTCTCCGGAGGATCATCTGCAACAATCTTATTCTTTCTAAATGCCCTCCTATTCCTCCTGAACTGGTGATTGTAAGGCAGGAACTTGCGATGTGTATCAAACCATGACTGCTTCCGGCTATGTGTTAAGGAGAATGCTTCTGTTTGTTCCATGCATCGAGGTCAAGTTAATCTTCCAGCTGTACTCCAACCAGACAACATCGAGTACGCTGGAAAATCACTAATGGTCCACATCAATGTTGCGTGCATCTGAAAGTTTTGTTTTCTTGAAACGTCATAAGTATGGGCACCTACTGTCCACAATTGATTGAGTTCAGATATAAGTGGCTGTAGGTACACATCTATCTTATCTTTTGGATTTCTTGGACCAGGAACAGGCACTATGAGAAACATGTGCTGTTCTTTCATGCACAACCACGGAGGTAAGTTATAAGGAGTAACGATAACAGGCCAGGATGAGTACTGTTGTCCCGATTGACCGTATGGTTGAAAACCATCTGTTGACAGTCCTAATCGTATATTCTGTGGCTCCGCTGCAAAACCTGGGTAAGTCACATTAAAGTGCTTCCACGCCGGAGAATCTGCAGGATGGCGCATAACACCATCATCAGCTGAGGTTGAATGCCAGATCATATCGCCGGCTGTAGCTTTAGATGCATACAACCTTTGTAAACAAGGTGTTAAAGGGAAGTAGTACATCTTCTTAAAGGACACTTGTTTACGTCCCCGACTTCTATCTTTGTATCGGCTTTCATTGCAAAATTTGCAATTCACAAGATGGGAATCCTCCGCCCAATAGATCATGCAATGATTCCTACACGAATCTATCTTTTCTACAGGTAAACCCATTGCCCGTAGCAATTTCTGTGTGCTGTACTAATTCATGGGCACTTTGTGGTGATCTGGGAATGCTTCATTTAATAACACACACATCTCGTTGAAATACTTTTGTGGCATCCCAGAACGGGCCTTCAAAGTCATCAGACGAGCCACAAAAGACAACTGAGTGTGGTTCTTACACCCAGGGTATAACTCTTGATCGGCAGCGTCCAACAACTCATACAACAACTTTGCTGTAGCGTTTGGATCTTCCTCTATGTCTGGGTTGTTAAAATTGGGACCCCCAAAATCACCTTCCATCGTGTGGTATGTCTCGTATTCTTCTTCGAGTTCTACATCTATGTCGACACGTGTTTCTTGAGCATATGAAGGTATTTCATTTTCACCATGAAACCTCCAGATCTCGTAACCCCGTGTGAAACCCTTTTTAGCGAGATGAAGCTGTACAACATCTGTACTTTTAAAGTATATATTCTTACACTTCACACATGGACACTTAATTTTTTCTCCATCCATTAACTGAGGCTGACTACTTGCAAATCTTAAGAACTCCTCAAGCCCAGCAAGGAAGTGTGGATTAAATCCCCCATTAGGAAGTAAAAGTAGATACATCCAATCTCGACTCATTTTTATAACCCTGATTATTAATAAGTTGTATTGAAATACAGAAACAAAGTTAAATTAGTTACGGAGAGGGCAACACTATTAGTTTTGTATTAATTAAATTACACATATAATAAGGACTATTTAGGAAATAGTTTTTGTGATAATGAAAGGAGATTGCTACCTGTAAGTTGAATAGAGAAGTTGAATCATTTGGAGTTGAATAGAGAAGTTGAATCATTTGGAGTTGAGTATAGAAATTCAATTATTTGGAGTTGAATAAAGGGCAAGAATGTATTGGTAAATTATTTTGACTTTAATAGAGAGAGGGAATATCCTTACGTTTAAAATGTTTTGTACGTCATTGATTTGCATTTATGAATTACATGTTGATGCTTAGATTGTTTGATGCTACGCATTTGGAGATCACGATCATTTCGGTCATTAATTAGGGTTACATGTTAGAATCAAGATTTTTATATGCAATTATTTAAACTATTTAAGTAATTGTGTCTAATCTAACCAAGTCAGCTAAGATCATAAAACTATCCCAACATGCATGTCATATATATATATATATATATATATATATATATATATATATATATAAATCATCAAAACATAACAACAACTCGGGCATCTCATCAAATTATCACAACATATATATCGAAATACAACGAGTTTCGTAGAACAATTACTGATCATATTGGGAGAAGATCCTTAAGACATAATCAAAATCTATCCCAAAGGGGGAAGATCCTTAAGAAATTAATTATGTCTATCCCAATGTCATAATATATATATATATAAATACAACAATTATTAATCTAAATTAAGATAATTAATAATCTTAAACAAACTTGACCTAAACAATTTATTACGTCTAACCAATTATATTTAATTACCTAAATTACATATAATTAACCTAAGTAATTAAATAAGTACATTATTATAATTTAATTACCTTTCACCGAAGTAGGCAGCGCTGGAGCGGCAGAAGGCGGCTCCGAAAGGCTGAGAGAGGAGTCGGGAGGCGACAGGCGTAATTGAAGACTAAATTAACAATTTAACTAATACTAATTAACAATTTAAACACTAAATTATTTCAATATTCAATTTGGTTAGAGTAATTGAATAATTAAGTAAACATATTAAGTTAATCTAATTAACTAATTAAATTAAACAATTACCTTTCACTGAATGAGACAACGCCGAAGGGAACCGTCTGAAAGGAAGCAAAAGGCGAAAGGCGGGTCCTAAACAAATTTAGTTAAAGTAATTAAATTCTAATTAACAATTAAATTAAACTAATTAACAATCTAAACTAATTAAATAATTAAACTAACTATCTTATATATATTAATTAACAATCTAAACTAATTAAACTATCTTATATATACTAACTATCTTATATATACTAATTAACAATCTAAACTATCTTATATATACTAATTAAATAATTAAACTAACCATCTTATATATACTAGTTGGGAACTATCTTATATATACTAATTAACAATCTAAACTAATTAAATAATTAAACTAACTAAATTAATAACTTATTAAACAATTAAATTAATTAATTAAACCTATATTAATTAACATTCTCAACTAATTAAATAATTAACTATAAAATTAACTTATTTAAACAATTATAACACTAACCAATTATTCAAACTAACGCTAATTAATTCAAGAAAGCCAATTAAACATAATCAATTATTCAAACTTATAACCCTAGTTAATTCAACCATATTCTTAATTACACATAATTATCAAATTAACTATAAATGACATTAACTAATTAACAATTAAATTAAAGTAAATAAAGTAATTAACAATATAAACTAATTACATAATTAACAATTAAATTACCTAATTAAACCATAACCTAATTAATTAATCTAATTAAACACTAAACCATAATTAATTAATTAATCTATTTAAACCATAACCTAAATAATTAATCTAATTAACTAATTAAACAATTAAACTAATTAAACAATTAAACACTAACCTAATTCCGGCAGCGACGAGCAGTGGTTGGGGATGGTGGATGGCGGCCGCGACGGACAGAGGCTCGGACTGGTGGCCGGCGGCCTCGAGAAAGGGAGGGCAGTGCGTGGAGGGCTGGCGGCGGCAGGGGCTGGGCCTGGGCCTGGGGCTGGGGTACGGCAGGGGCGGCGGCAGGGTATAACTCGGGCTGGGGTACGGCGCGCGACTGCAGGGGGGAGCAGGTGATGGCGGCGGCGAAACGGGCTGCCGGAAGGCGTGGGTCTAGGGCACGGCAGAGAGAGAGAGAAAGAGAGTAAATAAAGGGAAAAATAACGAAAAATAGAATAAATTAGAGTGGAAGGAGCAAACCTGGACTCCGGTGGTGGAATATCGCCGTTGGTGGTTGGAATCGCCGGAGTTAGGGTTTGGATCGGGGGCTGAAGTCGACTTATTCAGTTTGGGGAAGAAGACGCGATTTAAATCGACTTAGCGACGGACATCACGACGGATTGAGTCCGTCGTGAGGTAATAAAAAAAATTAAAATACTCACGACGGAGCTAACGACGGACACGTCCGTCGTGTAGTCCGTCGTTAGATTTGGCGCCAATGTAAAAACACTTGTCGTCAATCCGCCGTCGAATCCGTCGTCAAGCTTTTTCGTTGTGGTCCATCGCCAGTCCGTCGCGAGCTAGCTACGGACTTGAAGTCCGTCGTCCCGTCCGTCGCCTGTTTCATATTTTTTGTAGTGATATATTATTCTATATAATGTAAATAATTTTATTAATTTTATAATATTTAAATGCTACAAATAGTATGAAATGTATAAATAGTACTCGTTTATATCATACATACATATAGTTTAATAAAATTAAATATCATGCATGAATGCATGGTATTCAATACGATTCGTACTATTCTTGCACATAAATCTAAAAAATAATTATAAGAGTATTTTAGTACTAAAAATATAAAAATAACTTGAATTTAAATATTATTATGTTTATGACTATTATTATTTATTTATTATTATTTATAACACGAATGCATGAATTTAATTAAATTTCAAGGATATAATAACAATATGTGAGAAAATGAAAGGCGATTTATTTATGTGAAATATCAAAACACAAACGAAAATTGAAAAAACATATATAATTCGAAATTAAGCTAAAAATTGAAAATGATGGTAGCTAGCTAGCAAGCTGTGACAAATAATATTCCTGGATGTCCTATCTTAGACCATGCAATTTCACTATCAACCAAACCAATTTAAAACATGAAAGTAACTTAACACTGATACATGACTTTACGTATCATCAACTTCTTACAATTACATAATCATCCCATATCTTTTTTTTAAAAACTTAGTAGATGTAAAAACCCAACAAATTAAAGCATGTTTTTTTTTAATATACAATATATACAAATTAAATGTAGTTTCTAGTATTTAAGTATCTGAATATATTTCAGTTTAATTTATTTGATATAGATGATAATAATAATAATAATAATAATAAACATCTTAAAATTTGTGATTAATATATATATATATATATTGCATATTTCGCATGAATCGTATTGGTCTTCGTCTGAGGATGAACTATGCATGTGTTTCAACGCAATAATATTGGTTCTTGTTTCTCTACAAAAACTATATAAATTTTATCAAAAAAATCTGAATTTACATAAATATATTTTCTGTTCTCTCTCACCAAATAAGTTTTCCATTTTACTATATATGTTCGTTTACAAAATAAGTTATTACTTTAAAAAATATATATTTTAACTCAAACACTTACATTAATAAATAAAATAAAAATATGTTAAAATAGAGTGAAATTCTAAATAATTAGATCTTTGTATATTAATATATGTTATTGTTTTCAAATAAAATCCACATAAATTAGACAATCATTTCAAAATTCAAATATCCTGTCATCTGTTATGGATTGTAGTACTTGTCATAATGCAATAGTCAGAAAATTCCAAAAAAATAATATGGGAATCCAAGTGTAGCTTTCTCCTGTGATTCCCCTGCAGTAGATGCCAATGAGTACTGCATGGCCCCTCCCCTCGTCTAAAAACATGTATGCACAAAAAAGGGTTCAGTCAAGAAAATTATAACTTGCAGTGCAGTAGTATATTGTTTAAGTTTGAAATTGCTTTGTCACATTTCAAACTTAATTATACTAATTTGAAAAGCACCTTTCATCCTTCCATCTCTAGCTGATTCTTCCCTTAAAAGTAAAAACATTCATTCAACTTTTTGCTACTACTTGTCTCAAACCTCAATACAACTTGCACTCTCAAACCAATCCCCATACACTACTTTTTGAAGAAAAAAAATAAGAAACTCAAGATTCTAACCAAATTAACCATCATCCATGAAGTCTGATTTCAAACTGAGAGAATTGGATCTCAAGGTTCATCATCATAACACGAACACAAACACAAACACGAACACGAGACGATTTTCGGCATCGAATTTCAAGAGTTTTAGAGAGGATGGGAGGTTTGTAAGATCAAGTCCAATAGTTTCCAGCACTGTTTCTTCTCCTGGATATACCACAACAGGTAATTCATTCTTTTTCTTATGCTTTTATTTCTTTCTATTAATTAACTGTAGTTAATGTTTTTCTAAATTTTATGGTTTAGATAAATTTGACCCTTCAACATACACATTCACAGCAGCCCTAAGAGGTATATATAATAACTGCAATTTACTTATTTATTTATATTAGTTAATTTTCAAAATGTCGTTATATATTTTGGAGTTTGTACGTTGCAGCAATACAAGGAAAAGAGAGATTAAGTCTGAACTCAAAATGGAGCGATGCAGAGAAATACATATCAAATCCTCTCTCTGGGGAAGTCCCATTGGAGTGTTTATCAGCAAAAACCCTAAGTGCAAGATCCTTCAGAACTAACAAAATTACTATTCATTCTGGTCCATTCCCACATGCCTCTCATTTTCAGACTAAGTTTCCGACCATGCAACACCACCATAAGCTCAACATCACCATCCAAGGTCTGTGCTAAATTCTATTCATTAACAAATTAAAAAAAAAAAAAAAAAAACTTTATTTTCACATGTCTGCATGCATCAGCTAATGTGTATATGATTATATATATATTAACGTTGCAGAGAAGAAGAGGTTAGCAACTAGAGATGTCGGGGTACAGAGCACTCCGGCGGATCTTGGCGGCGGTGATGAGGTGGCGCCGCCGACTCCTCCCATTGAAGAAAGGTCGAGGCATGTTAGTGAAGGAGAATCTGTAGATTCGTGTGATTCTCCGGAGAAAGCCAAACTAGAAGCCGAGGTACTTAAAACTAGAATTCTTTTATTAAGGACAGTTGTTATATATGTTATTGCATTAGTATTTTGTGTTATTTTATTAAGGATAATAGTTTTTCTATGCTAACAATTTTTATATAATTATAAATTCACAAAGTAATTATCAATACAAATATAAATACAATAAATTAATAAGAAATATTTTATTTAAACATATCGACTACCATTAAAAAATTATGCTATTTAATCTAAAATATAGTTAGTATTTTAATTTTTGTATTATTAGTTTATAATATTTGATTTTACTAATTGTAATTTTTTCGAGAAAATAGTTGTTATAATGACCTATTTTCCTTTTTAGTATGGTCGCGTCACATTTAAATGTGTACTTTGGAAATAAAATTTAGAAGTAATATGAAACACTAAAATTAGCTAGGTGAAAGCTTACGTCTTTAAAACCTACTACTAGTTACCTTTATTATTGTGAGTATTGAAGTAATGATGAAGTGGATTAGAGTAATTATAAATATTTTGATACTGTAGGTACGCCATTAAATGAAATGTTGTGAGAATGAAGAAGTTTACAGTTATTATTGAGAGTTAAAACTCTGAGATTTAACAAACATACAAATGATGATTTTACGTTACATAGCATATATAGCCATCAAAAATATATATATATGGTCCTTCTGGCACGTGCCAACTATTGTGTGGTCACCATCCTCATCTATCTATAATCTAGCTTTCTAATAAAGGTATATAAATAGATACATGTATAGTGTATATACATAGGATGAGAGTTAAATGTTAAATATGTTTCCAAGTATTAATTATGATTAATCCTGTTTTAATTTATTCCATAATTTTTTACATAATATTTTAAAGATTTTAAATTAATTTTTTAATTATTATTATAATCTTAATATAATTACCAGATTTGTTTTTCAAAAATAATATCTAAATTAAAATATATTCATTTTTCTCTCTTACACGATAACTTTCCGGCGTGAATTATCTCCAGATTTATCATTAAGATGCACTCATTTTTCATTCACACATCATATCTTTCTGGCGTGAATTAATCACCTGACCACGTCGATAGACATTGTTAATTAATATGTCCGTGAATGATGTTGCATGCATGTAGATAAATAATAAATACATAATAAAATATTATTAATCTCCATTTTATGACTATGATTTATTGATTATGATATAGTTTAATATTTTTTTATTAAAAAATAATTATAGTTAATCTTATGCTTACATGACATTACGTGATATTGACACCAACTGCAAACATAATATTTAGAATTTTAAAATGATATAGAATAATCCAACTTTACTATGCTATCATCTACGTCTTATTCTAAAAGATTTATAAATAATTTAAAATTAAATTCAAATCATTCATTATATCTTAATCCACCTCTTATAATAAGTCATAATTAATATTTAAGGATTAATTTTTGTTTTATCCAATTCCTACTATAGTGATCATGACAAGGGTTTCTAATCAGTAAAATAATTGGTAAGACGTATATAAATTTGTGTTGTCACAATTTAGTGAATGCAGTAAATTAGTAAATTAATGGTTGAAGCGCATGCAGGTAGAAGAAGAGAGAGAAGCAAAGGAGAAAGAAGGTGGAAAAGCAAAATTAGAGGGGAGAGAGAGAAAGAAATTAATGGTGGTGATGATGAAGATGAAGATGATGATGAGGTGCAGCCATAACCATAATCATAACCATAGCCATAGCCATAGCCAAGGAGATGGAGGAAGCAGAAGAAAAAGAGGAGGGTGTTTGTGTTTGTGTTTGTGTTTGCCACTAAAAGGTTTATGGGGGAGAGACAGAAAGGGCAAATCAAGGAAAAACAACAAAATTTCTTCTTCTTCCTCACCAAATTACCCTTTTCATATCAATGCTTCTTATCATGCTTAATTGATCTTCTTCTTTTTCCCTCTTAACTACAAACAAATTCGATTACACCCAACATTTCAACTTATATAATCATCTCTTTTGTTGGATTTGCATCAACTATTCTATTTTTCTCCATATATATGCGTTGATTTTGACAGCGAACATGTTCGATCGGAGTGAGTGAGTATTCAAAAGAATCAACTTCAAGACTCAGTAAAATGAATCAACTTAGGGGTGTTTGGTTTGGTGGATGTGATAAATTAGATTGATAGGATAAGAGATGATGTAATTATTTAGATTATATAATCATGTGTTTTGTTTGATTGATTATAATGTTTAATAAATTATGTGATTATAATTAAAATATAGAAAAATACCTAAATTGCCCTTTATCGAGATATGTTGGGTGTGTGTTTACTTATATTTTTGTAAATAACAAAATAAATGAGGATATTTTTGTAAATTTGTGATGCTTGATTAATAATCAAACCTAATCAAGTCAAGTTTGGATTGATTAATAATCAAAGAATTCCTTGATTATATGCGGGCCGGATAATCTATCCCGGGCCAAATCAAGCAAATCAAACACTTGATTATGCTTGATTATTTTATCAATCACACCTAATCAAGCAAACCAAACACCCCTTAGTATAATGGAATAAAATTAGTTGGTATATAATGACGAATGAAATCATCATTTCTAAATGAATTGTCCTTAATCGAAATATATTTTTTTCTATTGACAATATTCTCTTTAAGAGATTTGTTATATATATATATATATATCAATCAGATAATACATCAAAATAAACTTCGATTAACTTTTCTTGTAACAATATTTTTAACTCATTCAATTAAATAATTCAATCAAAATACTCAAACAATAAAAAAAGTCATTTAAAAGAAATAAATGATATCGGCTCATAGATAACTGAGAATGTTCGGATAGAAAAAAATATACTCCATCCTTCCACAAAGTAACTTTTCATTTTTGATCGGACACAAATTTTTTTAGTAGATAATGCGTAAAGTGTAGTGAGTAGTGTGTAGTTAGTGAATAATGAGGCTCACATTATTGATGATGTGTAGTGTGTAGTGAGTAGTCAGTGGAGTAAGGGGACCACATTAATGATGATATATATCGAGTAGTGTGTAGTTAGTGGAGAATGAGTCTTACATTATTGATGATGTGTTGAGTAGTGAGTGGAGTAAGGAAATGCCAAAAATAGAAAGTTAAAGTGGAAAGTTACTTCGTGGACGGACCGATAAGAAAATATGAGTAGATACTTCCTAGACGGAGAGGATATATAATAAAAAAATTGTTGCAAGAGAATAGAATCCGCACATAAGAATTATTAAACGACAATCAAATAAATCTAATACGACCTCGATCGAGATCATAAGAATAAAAGCTAGTCAAGTCATCTTTTACTCTATGACAAAAAAGAAGAAGTTGGACAAACATATTCATTTTATTCATTGATTCATTCCATTTACAAGACAATTATCAATATAAGTGGTGTTTATTAAGTGAGATAAGTAGAGATAAGTCTAGATAGATAAAAATAATATAGGTTAATCTAATGTTTACTAATTATAATTAAACTTATATAAGTTATCTCAAAGCCCGTGATTAATGCTCCAATAATGGATTATTTGTTTGATAAGTATCTTACCTAGAAGGGTGGGATTAAAATAATCCCAATGAAGTGGATTATTCTAATTAATCTTATCCTACTTAGGGAGTGTTTACTAAATAGGATATGATTAATTAGAATAATCCACTCCTTTGAGATTACTTTAATCTCACCCTTTTAGGTGGGATACTAATCAAGCAAATTATCCCTTATTGGAGCATTAATCACGGGCTTTGGGATATCCTATGAATATAATTTTAAGGGAAGGGTCATTCGTGCTTCCATTCCTTATTACACGGCTAGTATAAAATAATAATCAGTAATGACCATTCCTGCCGGAATCAGTAATCCAATGAGCATAGGATTAATCATTCCTTCAACTACTATTGGTATTAGCTATTCTCAATTATCGGGAATAAAATTTATTTTGATTTTTGAAAAAATAAATATTTATTTTTTGGAAATAACTTATTAAACAATTTTTTGAAAATTTCGTGCGGGTTAGGTCGAGTTGGGGTGAACGGGTCAATCTTGGTTTATTGGGTTAAATAAAGAAAATCGACCAATATAACTTTTAAGTAACTTTTTTGCGCAACTAGCGAATAATGGTAGTAATAAAAATTATTTTTCATGAATAATGGCATTCGGTTCGAATAGTTTATTAATATGTTCGAATATAATTTTAACTTGCCAAACTTCGAATAGTTCGCAAACTTATATACTAACTATTTTACAAGCTTGTCAAATTAATATAAAATATATATTATAAAAAATAATTTTAATAAACAAGCTCTTAATGAGCACAAACTCGAATATTTGACGAACTCGAGTCGAGTTCGAGTTCAAATTCACCATTAAATCGAATAACAAATGAATTGACTTGATCTCGATTTTTATTTATTAAACCGAATTCAAATTTTATTTTTAGAATTTAGAAAAATTTGATCATTTTATTATAATAGTACAATTTAATTATAAAATTATTATTTTTCATTCCTTCGTAATACCAACCATAATAATAGAATGAATTAGTTCATTTTTTTCCCATCTTCATTACATTACAAAGTCATTCAATTCCCACTAAATATCATTCATATATACCAACCATCCCCTAATTAGTAAACACTAGAGTAACATATATTATTTTTATCTATCAAAGTTTATCCTTACTTTTCTTGCTTAGTGTTTGCCCCTTTAGTGAACACTCTCATAGAGTAAATAACCAATCCCTAATAAACCTAACTCGACTGCGGAACGATTAACATTTTAATATCAAAATTATAACTTTCAATCTCTTCAAGACCAGATTGTCCTCAAGGTGAAGCCACAAATTTCGAAATTGGGCCTGCAAAGACCAAGCCCGTTATTTGAAGAAAATAACATGTTTATCGAGTCAGGCCCAAATCGAAGCAATTGAGTAATATCAATATTTTTGGGCCTAAAACTATAAATGTTGCAGGATTAAAAGAGCCCAATAAAATAGTAAACTCCCAAGCATTAGGGATAGGGCAACGAAGCAGCATCCATATTGGATCCAGTTGTGCTTCAATATGAGTATCCATTCTTTAACAAAATAAATAAATAAATAATCAAAAGCAATATCAAAATGTAATAATAAGATTTTAGGTTATAAATAGAGGTAAAAGTAAAATAAAAAATAAAAATATATTCACATAATAATAAAATATAAAAAAATACTCACTTACATGAAAACATGATGTGCACGTGTATTTCATTTTACAAAATAATTTGAATTACATGTGCATATGAGGAAATCCTAACATTAATTAATATTTTTTATCTTTTATTTTAAATGATTATTTTTTTTTATTTAATGAAATCAGGTAATTTTAGCCACTAAACCCTTATAAATAACCTACAATAATGATGTTTTCATTTATCAAAATAGATCGTGATCTGGAGATCAAAATCAAGACTAATGATGAAACATGTTTGCTTCAAAAATATAAAATAAAGAAACAAAGTTAAGCCTATAAACTATCAACATATTAACATTAAGTAGCTTATCAATAATTAACATTTAATAAAACTAACAAAAAATCAGCATCACCACAAAGTTGAACAAACTAATAAAACCTAAAAATTAACAATTCACTAGAGTATAACCCGTACTACTTTCTAACTCCCAGGCTATTATTATAATAGATTTAGTAACTCCCAGGCTATTATTATAAAAGATTTAGTGGAATATAAAATGTGTAAAAATAAATAGAATAATTATTTATGTTTTTTGATTAAATAATTGAATGATTATCTTGTTTCGTTTACTTTAAACATTCAACAACTTTAAATCATCAAATTACAAGGAAGTTAAGAGCGACAATATTGATATGCAAGCCAAACTTTCTAAATGATGCAATTACAGTTTTACCAATTTGAAGCTAGGCTTCATGTAACGTTAGAGAATAAAGTAAAATGAATGTTTGCTCTCAGCAAGAGTCAATCTAGTTCCTACTTCGCCTTCTAGCTCTCTGCCGACGAACCAATTAAATTTTCATGAATCAAAAAATTTAACCAAACATGAAAAATATTAACTGAATCGACCGCTCAAATAATCTAAACTAAATTGAAAACCGACCATTTTCACTCGGTATTGTGCAGAATCAAACATTAATTTTTTGTTTTAATTTTGAAGTTATAAATAATTTATAGGATCCATCTTCAAAAAAATGTATATTACTATATAAATATAATTATTTAATATTTAAATCACTATATTTCGATCGGTTCGATTATCAACCGAACCAAAAAAGCATAAATCGCAAACCGAATTGAAACCTATTGGTTCTTAAATTAAAAAAACTGAATCAAATAAAGACCGAAACAAAACCCACCAAAATTTTCGGTTCAACCGGTAACTGAACCTATCAGTTCATTCAATTTTCTTAATTCGATTCGATTGTTGTACACCCCTTATCTCTAAGTGGAGTTGTCAATACCAAGTCGGTTCAAAGCAAAATTAATAAGTCATCTATATATTATTAATACCATTATGATTCAAATTCTAGGTGGCACTGTAAAATCTCTCCAGTCATATTTATCTAAATTCTCATAATTTTGGAATTAAAAATTTATATTAAACATATATAATATTATATATTCTTATTTCCATGTAGGCAATATGATATTTATTGTTGGTCCCGAAAGAGCTTGATTGGTGTATGGGGAGGGGGGGAACACCAATTTAACCTTTTTCAGTTTTCTTGTTTTAAGATTAAATATAAAGTTTAAGCACACTTAATGAATAAAATAGCTTAGAGTTGTAAAATAAAACTTCTTGTCAGGAAGATTCAATCTTACACAAATAACACCTTATGCGTGGAAAAGAAATGAGGACAGCGAGCTGCAAGAGTTTGTAGCAGATCGTTATTAATACAAAAACGATTTGCTCGATACATTTGAAACTAGTTGTCTATACAATGTAGAAAATACTTGTTATCTTAGTAATCATTGTGTCCAGGAGGTCTTTACAAAGGAATAATACAGATCATAAATAAACTAAAAACGATCTGCTTCTTTTGTACTTGAGACATTCCTTAATAGATAACAATGACTACCTGATTTTCTGAGATAAAAAAAAACTAAGTGTTCGAGAAACATCATCAAAACATAAATAAATTCGTGGGGTTCCCAACAATTTCCCCCTTTTTTATAATGTCGAAACCACACTTTAAATTTTCTTATAGTGTAGAAAACAATGATTTTTAATATAGCAGTCAGTTAGAATGCATAATAGTAAATTAACCGATAAGCATAAAAATATTGCCTGGACAAAGAGATATTGTCATCAGGTTGTTTTTCAAAACAAAATTTTAAACTTTATTGATACAGCAGCTTACAAATACAGATTGATTATATAACAGCTCGCTGCTAAATCTAAGTCCAAAATACAGTTTTGTCTTCATGGTTGAGGAGGTGATTGGCTTGGTTCTTTTCCTGCTGATTGAGATTGTCGGCGTTGTTGATCAGCTAGTTGGGCCCTTCTTCTCTCCACCATCTCCCTCTGCCTTAGCTCCGAAGGCACTCCAAAACTTGCATATATCCCATTGAACAACCTTCGATAATCTTTGTTGTTGAAGTCAATGGGATAGTTCATCATTTGAGCAGATCGATTGATAGCGTTGAGAACTACAGTGTGATCTACATCAGTGGTTCCTGGTATCCTTGGATATAGAAGTGTAGTTTTCTTGGGAGCAGTGAGAGGTATATTCGTCATTGCAGACTGTCTGTACAGATATTCAATGAATGATTGATTTTTATGTTGGGAGAGGAATTCTTTGAACAGATCGTCCACAGATCCTCCTTGAATATCTTGATTCATTAGATAGTAATGCTGCATGATGAATTCCTTGACCAGCTTGTTCCATTGAGAAGCTTTCTTGCTGTGAATCCATGTCAAATTCTGAGGCTCAGTCAGTTGGAATTTTTTTAAAAATTTGAACATGGGATTTGATGGCTCATCGGCATCCTCATCTGGAGTTTCATCTTTATCATCATCCTTTGCGTCTGTTTTCCCTTGCCTTTGCTTTTCAACTCTCCATAGCTTTCGAAATTCTGGATCAGCGATCTGCTCTGCCTTATAACCATCCAAAAACATTTCTTCTTCGTCATCAGCTTCTGTTGCAATTTTCTTTCCTTTTCTAACTGCTGCCCTGTGAGCCTCCTCTTCTATTTTTCTTTGCTTCTCTTCATTTTCCTTCTGTAGCAATCTGGCATCTGCAGCCTGTTTTGCTGTCATCTTCTTCTTTTTAGCAGCAGGCTTAGTAACTGGCTTCTTCTTGATTTGGGCAGCGGGCTGGGCAGAGTCTTTTTCTTCCCCCTTTTCGACATCATCAAGGAAATCCTTGGAGATGATGAGTCGAAGAGAGGCAAGCTCATCATTAAGGGCTTTGAATTTCATCTCTGCATCTTCTTTGTATTGCAAAAATGTGGAAATATTTCCAGTGACTTCATTGAATTGTTTGGATGCATCCTTGAGACGTGAGTTGAAGTTAACTGACAGCTCGCTGTGTGCTACTTTCATATCTGTGATAGATTTGTTGATCCTGAAAATTTCATCCCCAGTAGCAACATCAGCCTCTTGTAAGCAATCTTCAGTTTCTTGAAGTAGAGCAGGCAATTCGTTTTTTACCACTGTGGGAATAGTGGTTTTCTCCATATCTTCATACTGCTGCTCCACATGCTTCTTCACTTCAGCCACCATCTGACCTCCAACAACCTTCATCTTATGATCAAATGTGGTTTACCTCCTCTTGAAAAGCAGCAATCTTGCTGTTTGTTTCCTCTTTAAATCTGTCAAACACCTTTCAATCATTATCCAGATCCTTGTGCAGCTCGCTGGACAATTTTTCATGAGCGATCTGGAAATTGCTTTCAACTGCGTGCAAGGCTTTTTCGGCTGCAGAATAGATAAAGTTTGCCATTGCAGCAGATCGATTGTTGATGCAGATGTGAATGAGCTCGCTGAGCTGTTCTGGAGGCATTTGCGGTCCAAGAGAAGCAAAGAGTAATTCCTCCAAATTGTGCTGCTTGAACCCATCTGGTGTTGTGCCTTGTGTATAGACTTCATCGATTTCCTCAGTAATTACCAGAGGTTCAACATCAGCGGGTTCTGCTGGGGCAGATGGTTCACAAACATCAACTGTTGCCTCCATACTAACATTTTCTTCCATTTTAGGCTCAGCAGCAGGCTGTGTGGTAGGTGTGTCATGGGACTTCTCCTCAGTCTTATCTTCAAAGTTGAAGATGTCATCAAAATCTCCCGACTGTAGGTCCACAACAAAGTTAAACAAATCTTGTTCCTTTTCATAATACGGAGCAAGATCGACCTTTAACGTGACAGTTTCTTCCTTCATCTTTGTCAATAAGTATGTACGAAAGTACTGACGAGCATCAGGTAAATCAAGAAATCCAAAGTATTGTAGCAACTTGCTCTCCTCTGACTTTAGCTCGTTCATGGAAAATAGAAGTAGAATCGCTTCTAGGATGTAGAATTTGCAGTCACGAATTTGCAAGTACGTTTGGAAGCGTTGAGCCATTTCAAAAGTGGCCGGAGTCAACTGGATGCCAGGCATGGATTTGATTACCACATCAGTGGCCTTTTCTTATAGTTGCTTAAAAATTAATTGAGCCCCTTTTAATCTTTCATCAATATCAGCAGCGGGCTGCTCGTGAGCATCAATCTCCACCTCAGCTTCATTTATTTCCTGAGCAGATGGCTCCCTAACTTGATCGATTGTGGCATCCAACTCTTCAACGAGATTGCGAGCAGTTGGCTTGCTCTTTTCTTTCTTGGTGACCCTCTTACTTGGTTTTTTCATCCTTTTGGCAACAGTAGCTGGTTTAGGATTACCAGCTGCTTTTCTCTTAACAGGTCGATCTGCAGCGACCTCCTCTCGTGCTCGTGCTGCAGTGGCCTCACCAACGGTTTCAGGTTTCTTGGTCGGAATCACCCATTCCGGATTCGATTGACCAACCCTAATCAGCGCTTGCTTGATTTTATTGTCGGGGACTTTTAGGAAAATCTGAGAAGCAATCCCCAAGGACATCTCCATCTGGTGCCTTGTCCTAAGCAAGATCCAGTCCTGCTAAATTCCACGGACTTATGCCATTTGTCCTTTTGAAAGAATCCAACAATGATGGTGCTGAGTTTGGTAGATAGGCGAAGAGGTTGCTTAATATTCATCCGGGTGCAGTTTCCATCCTTGTCTTGGCGAATATCGATCTGTTATTCTTCATCCACTATGAGTTTGAGCAGCGACCTGGCCCAATTCACCTTAAGATTCAATAATACTACTGTCATGACTTTGAGTTTTCCCGATGTAACAGAGTCATATGTCCCTTGATGTCCAAGGAACACCTTCTGGACGTAGTCGAGGAGGAGACGGTAACTGGGAAGCATTAATCCCCTGTTGAATACCTTTCCAGTCCAGGGGAAAGGGTGTGCAAGCATTATATCCAGAGCTTGTTGGATTTGGTCATCCGTGACTTCTTCAACCATAATATCTCCTTCATCAGCCAAGTGATAGGTCTGAAGTATCATCTCATTCACGATGGTGCGAATGTTATCCTCCTTTGTCTTTCCAACAGGTATCTTCACGGTATATTCTTCTCTATCATCCACCATCCATGAGCAGTAGAATAACGCAATTTGTCGTGAAAGGAAATAATCTGGTTCCATGGTGATAATCTTGTGGAACCCTAAATAAGAACAAATTTTGGTTAAGTGTTTGTAGACGCTTGTTGTTAAAACACTTGTGTGGAATTACCAATGAGACACCATGTAAGGATATTACAAGCATACGAATAGTAATGAACACATAATTGACCGTATTTAATCCAGTGAGTACAAAAGATATGATTTTAAACAATTATAATACAATTATCATAACTCATGAGGAAAGCAAATTTTTAGGAAATGAAACACACAAGGTATACAAGTATGAAGTATTCACATAATCATGTTGTTATAGACATTAGAGATATGTGCAATACATGCATTATGAGCAACATGTGCATAGACATTAAATCTTAGTTCATGCTTTTGTGAGTTTTAACCTGTGCACGCCTCAATTTTACTGAATAACACATCTAAGGTACGAAACCCGTGATGTGTAAGTACGGCGCAAGGTTCTGGCGACAACTTCGCCTCTATCATGTGCAGCATCTCCGTTAAGAGAATCGGAGGTGTTTGAGAAGATGAAGAACTTGCTTCAGATGTAGTCATTTTGATAGTGTTATGAGTGATTTGTAAAAGTGAGAGTTTTGCAAGAAAGCTTGAGTACAACAATGACGGTTTAGGTTTTTTTTGTGAGAGGGAATTTTTGAAGGTGTGAGACGAACAATTAAACTACCACATATATATAAGCAAATAATGAGCGATCCAGATTAAATCGTATTAAAAGTAATAACAAGTAACGGTTGAGATTACTCCCTGATTTAATCAATTGCCGCCCAAAATCGATTGAAGTGCATACGCCATCAAATTGCGTCTTCAAAGAAGTCACATCATTGCCTCGAAACAGGAACCGAGGACTGCAACATTAAATGGTCTTCACTTTATCCTTCACTTTTTCTGACATCTAGGCTTTTGGTATTTCCTAACATTAAACAGTTTTTATTATTAATCATGAGACATCAATACTAAAGGAGTTAGAGAAATAAATGAATTTTATAATTCTAGTTCTAATTCTCCCTTGATTAATGCCCTAGCAGATCGTTTTGTGGTTCGATCGATCTGCTATCTTTGATTTTGACAGATAGCTGTTGATTTTCCACTTTGTGCATATCGTTGTTGTTTTTGATAAATAAGCAGATCGTTTTCTTCTTTGATCGATCTGCTCTTCTTGACTTTGACAGTTAGTTGTTGTTGTTGATGGATAAGCAGATCGTTTTCTTCATTGAACGATCTGCTATTTATATTCCATTTATCAGCTAGCTGCTCATTTTTCAAATTAAGCAGCTTGCTCATATTTCTTAATTTTTACTTGTAAATTATTTGGTAACACATATATATATAAAGAAATATGCAGCTAAAGTTAAATATGTGTGATAACAGATGGCCTTTTACCACCAGCTAGCTGTTATCGACACTTGTACCAATTTCGATAAAATTTATTAATCTCAGTTTTCCACAAAGCATTTTGAATCTGTCTTCGGGTAATGCTTTTGTGAGAATATCAGCTTGCTGCACATCCGTATGAATCTTCTCGATCTTGATGTTCTTCTTTTCAACATGATCACGAATGAAGTGATGACGAACATCCACATGTTTACAGCGAGTGTGAAGGATAAGATTTTGTGTGATGGCAATCACACTGGAGCTATCACAAAATATTGACACACCATCCATGCAGACTTCATAATCCTTTAGTTGTTGTTTGATCCATAAAATTTCTGCTGTACAACTCCCTGCTGCCATGTATTCTGCTTCTGTTGTTGAGGTTGCAACCGAAATTTGCTTTTTAGAAAACCATGAAATGAGCTTGCTTCCAAGAAATTGACAAGTCCCAGATGTAAATTTTCTATCAAGCTTGCAACCTGTTAATTTTCCAAGAATATTCTGCTCCGTCAGAATCAAAGTAACCTATTAATTCAAAAGTATCATCACATGTATACCATAAACCTATCTCAATAGTTCCTTTTAGGTAACGCAAGATTCTCTTGGCTGCTTCCAAGTGAGATTCCCTTGGGTTAGCTTGATACCTAGCACAAACACCAACAACAAATGTAATATCAGGTCGACTTGCAGTTAGATATAAAAGTGATCCGATAATACCACGATATTGTTTTATATCAGTTGCCTTCCCAAGTATATCAGGATCAATTTGTCCATTTGTTTGCATAGGAATTTTTATTGGTTTGCAGTCTTTAACTCCAAATTTCGTGATGAGATCGTTAATGTATTTAGATTGATTGATTAGGATCCCATAAGCATATTTTTTGACTTGCAAGCCTAGGAAGAAATTCATTTCTCCCATCATTGACATCTTGTATTTGTCCTGCATTAGCTTGCTAAATTTGTTACAAAGGAATTCATATTTGGATCCAAAAATAATATTATCAACATAAATTTGAACTAAAAGGATATAGTCTTGGACTTTGATGGTGAACAGCGTCTTATCTACTGATCCTCGTTTGAATCTCGATTGAAGTAAGAAAGTGGACAATGTCTCATACCAAGCTCGAGGAGCTTGTTTTAGTCCATACACTGCTTTAGCTAGTCTATACACCATGTTTTCATTTTCGACTTCAAACCCAAGTGGTTGTTTCAAGTAGACTTCTTCTTCTAGAATTCCATTCAGAAATGCACTCTTTACATCCATTTGGAACACTTTGAAATGTTGGAAAGCTGCATAAGCAAGAAACAATCTGATAGCTTCTAGTCGTGCCACAGGTGCAAAAGTTTCATCAAAGTCAATCCCTTCTTGTTGACAATATCCTTTGGAAACTAGTCTTGCTTTGTTTCTTACCACTTCACCCGTTTCATCCCTCTTGTTTTTGAATATCCATTTGACTCCAATAACACCTTGATGTCTAGGTTGATTTACTAGATACCATACTTCATTTCTCGTGAATTCATTTAATTCGTCTTGCATGGCATTGATCTAGACTGCACTTTGTAATGCTTCTTCGATGTCTTTTGGTTCGATGTGAGATAGATAACAACTTAGCAATGCACTTTCTCCATGCATGCATCTAGTTTTGACTCTATCTGCTGGGTTCCCAACAATGAGATTGGATGGATGGCTATCTACCCATTTTCTTCTCCTTTTCATTTCTTCCTCAGATACTTCGATTTCTATCTCATCAGGTGGATTCTCAAATTCGGGATGATCTGTAATAGTGACATCAAAGAGATTGTCAGTGTTTAAATTAATACTTGATACTTCATTTACCAAATTTTGAACAGATGGCTGTTGATTTGTAGGTGTAGCAGATTGAGGAATGTTTGTTCATCAACAGATTGTTGTAAGCATTCTTCATGTGAGGTTCCCCCTTCATATGTTCCCCCTAGATGTGATATTGGTACATCTGTTCCCCCTTGTTGTGGCTCTTCTACAACAGGTTGAATATTAGTTTCTTCTTCATCTTCATCTTTTCGTGGACTCCATAGAAGGATATCATCGATGAGTCTATCTGTGGAGTTTCTCAATATTGAGGATGTGAGATCATCTTTTGAGGAAGAGCTATCTGTTCCTGAAACCTCAAAATTAGATTCATCAAAAACAACATGTGGTGTTACTTCCACAACAAGAGTTCTTTTATTAAAAACTCTATAAGCTTTACTGATTTCAGAATATCCTAAGAATATTCTTTGATCACTTTTGCTATCAAATATTTTTAATTGAGTTTTTCCATTATTATGAATGTAACATTTACATCCAAATGATCGAAAGTATGAGATTCGAGGCTTCTTGTTATTCCATAGCTCATATGGAGTTTTTCCATGACGTCGCGTGATGATAGATCGATGTTGTGTGTAGCAGGCCGTGTTGACTGCTTCTGCCCAGAACTTCTTTGAGAGGTTGATTTCATTTAACATAGTTCTGGCAGCCTCTTTGAGCGATCTATTACGTCTTTCCACAATCCCATTTTGTTGTGGTGTTCGAGTTGCTGACGTTTGATGTTGAATTTCCATTTTTGAGCAGTATTCTTCGATCATATGATTTATGAATTCAGTTCCACGATCAGATCGAATGGTGATGATGGATGTCCCATTTTGATTTGATAGTTTGTTGAATAGATCAGGTAGTTTCTCTAGAGTTTCATTTTTCTTGAATATGAAAACAACCCAAGTAAATCTAGAAAAGTCATCAATAACGACAAGAGTATACTTTCTACCGTTTACACTTAATGGAGATATAGGTCCAAAAAGGTCTAGGTGTAGGAGTTCCAAGATTCTTGAAGTAGAGTGAGCTGCCTTTGTAGGAAATAATGCTCTTGTTTGTTTTCCCGCTTGACAAGCTTCACATACATGGTCTTTGTCATAGATTTGAGTAGGTAGACCTTCAACCAAATTGTCTTTCACCAGCTTGTTGATTGATTTGAAATTTAAGTGGCTCAATCGTTTGTATCATAACCAGCTGATTTCTGTACTTGATTTTATTATTAGACAGGTTTCAGTTTGATCATTCCATTGTACGATATACAATATGTCCTGCAAAATCCCGGTAAGAAGAATTTCTTCTCCTTCCATGTTCTTTACAAGACACTTGTTAGCTATAAATTCTACTCTCTTGTTATTAGCACAAAATTGACTAATCGAGAATAGATTATGATTTAACCCTTCAACATATGATACATTAAGAATAGTAGTGTTACCAACTTGTAGATCACCATAACCTTTTGTGTATCCTTTTGAATTTCCTCCAAAAGTGACATTTGGTCCAGTGCTCTCTTTGTAGTTGATTAACAAGTCTTTGTTGCATGTCATATGTTTAGAACATCCGCTATCAAGTATCCACACCGCACCCCGAGCTGTGTGCTTCCTTCTCATCGATCTCCTATCCTGCAATGAAAAATTATTTAGCTACCCTACTGAATGAGGGTGCCTTGTTAGTAGACAAAGTTCCTTTTGGAACCCAAATTTGCCTAATAATAGTAATATTTTGAGATGGTCTTATTTGTTTGCCACTGAAATCAATGTAGACTATTTGCTTCTTCTTGGCAGGTGATTGAATTGGTGCGGTTGGTTTCTTAGGAGCATATGGTTTGGCGGGAGCAGGTGGTTTTCTTTAGTTGAACAAGGGAGGAGCTCGCTGTTGATTGATCTTTTGAGCAGTTTGATTAGTCCTTTGAGCAGGTTGTTTTCTTTGCTGATATCCAATTCCTTGAGTAGTGTGTTTCTGTTGTCGTTGGACTTGCTGTTGATGACAGGCTTGTTCCTTGATTAAAATAGCTTGTGGCTGTCTCACAATGTTGTTCAGATTCACTATTTTATTTTTTCCCTTTTCTTTGACAAATTTGCTTGTTGATGGTCCTTTGTCAACTCCGTCAAATCCGAGTCCAGTGCGATCTGCAGTTCTTCTTTGCATGTCATTGATGAGTTGAATTCGATCTTCCTTTTTGTGCATTGAGTGATTGATCATGGCACTCAAATCATCGATCTTACGTTGAACAGAAGTTTCTCGGTCAATGAGATCAGATATCTTGGCATTTAATGAGTAATTTTCTTTGCTCTTGCTTTTGAGTTGCTTTAGTAGTGCATTTTCCCTGTCATTGAACGCGCTGCTGATTTCCTTCATTACTTGAATGGTATTCGTCATTCTTCCATTTTCTTTTATTACATGTTTGAACATCTTGTTCAGTCTTGCATGATCTTCCATGAGTTTGGTAAAGTCTTCGATGGACAGGTCGTCTCCACCTTCTTCTTCATCACCAGAATTATATATAGGTTGATTAGAAGAATTAGAATTTTGACAATTTACCTCTTGACTGTCAAGTCCGTTGTCATGGCCCATGAGACACTCATCATATTTATCTTCACCTTCATCAGCTATGAAAGCTTCATCGTTTTCGGATGAGTTGTCTGACAGGTGACTTGGAGATGATTGCTCTTCAGCTAGCATTGCTTTTATTTGCTCGTTGAGCTTCTTGTCTCTTTTAGCACGAAGCTCATCTCTCTTTGCTTTTGATATGTCAGGACAGTCTGTCTTGAAATGTCCCTTCCTGCCACACTTAAAACAAGAATATTCGGAGAGGTCAGCTTTAACATATGAGGTTGATTTTACCTCATTCATTCGAGCAGGTTGATCACCGGATCGATCTTTCCCTTTGAATTTTCTGTTGTTGTTTTCTTTATAGAGCCTCTTGTATCTGTTGGCTCTCACTTCCATTCTTTGGAATCTTTTTGCCATGAGAGTACTCCTCGAAATAATTCTTTGTTGGGTAGTTCTCATCATCAGAGCTTGATGATTCTTTGACAACAACAGTGGGAGTTTGTTTGGTAGCTTCTTTGTTTTTCCTCTTTGCTTTGAAGACAGTTTCTTTGTCATGGTTTCCTGCAGAAGATGGTTTGCTAGAGGAAGAAATAGATAAACCATGAATACGATTGATCTCGTACTCATTTCCTGTAAATAAATCAAATAAAGAGTCAGTGGTAAGAGAGTTGAACTCTGGCATCATGGGATGCATGACTGAGTAAATTTCCCATGTAGCAGGTAGAGCTCAGATTACTTTCAAGTTTTTCTCCCGTTGAGAATACTTGTTTTTGTCAATCATAGCTATCTCTATCAGAAATTCCGTGAACCTGTTCTTCATTTTAGCTATTGTTTCTCCAGACTTCATTTTGAATTCTTCAAATTTGTTACAAGTGATAGACAACTTGTTTTCTTGAATGATGTCTAATCCAAGACTGATTTCTTTGAGCACGTCCCACATCTCTTTGGCTGTTTGGAGATATCTGATTTTGGCCAAGTATATGCCTCTTACTGTGCTTGAAATTAGTCCTTTGGCAAAGTCATCAAGTCCAGCTTCTTTTCTTTCTTCTGCAATGTATTCATCAATTGTTTTCTCCTTCTCAACTAGCGAAGCAGTTGGACCAGTTCCATCCTTTATCTCAGCGCTTCCTTTGTTTATTATTTTGATGGGTCCATCAGTAATGACCTTCCACATTTTGATGTGTTGAGCAAGTAAACACATCTCGATTCTGAAGCTCCAGTCATCACACCCAGCGATGGAAAAATCCTCACACGCACGTATCATCTGTCCTTCCATAACTTTCAAGTATATGATTAGTTAAATGCAAGTACTATATGCTGTGAAAACGTTTTCAAGATCTATCCAAGATGACCACACAGAGATTAGCTCTTGTGAAACGGAAACAATGGTCAAAATGAACCACTGCTCTGATACCACTTGTTGGTCCCGAAAGAGATTGATTGGTGTATTGGGGGGCCCCCCCCCCCCCCGGGGGGGAATATACCAAGCAAGCTCTTTCAGGAACATTTATGTTAAGTTTTTATTTCTATGTACATCATATATTGTATTATATATTATTCCATATTTAAATATCATTTTCATAAATATAATATATATATATAGAGTATATATTAGTTTGATATTTATATTTTCATAACTAATTTAATAATAATTTATATGAATTATACACAACATTTTAAAATCTAATGAAAATGTCTAGATTTAACATTATTAAAAGAAAAATTATAATAATTTATCACATATGACTATTATAACATATTTTTTATTATCTTATTATTTTAACAATCATATTTATTTTTCAATATAAATGATAAAAATTAAAAAATTATATTTTTCATTAAAATAATAATATATAATCTTATTATTTGTTTATATATCTTATATTAGATTATATTTATATATCTTATATGTTATTTCAAATATAATGATTTATTACATATGATGATTATAATATACTTTTAATTATTTTATTATTCGAACAATCCATATATATATATATATGTATATATATATTTTAATATAGATAATAAAATCGAAAAATCATACTTTTAATTCAAATAATAATATATAATCTACTTATTTATTTATATATTCTATATTATATTATATTATATTATATATTATTTCATATATTTTTAATGTACTTTATTATACTTCACATGTATTTTCTTTTATCTTTAATCCAAAAAATTAACATTTCTAATTAGTTGTCATACTAATTAAAGACATCCAAACTTACGTATTTTTTTTGTTCGAGCAAGTATTGAATTCAATTCATGTCCTTTTATTTACAATTCCATAGTTATGTCATGAGTTTAGATAATTGTTTACACTGAATAACACACAAAATCGTGAGAACTTTTAGATTAATGTTATATGACATCAACTACTCATTAACGTAATGTATACATTATAGTTACGAATAAATAATTTAAATATTTTTACATGCCCAATAGAATTCATATATATACACACACACCAGTGGTTGCTTCAAATATTATATATATATATATATATATATATAATTAGCTTTTAATCATATTATAAATGTATATATACATATAAATAAATGAGTTCATCAATTTATTTTCATTAATATAAAAATTATATATTTAATGAGTATATTTTGATACCTATTTGAGAATCTAATTAAATTAATAATTTTTAGTCGTGAATAGATTCAAACTCCACTTCAATATTACTTATGTATTAAATTTTTTATTAGTGGGTATATTTTTTTAATGCATTTTAGTATACTTTATATGTATCGAAGAGTTCAGATTATTTAAATATTATTTTGGAATTGTAAATGAACCGTGATTACTATGGTTTCAATTATGAACTGCTGGTTTTTTTAAAAATCCCTTAAATATGTATATTTACAAAAATATATAAATTATAATGTAACTTTATAAATTATAGATAATTATTATATATAATATAAGAGATACAATTACAAATAGGGATATATATTTTAGAAAAATGTCAATAAACCGTTAGTTTACGGTACCGAATATTTGAAAACGAAATTGAATTATTTCTTATACTTTAAGACGACCATGAATGTATAAAATTCAATTAAATTTGAAAATAATAATAAGTCGTAGGCACAAGCTACTAATAGACGAGTATATGAGGATTTAATATTTATGACGGATATAAATCTATGAAGTTGTAAAATTATTTTATAATTAATTTTGGAACGCTTGTAAATTTATCATAAAGAAATTTACATAATTAATAACATTTACTATATATGTTTAATATATGAATAAATAGTTCATATATCTATAATATTGAATGTAACAAATGAAATAAATATTAAATAATTTTATAAAATTTATAAAATATTTAATTCTTTCGAATTTCGACACGTAACAACTAGTTCTCAAATATACCGATTCTAATAGAAAAAGGAAACATGAATGAAAAATAATATTAAAAATATTATCCTCTATTTATTAATAATATTGTTTAGAAAATAATTATTCTTTTATGAGAATAGAATGTTCATCTTTCATATAGTTGTATGTACTTGAGTTTGTTTCAATTAAATGCTTGATGCACCATAATCAATTTAGGAGTGATCTCGATGTAACCAAGTGCAAGTCGAGAGATAGACTACAATAAAGAAAGAATTGCATGCACAGCCTTCATCTATAACTCAATACTAGCCATGCACGAGATTTATTTATTTATAAATAATTTATGCATAAAGATACTTAAAGAAATAAAAAATATTGTAATTCGATTTTATTCGGCGGTTTTAGAACCGTAATCGATAGTTCTATTCTCAATTGTGACTATGTTGAGGACAATTCAGTTACAGTTTTAAAATTTGAGAACTGTGATCAACGATTTGAAACAATAACTTCGATTTATTTTACCTAATTCAAATTATTTCTTATTTTATAAAGGGTCACTTTTTATTAATTTATAACAACATTTTAAAATTAAAAATAAGATAATATTATATAACTATTTAAACATATGTGTGTATTGATAAAAATTCATAATACATATATTTGAAGTCATTATTATTTGTAGTTAGATTTTGTTGTGAAATTCTAATTTTGTTATGTAATAATAAATATTTGACATAATTTTATGTAACAACGAATTAATAATTTGAAGTCAACTACAAAGTTATCATTTAAAATTAATTTTCAATTTTAGTACAAATTCTTGTAATAGTTATCGTTTAAAAATTTATTTTAAATATATTTTTGATCAAATTAGTTATCACAACATATACAACATTGTTATATATTTTTCATATATCACAACTATATTAATAATTATATATTAATTAATAATATATGTATTTTAATTTTATATGATATATGAATTAATAAAATAGATTAATTTTTTCATAATTAATATGTATATAAAAAATTACATAATAACAAAATATTAAATATCTAAAGGAGAAAAGAAAATAAAAACAAAAAATATAAATATAAATATAAATATAAGTGATCCATATAGAAACATTTTATAAATCAAATTATATGTATGAGAATATGTATATATATATATACATTTTATATTAAATTATTTTCAATTTATTAAATTATTATAACTTTTCTATATTAAATTTATTTTATTTTATATCAAATTAATTCTCTTTTCAAGATCATTAAAATTAGATGTATATATAAATATTTTTGTGAAGTGAATAAAATAATTTATTAGATGTATATATAAATATTTTTGTGAAGTGAATAAAATAATTTTAAGAAGCAAAGGTTAGAGGAGAGAGAAAATAAAAGTAGTTATTTTTAAATTTTAAAAATTATATAATTTAATATATTTAATATTTATATATTTTTTTACCAATAACGTTAAAATTATCTACAAATAAAGTTAGTAAATTAATAAAGTTGAAATTATTTAATACAATATGTTAAATATTTATATATAACTTGTACCGTATAAATTAATAGAGCTCCTAAATGGAATGACTATTTGTATTTCACTCTACGTTTTATTATTAAATTTAACATTTAATTAATATTTATAATAATACATTAAAATTAATATTTTTTGAAAAACTATACTCATTCTGTCCCACTTATTTAAATTCCTTTACTTTTGACATTGATCTCAATATTTAGTTGTAATAGGTTTTGAAGAACATGATTTGTGCTTTAAAATTTGCTAAATAAATAAATGTGTCTAAATAAGTGAGACAACTCAAAAAGAAAAATGTGTCTAAATAAGTGGGACGAAGTCAATATATGTTAGTTTTGAATTTATCAATTATACAAATTGATTATAATTATTAGTATTAAATATTAAAAATAATTATATACTCTGATCAAATAGGACAAGTTTTTAGTACTACATAGATTCAGTTTGTACATGTATATTATGAATTGTTCAATATCTAACTTATGTTGATGCTCTAATGGTTCATTGTATAGACTTTGTCATAAAGATATTGAGATCAAAACATAATCATGTTAGTTTTTTAATTTAATAGTTATAGTATTATCTTTGTCATTAAAATTGGATTTAATTACAAAATCGCCACTCAAATTGATTTCTTTTTTAATTTAATAGTTATAGTATTATCTTTGCTATTAAAATTAAATTTAATTACAAAATCGTCACTCAAATTGATTTCAAATTGAATGTTTCATGTTTTATATATGTATAGATATATAGATATTGAACCCACAAAATTCATCATGCATGCATATTAATGTTGGTACAAATACAACATATAATTAGTTAGACATACAGTCAAATACATGACCGGTGCTAGCAATATCTATGAAGATACGACAATTGTATACAATCGCCATTAACAGAATTATTGCTTCATTTGGTGGTGATCAAATCAATTCATTCTTATTTTATTTTATAATTTTGGCTTATGTTTTCCGTCATTCTATGGAACCAAAAAGCGACATTTGGTTACTTCATTTTTTCCGGCATCTCACCTTAAGGGAATACACTTCTCCTTAATAATTCTTCTATCTCATTAAAGGTGAATTATCTTGATCAAAACAAAGCAGATCAACTTTATTAAAACCATTAATAAGTAAAATAATATTAAATGTGTATAATAAATTTAAAATGATCTAATACGTTTGTTTAAATTCATTTCTAAAACTGAGCTATTTTACGTAATTACGTACTTCAACTAGCGCAGATAATCATTGTTAAAGACACCATTTTACACAAAACCTTCATGTACTTGGATGCTATTATTCTCTCATTTATATATTTTTTTTTAAATTTTTATACCTTCATATATTATGTCATTTGATAATCATTCTCTAAAGTACATGTATATATCATCACCGAAAAAAAAGAATTTTTCCATTTAAATTCTCTACTTAAAGAATGATCCTCATTTAAAAATAAATGTTTGAGATCTTATATGATTTTATATATATACCATATTTAAAATAATTAATCATGTAAGTTGTAACATATAATATAATACGTATTATTATCTTATTAACATATTAAACTAAGCAATAAAATATTGGAATTGTCAATTTTGATAAAAGAAAAATATTTATTCGAGGCAATAACAGAAGTAGGGGTGAGCAAAAACCAAATCAAACCGAACTGAAACGTTAAAAAATGGTCGGTTTGGATCAATTCTAACATATTTGAATTTGGATTCATTCTAATTTTAAGGAACCGAATAATTTCCGGTTCGGATTGGTTTTAAATAAAATAGTTCAGTGAAAACCGAACCGACCAAATTAATATTGGATACATTTATTATATTATGAATTGTAAATATATATGTAAAAATAAATTAATTGAACTTAATTTTGAGTATTTTAAAACAAATACAAACAAGAAGAGACTCTTGATTTACAACATGCAGTCACCCTTACACTTCTCCACATAAAATATGACTATTTTCTAAAAAATTTCTACTCCTATTGTCTTTTTTGCCTAATTCCTCCATTGATACTTTTCTCTAGTGTTGTGTTTGTGCTCAATTCTTCCATTTATGGATATTGAGATGTAAAAGAATGCTCAAGTAAGAGATTTTGTCTTTTCAATTTTACTATTTATTAATAATACAATAGTTTGGTTGATATAAATTTTAATGAAAATTTATATGCTTAGTCTTACGAAAAAATGTACTTTTACAATTGTATATATATTAGTTAATCGAAAATCGAACCAAAATCGAAATACAAACTTTGGTTTGGATCGGTTTGGTTACGTAGTATACTTTGATCGAATTGGTTATAATTTTAAAATGATTTGGTTATTTGGTTTCCAGGTTTTGGTTCGGTTAAGTACGGAACCGAACCACTGCTCACCCCCAAATAGAAGATAACAGAGTGCCACGTCAACATTCAAAAATCTGGGCAGTTGAGTGGCCACACTTATTCCGCGGCTGTGACATCCCTCCAATTACCTAACTGTCATCTCCTCTCTCTCTTTCTCTCTCACTTCACCTTAATACAACAATCGTAGTAGAAGATGGCAGTGACATCCGTGGCGGCGCTGGTAGCAGGATTCGGCGGAGGAGTACTTCTTCGATCGCCGGGCTGCACCTGTTCTTGCTCCCTCCCTCCTTTTGCTTCCTCGCCGCACAACCTATCGAATCGTCATGGTCTATTTCAGATCCCCCGGCTCGGACTCAGACTCGGACTCGTTCCCCGAGCTGCCGATTCAACTCAGCCCTCTTCCATTTCCACTGCTAACGCTGACAAGGCAATTGTGCCCGATGGCGAATTTTCGCTCGCTAAAGTACGAATTCCTTCTCTTCTCTTCTCTTCACAATTTGAAGTCCTTTACGATTACTAACGTTATGACTGTTGTATACAGATTTCTTTCGGCGTCATTGGATTAGGACTTGGAGTTAGTCTTCTCTCGTGAGTAAAAATACTCTGCCTTTTATCATTAAAAATACTGTATTGAACTGTTGTAGGTGAAAGATATGAATTTTATATTATACTACTAATATTAATCCAGGCCTTATCTTAAGCTTGTGCTTGGTTATAGTTAATTAAGGGAGAAAGAACAAGCGTTGTATGAGTTGTGCACTTTATTTGGTCTATAACTTGGGGATCTCAACTTTGTTTTTTGTCTCTTAACCTCGATTGCCAATTTTTAATTGCCTTTTGACGACAGGTATGGCTTCGGAGCTTACTTCAACATCCTCCCAGGATCTGAATGGTCGGCGCTGATGCTGACCTATGGCTTTCCTCTAGCAATCATTGGCATGGCTCTCAAGGTTCTTTTGCTTTCCTCTTAATTATTCATATTGTACATCTAACTTCATCATATATTTATGTATTGTTGATTTTTAGGTATTCTAGTAAACAGTCATTTATTTTGTATTGATCCTAACTTACTTTATGTTTATCTCTATATTGTTGTCTAGTATGCAGAACTTAAGCCTGTGCCCTGCTTGACTTATTCAGATGCTCTGGCACTGAGGGAAAAATGTGCAACTCCAATCCTCACGCAGGTACTTCTCATGTTAACCCTTCTTTATTTTTTCTCGTCTATACAGCTCTCATCCTCCTGCCATTGTTCCTAACCACCAAGGTCTTGTGTGTTTCAGTATGTTTGTGATTTTAATGGCGTAACGTTTGTTGACTGATAATGTTGATGTTAAGTATTATTTGCCTAAATGATGCACATACATTTGAAATAATGTCTCATCCTATTTGTTAGGTCAGAAACGATGTTACAAGATACCGTTATGGGGATGAGCAGCATTTGGAAGAAGCATTAAAGCGAATTTTTCAATACGGACAGGTACTAAACCTTTCTTCACATAACACACAAAATTTATAAACTAGAGCCAAAAGTAAGAGCAATCGTATTCGTATGTACTTGGTTGCTGCTTAAAGGTTCTTTCATTTTGGTTAATATACAAAATATTGTCAGAGAAATTAGGACTAAGTATTGAAGAATTAATATTCTCAACAAAGTAAAATTTTGTGCGAAGTGGACAGCTTATAATAGACTTGCTGGTAAAATTTTATTAAATTGACCTCAAAACTGCAATATGCAAAATAGGCAGTGAAAAATTTACTGGTCTACTATTTTTGCAGGGTGGAGGTATTCCTCGGAGAAGTGCTCCGATTCTACAAAGTCTGCGTGAAGAAGTATGAACCTTCCACTACATATTGGCTTACCAAGTTAGTTGCTGCAAATGATTGGCTCATGTTATTGTACTATTTGTGTTTTAGGTTAATGAGGACGGCAGATATTCATTGGTGATGATATTTGAGGCAAAAGCACTTCAGTTGTCAGATTTCGAACAAAGAAAGGTGATATCTATGGAGTATTTCACATTTCGCTTTTCAATCTCTCATAATCATATCATATTACTTTACCTACTATATTCTTATAACTTCTCATATTTCAATATAAAAATTTATAGGCAAAGTTTGCTTCCTTCTTTGGTCCTGGGGTAACAGCTGAAATTAGTAAGTTTCCCAACATAGTCAATATACCAAGAAGAACCTAGTTTAGTTGCAAGAGAATTAATTGTGAGGCTGAAGCACTTGAAGCTAATAACCATGTGTTTCTGAATGCAGATGAGAGCGAACAGAATTTGTACGAGGTCAAACTTATTTCCAACACAACAATGTAAGCACATAAAATGCACGAGTTCTACTACATTTTTTGCGACCCTATTGTATATAAGCAAAGTTTGGTGTTGTATAATATAACACGATTTATATCTTCATTCCCGTCTCACTTTTTGACAAAAACTGTTTAATTTTTACATACAAGTCCAATGATGTTCTGAAGTTTATGAAATTTTCTTCAACATTGCGATTAACAACTCCGAGTTAACTTAATATTAGGCTTGAGTCAATACACTATTTTTGCCGTGATGTCTTTTGTTTATCTTTATTAGTTATATAGGTATTGAAGTGAATTTTTCGCTTATGATATTTCTATACTAATGTCTTTTCTTATATTTTTATACTGTTATTATTAAAACAAATTATTGAGCCTATTAAAAAAGTCTTGCAATTTTTTCATTTTAGATTATTCTTCAAACCATTTACATGTGTCATATTCCATTTTACTTCATATAATTTTCAATTTTCATCTTTTATTTTTATAATTACATAATATCAAAATTTTCATCTTTTATTTTTATAATTATAGAATATCAATTCATAGGTAAGACCGTAAGATTCTCTAAAATGTACAGAATTTAATTAAAAAAAAAAAAAAAAAAAACTCACTTAATACCAATTATTTCGTCTCGGCATTTGAGTTTGGGGTCATTCCAAAATTAGGCCGTGAAACTCATCAGGACGACCTCTAAAAAATATACTTATGGCTCTCTACCTCATCTATACATGTCCATTATCAAAGGCCCAGCGGGTTAGGCCTGGTTTTTAGAACCGAACAAGCAGTCAACGGTTGAAGTTCGGATCGACAGTCAACGGTTCCAAAATCATGAGTAGAATCGTGAGAAGGTGGGTCGGTTACGGTTTGATAGGTTTACCAAACCATAACCAGCGATTCAGGTCCGGTGGGTCTTCAAAAAACGGTTGTCTTCTAGAGCTGTAGAAAACTGGCACCTGTTGGTTCCAACAGACAAAATCGTCCTTGAAGCCCTCCCACCTGCTGCAGCAGTGCGTACCCATGAGCCCATGAATGGCAACAATTTATGTGTTGGAGCAAGGACTAGGTTTTGAGCCATTTGCCTCCGCCCCTTCCTCCTTAGGCCATTCACTTTCCCCTCTCCTTTCTATGGATTCATCCTCATTCTCCACCATCTCTCAATGACTCAGTATCAATCTCTTGAGCTCTTACTCTTAATCTCTCTCTTTCATGCTCTCATTCTTCATCTCCACTATCTCTCTATTCTCAAGCTCTCACTTTAAAAAATCCCAAAAAACACAATTACAAACCCCAAACCTAAAAGAAAAGTAAAAAACTTACAGTTTTAACTGGCTAGTACCAGCAGTTTTTGAGCTCGGCCCAGAACCAAGCTATGTTCACGGGCCGGTTATGATTCACAGTGAACCGTGAATCGGCGGTCCACAGTCCGGAACCGACAGGCCTTGAACCGTGGGCACGTCTAACCCCAGCCTTACTTGCTTTGTCATCGGTGGTACTTCATTTCTATGTATGAATTAGGATTCAACATACCCAAATAAAAGCGTTAAATCCTAAACATGAATCTCTAGCATAATTTATCCAAAGCATTATATGAAGATTAATTAGGGAAACACTGACCAGGAAGCGTCATTGATTAGATTCGGCAAAAGGTTCTGTGGAGTTTGGATGCTTGATGGATCTTCCGGAGATACATCCGCTTCTTCCTTCACGTTAAGTCTGATGGGGGAGAATTAACGCAGAGTAACGTACTGATCTCTGGGGACCATCCATCCCTATATATATTTAATATATCTTTATCGTAATTATAAGTCAGCCCCTCAATGATTATTATAATTACATGTAGGGTCATACACTTTATATAAGAGCAATTGACACATTTATTAATTATATATGTGATCACTTTATGATTAATTAGAAATTAATCTAACAATCTCCCACTTGGGAACAATATATATAAGATTAGGCAATGTATTATAACTGAATACACGTATGAACAAAAGTGCTATTATAAATTGTTTATCTTTAACAATCTTGTCCATCAACTACATTCATACAAGGATTAAAGCAGCGTCGCCAAATCTAGCTCGACTAGGCCAACAGTAATCACATGCACAAGTATAATCAAACGACACAGATCAGATGGTATTACGAAAATCAAATAAAGCATCTATTTTCGAATGGTCCTTTTTAGACCTTTAAACTTTAGGCGTAGGTTATCAAATGCAAAATAAATAAATGAAACTTTAATTTTGATCAAGAAAATAACTTTATTAAGGGAAGTGAATGCATTACAATGAAATTTCCAAAGTATCAATAAGCACTAAATTACAACTCCCACTGAATCTATACTACGTCATCCAATGATGACACACCCATGCTAGCAACATGTTCATGAAAGACCTTGGGCATCAAGCCCTTAGTAAACGGATCCGCTATCATGGAGTCAGTTCTTATGTGCTCAATCGATATCAGTTTATTCTGCACCTTCTCTTTCACAACGAGGAACTTGATGTCAATGTGCTTTGACTTCGAAGAACTCCTGTTGTTGTTGGAATATAAGACTGTTGATCTATTGTCACAGTAAATCTTGAGTAGTCTTTCGATTGTATCCACAATTCCAGGGTCATTTAAGTATCTACCTAGCATTCCAACTATGTAGGCAATATCCGGACGCGTACATACCTGAGCATACATTAAACTTCCTATTGCCGAAGCATAAGGAACATTCTGCATTTCCTGAATTTCAAGGTTAGTTTTAGGGCATCGAGTGAGGCTAAAGTTTTCTCCTCTAGCAACAGGGGTATCTCCTGGTTTACAACCTTGCATATTAAACCTCTTAAGTACTTTATCGATATAGTTCTTTTGTGATAACCCGAGAACACCCTTAGATTTGTCACGGTGTATCTAGATTCCTAATACAAAAGAAGTTTCCCCAAGATCTTTCATCTCAAAGTGCTTCAAGAGAAATCTATTGGTGTCCTGAAGGAAGTTCATATCGTTCGAGGCAAGCAAGATGTCGTCCACATAAAGGACCAGGAAAATAATCTCCCACTGAACTTATGATACACACAATCCTCAACTACATTCATCTCAAATCCGAATTAGAGAATAACTTCATGGAATTTTTGGTATCACTGACGAGAAGCTTGCTTGAGCCCATAGATGGATTTCTTTAGTTTAGACTATTTCCTTCGAGTCTCCTAATTTGAAGTTCTCTCGTTGATGCATATAGATGGTTTCTTCAATGTCTCCATTGAGAAAGGCAGCCTTAACATCCATCTGACGTAGCTCAAGGTCAAAATGAGCAACAAGTGTCATGATTATTTTGAATGAGTCTTTTGATGATATTGGAGAGAAAGTTTCAGAATAATCAATGTCTTCCTTCTGAGTATAACCTTTAGCTACAAGACAAGCCTTATACCTCTCCACATTACCATTTGCATCCCTTTTGGTTTTAAATATCCATTTACAACCATTGGGTTTTGCACCTTCTGGCAATGGGACAAGCTCGCAAACCTGATTGTCTTGCATAGACTTATATTTTTCATTCATTGCATCAATCCACTGAAGAGAGTTTTCATCTTGCTTGGCCTGATGGAAATTGATTAGATCATTTTCCATCAGTCCATTATTTTCCTCAGCTTCCATGAAGTAGATTTTATAATCCTCAGGAATGACACTCCGCCTTTCTCTAGTGGATCTTCTTAATTGCACTGGTTCTTGAGGTTGCTCTTGAGGTTGTTGAGTTTGATCAATCTAAATGGGGATATCCTCAATGATATCAGGTTGAGGTTCTTCCAAATCTACTTCTCGAGTAATGACAATGAAAGAAACATGAACACTACTAGAAGCAGCAGTAGGATTCATGTTTGAATCCTTCTCAAATGTGATATCTCTAATTCTATTTCTTCCCCCAAATTCAATATCCTCAAAGAAGGTGCAGTTCTCGTCTCAAATATGTTTCTAGTTGTGGGATCATAAAACTTATAGCCCCATGAATTCTCAGAGTAACCAATAAAGTAGCTGCTAACTGTTTTGTGGTCCAATTTCTTTTCATGAGGCCTGTAAGGCTTCGCTTCAGCTGGACAACCTCAAATATGGAGGTTTTTAAGACTGGGCTTTCAGCCAGTCCAAAGCTCATAAGACATTTTAGCAACCGCCTTCGTTGGTACTCTTTTTAGGATGTAAGCTATTGTCTTAAGTGTTTCTCCCCAGAGAGACTCAGGTAAGGTAGAATGAGCAATCATACTCCTCACTATGTCCTTAAGAGTCTTGTTACGCCTCTTATTCTTGGTCTGTTTTTCCTTGATGCAGTCAACACAAGCATTATAGTTTGTGAAGTCAAGGGAATCTAAAATTCCATCAGGCATTATAGTTTGTGAAGTCAAAGGAATCTAAAATTCCATCAGAAACAAGCCGCTCAACTCTATTTCTAGAGATGTGACCTAGGCGTTTGTGCCATAATGAAGCTGAATTTTCTTTGTTTAACTTTCTTTTAGTACCTTAAGATTCAATATGCAGGTTTTCATTCTAGGAAGTAATTGTTCCCAACATATATAAATTGCCAAAAGAGTTCAAATAACCGGTGCCAATAACAATTGAATTAAAAGACAATGTAAACTATTTGTTCCCAAATGAAAAATAATAACCAAATTTTTCCAACAAGGAAACAGAAATCAACTTCCGTCTAAAAGACGATACAACGTAGGTGTCTTTCAAATCCAAATAACTAACAGTTCTTAATAACAATCTAAAGTTGCTTATAGCTTCAACTTCCACCGACTTGCCATCTCCAACATAGATGTATCTTTCACCATCACTAGGCTTTCAGTAGCTCAAGCAACCCTGCTTTTAAAGATACTTATGTGAGTAGTAGCACCAGAATCTATCCACCAAGTATTTCTAGGTACTGAAGTTAAATTAACCTCAGAACAGACCAAAGAGTAGACCGTACCTTTCTTAGCACACCAGGCGTGATACTTTGTGCAGTCCTTCTTCACATGATTCGGCTTCTTACAGAAGAAATAGCTTTGATCATTGTGTTGTTTCTTTTGAACTGGAGCTTTAGCAGCTTCTTTTTCGAAATGCCTTTTCTTGCCCTTTCCTTTAGAGGTTGTTGTCACGTGAGCACTTTCAGTTCTTTCTCTCTTCAATTTCTCTTCCTCCTGAACACACTGAGAAATGAGCTCATTTAGAGTCCATTTCTCCTTCTGGCAGTTATAGCTAGTTTTGAATTGGCTAAACTGTTGAGGAAGTGAGATAAGAGCCATGAGTACGAGAAAATCCTCATAAAACTCCATCTTTAAAGCTTTGAGCTTAGAAGCGATATGGAACATTTCCATAATATATTCTATGATGTTTCCTTGACCTTTATAATTTATCGACGTGAGAGTCGATAGAAGTGACATCATCTCGATCTTATCGTTCTTTGCAAAACGTTGTTCAAGCTCGTCAATGAAAGCTTTAGCTGAAGTGATCCTTTCAGGATCTGAACCTCTAAAGGCTTCTGGAATGATGTTCATCATGATCATTAGACTTAGTCTATTAGAAAGCTCCCACCTCTCATATTCTCTTTTAGCATCAGCTGTGCTTTCTGGAGTGAGAGGTGCGGGTTGTTCTGACCTGAAGACTAAGTCCAGATCCATACAGCCCAGCATTATAAGCAAATGCCTTTTCTGATTCTTGAAATTGGTCCATTCAACATGGGAGGTGGGTTAATGCCAAGCGATATTGTAGTAATGGATGACATGTTAGCTGATTAGAACAAAAGACACAAAATGAGATGATTGATAATTGAATAGAAAATTTACGCACAACGAAAACTTTAGGTCCTAGCTAATGGTCAAATTGTTTGATCTCATCCCGAGATACCAAGCACAACACCAATGTCTATCCTTTGCGCCTCAACATTGGCTGCAAGCGGTACTTGCGACGCAGAGATCAAATGTTGACAATAAGGTCGTGTCAAACAATAAGCAATCTTTGGATCGTCTTATTACTCACACAATGGCAACTTGATAACTGTCACACACTTATCCCCACAGTATGCATAGACAACTCTGCCAGATGCGGGCCTACCTTTGGGTCGATCGGCAAACACATGAGTTGAAGACAGAACAACCATATATAGGGTTAGATGTAGTAGTCTGCACAAAAGAGGTCACTTTTGCGATATTATATTTCAACTAAAGCACCTAAAAGTTGAACATGGGACGTGAGTCCAACAAGTTCGGCGATCCGGGCCGAGTCGCCGAAGTCACGGCCAAATTTGCCCCACAGGAACAGCGATCGTCGTTTGGGTCGCCGAGGAGAAATAGCAAGATCAGCGACCACTTCGGCGATCGCCGAAGTGTAACAAACAAACTTGACGATCGAGGCTCTGGTCGCCGAGGTGATCCAGCAAGAGCGGTGATCACTTCGGCGATCGGGGTGGGATCGCAATTAGCCGAAGTTAACCCAATCGGGTTAGACAGTTTACGCTTCCCGGCGAAGTCAAGGCCAATAAATGGCGACCGGGGCTGGGGTCGCCGATCCCGCTGTCGCCGCCGGAGCGATAGTTTTTCGCGCAAAAATGCGATTTTAGGCCAAAAACATGCTCCAAAATGGGAATTAAGGCATGAAACATATAATAAACATGATAGAAATCCTTCCCCGCATGATTAAAACATAAACCACCCCATGATTTAACACGCAAACAACATAAATTGAGAATCTATGGCATGAACCCTAGTTTGCACAGCAGAATGAAGCAGAAAACATGATTTCACACATACATAATAGTAAAATCATGATAGGATTAACAATCATCAACGTATATAATCACCGAATCTCAGATAAACATGCTTAGAGTGCCTCTGATACCACTTGTAGGAATCAGGATTCAACATACCCAAATAAAAGCGTTAAATCTTAAACATGAATCTCTAGCATAATTTATCCAAAGCATTATATGAAGATTAATTAGGGAAACACTGACCAGGAAGCGCCATTGATTAGATTCGGCAGAAGGTTCTGTGGAGTTTGGATGCTTGATGGATCTTCCGGAGATACATGCGTCTCTTCTTTCACGTTAAGTCCGATGGGGAGAATTAATGTAGAGTAACATACTGTTCTCTAGGGACCATCCATCCCTATATATATTTAATATATCTTTATCATAATTATAAGTCAGTCCCTCAATGATTATTATAATTACATGTAGGGTTATATACTTTATATAATAGCAATTGACACATTTATTAATTATATATGTGACCACTTTATGATTAATTAGAAATTAATCTAACATTCTATTCCTCGATATGGAGACCGTGGGGCATGGGGCGGGAATGTGATATATGCATTTGATTGATTAAAAGTATCTTTCTTTTCACCCTCTTTCACACGAGATTAAATATTTTAAAATGATAAGAGTTGACCTGACCTGAGATTAAAAATCAATTAGATCGTCATTTTCATGGTCCATACCAGTTCAAAATATAATTTTAGTATAAAATGATCGGACTATATTGAGTTTCCTGCACATCGTGCTTGATGTTTGTTGGGTAGATCAAGTTAGCCCGAAAATTAATTAGGCCTCTATATTTATTGTCCACTTTGAATGAAAAATGATATTTCACGATTACACTGATTTATAAATACCATATGTAATTCTCGTATTTAAATAAATAAATAGGCTAATATATAAGACTAATCATTCTTCAAACAAAAGAGTAATTTTTAATCATTTGAAAAAATATCCAAATTATAATCATTTTTTAAATGTAATTACATAATTAATCTCAATAAATTTTAAAAATTAATTTTTTATTTAACATCATCACCTCCTACGCATCATCATGCTTTACCCATGCCTCTTCCACCATTTTCTACCTATGTCTCTCCCACCATCACCACACCACCACCACCACAATTATTCATTGTCATCGCGACTACCTACATGAGCAAAATTCGCCACAAACACAATTGTGTCTTCTAGGTTTAGAGAGCCACTCACATGATTGAATGAGCGTAGCTTTTTTTTTTTTGCCATGCTCGTGTAAAGTCTTGACGTTATATTTTTGTAACATCGACTATTTTTTACCTTTTTTATATAAGAGACTAGTTTATACTTTTTATTTAAAGATAGACTATTTTAGGGGTTGCTTCCATATAATATCATATTATATCCACCAAAATATACCAGATAATATCAAATCATGATAGATAAAGACAATAGTTATTTAATAGACATGACAATCTTTATCTAAATCTAATCCCTAAAATCAAGGAATCAAATCTAATACATCATCGAAAATTGTCGCCAAAAAATTCATCAAAAATGTGTCATAGTCATCTCCGCCACCCACAATCGTCGCAACACCACCTGCCCAATGTGGTGTATTACTACACCATGGCATGTCGGTGACGGCATGGGCATTGAGCATGCATTGGTGACTGGTGTTGTGTCGTGTGTTGCGCTGGCTGGCCGAAGCCCTGTGCCATGTGTGTTTGGTGTTGCGCAATGTGCGTGCGGTTGCCCTGTGTGCCAAGTGTGGTGCTCCTAGCCCATGTTGTATGCTATCTCGTGCTCTTGTGTTGCGCAGTGCGCCGAGCGCATCCAAGGGCTGTGCGTCTAGCTGGAGCAAAGCTCGTGCAGCACTCGCCTCACGTGTTGATCATGCGCCGCAAGTAGCGCCTGGCCGAGGCATGTCGGGTGCCTGGACGAGGCATGTCGGGCGTTTGACCAAGGCATGCCTCGTGCCGCGCTTTGCCGCCTAGCCCAGTGTCGCACACATGCGTGCATCGGGCATAGATGTATGTGCAATGCATGCCACTTGGCCCCATTGGGTGGAGCTCCGTGACACGTTGCCTTATCGTGGCCCGGACCCAATCTCTATTTTTCTTAGTTCTTCATACTTGATTCGAATCTTCTCCCACTAACTTACATAATACAATAATAAATAAACAAATCAATTCTACCTCGATTAACCTAAAAAATTTAGAACATTTCAAATTTTCTCAATTTTTCCCCTATGAAGGAAGTGTAAAACCATTTGACTTTTCACCTAGTCCAATATAAAGGAATAGTCAATCAAATAATATATAGTAAATGGGACAGTTCAAAACTAAATGAATTGCTAAGTGATCGAGTATTATATCTTCTCATAAGCAATAATATTTGTCCTTGAGGATTGAGTATTATACATTATCCAAAGAAATTATATTTGTTACGTATGAAGATGGCTATAATGCTCACTAGTATTTAACTGCACGAATTGATGTTACACCTTGGGAAACTTCTAATTTATTACCCTACTTACAACTCGTATATCATGTGAACGATAATCTTGTTATGACTGTGTATCTAACACGGTGAAGAATAGTCAAAAGCAAAGAACAAAAACACAAAATGAGCATATCATCCACATATGGGATTAGGAAGATGTGTGAACCATTTTTAAGTTCTCTGTGATATACGCAACTATCATACAGACTCCTAATGTAACTGTTTTTCTCCATGTACGCGTCGAAATTCTTGTACCATTGCCTTAGAGACTGCTTGAGACCATAAAGCGATTTCTTCAGTTTTCATAGAAGTTGTTCCTTTCCAGGAATCTGGTAACCTTCTTGTTGTGTCATATAAATGTCCTTGTCAAGCTCTCCACGAAGAAAAACGGTATTGGCATCTAGTTGTTTAAGTTCAAGGTCGTCGTGTTTAGCAACACCTTGATGGAGGTATGTTGAACTAGCAGAGAGAAGATCTCATTATAGTCCACACCCTCCTTTTGATTGAACACTCTTGCAACCAGTCTGACCTTATATTTCACGCCTTCTTCTAAGGTTACTCATTCATTCTTCTTGAACACCCTGATACATGTAACAATCTGCTTTCCCGCTGGTCGTTGGACCAGATCCCAAGTCTCATTCTTGAGAAGAGACTCAATCTCATCTCCCATTGTTAGGCCTGGAATGACATCCAAACACGCCAAAACCTCCCGGTAGGTGGACCTGCTTCGATCCTTTTAGCTCGATCACGAGCTATACTGTATTCCCTTGGTTGACGATGTGTAGTCAGCCTACCTGCCACCCTTGAAGCATCATGCTTACCACACTGTTAGCATGTTGGTACAAACTATTTCCATGCTCATCAGAGCACCGTTCCTCAGACCCCAAATCGGTACCATCGATAGGCACACCATCTGGTAGATCATGATCTGTCTGGTGACCTGCTTGCTGACCTCCTTCGTGGATAAGCTCAGTTAGTTGCTCTTCAGCTCGCTGCATCTCCACTTGGTCGTCAGCTCCCTCACCATGATCATTGGTCATCTACCATCCGCTTTTGAAGAGTCACACATCGTCTTCTCATCGAACACCATATTTCTGTTAAGAATGACTCTTCCTTCAGATGAAGACCATATATGTCTCTTATCTTGCCAAAAAATGTAATATGATTCTAAAAACTTCAAATCATTACCAACATCTTCTGTAGATACGTCAATTCTGGCCACATCGGTCAATTATGTCTCTGGTGTCAGTATATGTATATGTATATGTATGTGTGTGTGTGTGTATATATATATATATATATATATATATATTCTTCACAGGTGGTGTTCCTTGTTTGGCTCAATCTACTAAATTTTATTTTTTTGTACAATTAAGGATATTTAAAAACTCTTCTTCGTCAGCTTCTCTTTCAAACTCGAATTCTTCAATCTTCAAGACTTAAGTCTTATAGACTTGGAAAAGTAAACTTTCATAAGATATGAGTTTACTTAAAATAAAACTAGTCTTTAAAGAAAGGTTATAGGATCTGAATAAAAAATAATTAAAGATTTTTCTAACAATTTTCGTTCTTTTTTTTTACAATGTTAAAACCTTGTACGAAAGACACATTTTTTTCTTAAAACTATCATGCGCTCTTTGCTACACATATTTATGATTGTATAATTTTGTTTAATCTCATTTTTTGTGCATTTGGTAGTCTTGTTATTTTGTCTAAGGGTCCATTATTATATTGAGGCCCGGTATTGAAAGTCATGTTTTGTTCAGTTTTATAAGTTACACATACCCTCCGTTTCGTTCGGTTTTGTCAATTAGGGTTGAAAATATTTGGTAATACTTACAACTACAGTCACCTTTATTTTGTATTTTGACTTCAGCTTCCACTAGAAGCTTCATCGCACAGAAGTTGGGTTCTTTTTCTTCAAATTCATTCTCTGCCATTTTTATTTTCATCGAAGCTAGAGGTATGGGGCGAAGGTTCATAATCTCTTCCTTGTTTTTTAAATATTTCTCCTAATTCTCCCAATTTTTCTAGAAATTATACCTTCCTGATTTAGAATCATATATACGTAGATTTGGGACTGAAAACAATAAGATAAAAAGAGGTTGACGAGATTTACATTCTCTCAAGAAATTGACAAAGAGAGAGGCGGGAGTGAAAATACATTGTTAGAGTTTGCTATTTTATTTTATTTAAATAATTTTAAGTGAGTTTGCAATATTCTCTACCAAATAACAATTCTAATTAACTTACTAACCAAAACAAGTCTACCGAATAAAACCTCGGTTACCAAAACTCAGTCTAATTAGCTTGTCTAGTTTTAATTTAACATGATATGGTTTATCACACTCAATTTGATTATAAATCCAATTGATACTTGATAACATGATCTAAAATAACATTGAAAAAATGTTATAGAGTATAATATAGAAAAAGATAAAAAGAAAATAAAGAAAACAATTGTCTTCATAAAACTTCAAAACAACATAATAATATAAGATGCGTTGAAAATGGATGGTCTGAAATTGTCCATATGTTGAAAATTATTATCGCCAATCAAGATTCAAAGTTATAAGAAAAAATCTGTGTAAATAAACAGTGAAAAGAATCAAAAAGAAAATAGAGAAGATTTGTAAATGAGTAGCAAGATCATTTATAAAATGTACAATGTGGAAATACATATCGTAAGTTGATAATAGAAATAAAACCATATTAATAATTATTTTATTATCATTTGATATCTGTATGATAAATATTAGAAGAAATTAGAATAGTTACGCCACTAGTAGGGGTGAGAACCGGAATGGGACCGGAAGTCTTGATCCCGATTCCGAAGTCCCGATTCTGAAAAATAATTATTTTTTGGTCCCAGATCCGATCAGGATTTCGAAATTGGGAAATTTAAGTCCTGATCCCGAAAAACAAATGTCCTAATTGGTCACAATTGGTCCTGAAGTTCCGAACGGGACCAAATTTTCTGAAAAAAATAATAAAAACCAAAAAAAAATCGGACAAAAAAATTTAAAACCGAATCCGAACCGAAATAACCTTAAATCGAAAAAAAAAACGGAACTGAAATTTTCGGTTCGTTTTCGGTTAAAAACCGAAATCAGAAATATTGAATAATTAATTATGAAAAATATATTTAATAAGTAATATTTAATATATATTTATATATTTAATAAGTAATATTAATTAAATAATTATTTAATAAGTAATATTTAATATATATTTATATATTGAGTAAGTAATATTAAATAAATAATTATTAAATAATATGTTTCGATTTCATTTTTGGTATTTCGGTTTTTTTGATGTTAAAATCGAAACCGAACTGAAAAATCAAAATTTTATAAAATTAAAATCGAAACCGAACCGAGAAGGAAAAAAACCTCGGATTTCGATTTTTTACCATTTTTCGTTCACCCCTACATGTGACATATCTTTTTGGTCAAAATGAATCAACTGAGAGTGGTGAAGTAAATCTAGATAAAAGTATATTAATTTTCACTTTGTGACTTTAATTTATTCATCAAAATATAATTTAATATTTTTTATAAAATAAAATGAAAACTAGTGAAAAAATAAAAAGTATAGTAGTAATTTATAGTACATTTATATAATATTAGCAGACGTGAACTTGTGTTGCGTTGGATTGTGTAGATGAAATTATGGTGCTAATTGAGAAAGACAGTTTAGGACTAGAATGGAAGGACGTTGACTCGGCGGGCCCACAAAATCGGAGAGGAAGAAAAGTAGTGGTTTTGCCAGTACGACGTGCACGTGGCGGATGATGAATGGTTCAACCGATGATAAGGCACAATCTGTGTTTGGACACTCTTCCAACTCAATTGTCGCTGAGACAGCTCAAACCAGTCGGGCCACTTGCATTTATGCAAGTACAATCCCAGCTTCACATTCTCTACCTGCGAATCACTTTTCGCTCTCATCTTTTTCATCTATAGACTTTAATCGAAGGTACGACGAATATTTGGTGTTTTATTCTCTTATATTTATGCCAGCCACTTAGTTTTGCGCCAGGTAGCTAGATGTTTGTTGAAATGCCTCAACCAAATTTTATTCTTTTCTTTTCTGGAATCTTGAGTCTTTGCCTATGATAAGGTTTTTTCTGGAATGAGTTTGCTGTTTATGATGTATGCATGGAGCCTACTTCAGTATGTTTTACGCTTATATTATATTACATCATGTATTTGTTCTGATACAGCCCATGCACCACGGTTTGCGTCACTAACAACTTCTTACGCTCGTAGCTTTCTTAGGATGTATGTAATGGCCAACGCCAAGAATTCTTTGCTTGGTAGCTGATTGTCAATTCTACTAGAATGATGAACTTCGTGTTAAACTTGTTTCTCGAATCCTTTAATAACGAACATGGCCTTCACGTGAAATGGAGTCTGCGGTGCAGTTTGCCACAGTATATTTTGTTTTTAGATGTCTGATAATTGTTGTAGATTCTTATATTCGGGCGGATGATGTTTAAAAGCTTATCTCGTCCTTGGATGCTAATCCATTAGTTATTGAGGTCTCTCGTTATTGGTGTATACAAATTTAGTTCTGTTTGTCTTTGTTATGAGATCAAATGTTGAAAGTTATGCTGAATTTACCTGGAAATGCTTGCTTTGAAGTTTTATTAATGTGATCCATATGTTGGTCCACACTTGAAAAATTCACTATACTGCTTTGGTATCTAGGCAGAATACATCTATATGCAGCTTCATCAAAATTTTCATTCTTGCAGTTATTGATTCAGATACTCATGGCGTCAGTTTCTGGGAGTCATAGATTTTTATGCACGGGTAATAATCACTTACCTGCAAAAGGTATAAGGGAAAATAAGAAGACAAACTAATTTGTGATTTACTACCTTTAACTCATATAGTTATATTGATTATTTTCTGCAATATGCAATATAGGTAAAAGAGACCTTGTATCATGTGATGCCATTGCTCCAGCTATAAAAAGAAATACGTGGAAAGGTGAAACTGGATTTAAGGTGGATGAGATCGTGCTTCAAACGTCCTTGCCTCTCAGAAAACAAGAAGGCTTACGATGTCCTTCCATTACCAGGAGTCGACGAAAGGAAAAATATTGCATAGTCACAAAAGCAACAAGTTCCACTATGGAACATTTGAGTTCTTTGGATTCTTATCTTGAAAAGCTTCATAATTACGCCAAGCAACCTTCTTCAAGAATTTCTGAGAGAAGAGAACCAATTGATAAAATTGATGAAGTCAAAGAAGATAATGGACTCAGATCTCTAGAGAATTATCTTGTCAAAGTCAAAGGTGATAGCATGTTATACCGTGAAAAAGATTTGATCTAACTCTTTATAACTAGAATCTGCAAATAGAGCTGATCGTTAGCTAATCATTAGCTCTTTCATAAACATTGCCTTTTCAGATGTGGAATCACAAATCAATATTTTAAAAGATATAAAGGCATCAGTAGATACTTCAACTGAGGAGGACCAGGGAATTGGACAACAGAGATCATTGGATGTTTTTATAGAAATAGGTCACGGTACTGAGGGCAGAGAAACATCTTCCTATGAAACCTCCAACTTCTACTTAATGTAATTATATGTGCTCTTTTTAAGTTTCCCAGCTGTACTAATGTGGAGATTTTCATACTAATGTTGGCATTAACTTTTATAACTTTATTTGATTCTTGCAGTGGTGTATTGGTGTCTATAAACATAGCAGTTTTCCTCTTTGAGATTGCCACTCCGATAAACAGCTCCAATTTCGAGCTATTCTCACTCCCCACGTTATATGGAGCGAAGATAAATAACTTGATTCTAACTGGAGAATGGTGGAGATTAGTGACGCCAATCTTTCTGGTACAGGATTGATTACTCGGTTCGTGCTTCAGTACTGTAATTAGTTTAGTGGTGTTTGACAAATACTTCATGTGAAAATGATCAGATAGATTCTCATGGGTAAACTAAAACTTTTTTGCCGGAATCCTCATAAAATGAAAATTAAAAATAGTGAATGTTTTATGAAGGTAAGATCAGCCAGTAATATTTCTTACCTTTTCATCTAGAGTACAAAAAGGAAAATCAACAAATCCTATCATTTAGTCTTGGTAAAAATCCCAAAGCGTTTTTTATATCAAAATCCCAAACTATTAACCTCCTATTACTTGTAAAATCTTTAGCTTTGGTCTCTTCTTCTCGCATTTGGGCTTCAATTTTGTAATTTGTATTCTCACTCTTACTTATTTGATATTTCTGCTAAAATGGTGTACTCTGAAGAAAATCCCTGCTATTTAAATCTACATGTCACTATAGACCGTACTCAACAGACAGCATGTGACTGGGCTATTTTCATCATCTTTTGCATAGCTCTTACTTAAATTATTGCACATCACCTAAACTCATGCCTATCAGCTTTTCACCCCATCTTTGTCTTTCTCGTCCTTTATTCGTCATAAATGCTTATTCTAACTTCAGTGTAAATGCATACAAAAACACTACTTGTGTATAACAAGAGAAACAAGAGGAATATCATTTCTCTCTTGATGATGAAGTGTTTTGCTTTTGGAACTAAATTGATTTTAGAACTTGTGGAAATTTTGATGACTCATAATTCCTCAAACTTGGCTTGCTTATATATGCAACTCTCTAAGATCATATGGTCCATTTGTCACAATTTCACATATTCCCAAATCATAGAATATTGGAACATTTAAGTGCCATTACATAAACATTTTGTCTTATAACCTAGGGAACATAATATATTATAATGTGTGTATTACATTTCATCCTGCTGAAGTTTAGTTCTTCACAGCATTCTGGTATCATTCACTTAGCTGTTGGGATCTGGGTCCTCTTCACTTTTGGCCTCGAAGTATCTAGAAAGTATGGCCCATTCACCTTTCTACTGCTATATGTTCTTGGAGGAATTTCTGGAAACTTAATCAGCTTTCTTCACACACCGGAGCCATCCGTTGGTGGAACGGTAAGCTAACTGTTGCAAGTACTCGTGTAGATTTTTTAGTTTCAAATACAAAATTACTTATGGACTTACAAAATTTCATTAACATCATTTTTCTTTACTTACTTTAGATAGGAATGATTAAAGAAGTTTGCATGTAAAGCAAGCAGATGCTTATTAACATAGAGAAATTCCATAACCTGCACTTACTTTCCAGCAAGAATCCTTGAACCAGCTAACTTTTCTGATTCCCCACTTTCTGTTATGAATGTTGTGACCTTAGATTCAAAATGCATTAGGAACTTCTGATATACAGCTCATTTCTGTGACCAAAATAAATTATTAGTAAATGCATCACAAAACTTCTATCTCCTACCCCAAATTGAAGGATATATATCTGATTGAATTAATTTGTAATTTTTTAATAGTTTCCCGTTAATTCAGTTTTGCTATGTTTTTCTTCCCTATATGCAAATGCTTGGATGCGTGCATGATCTGGCTTCACCTTATGCAGGAACCTATATTTGCCATTATTGGGGCTTGGCTTATTTACCAAGTTCAAAGCAATGATGAGATTTCAGAAGATACCTATGACAGGATGTTTCAGATTGCAATTATCACGACAGCTTGTATCTGTGTTCTAAGCAATTTCGGCCCCATTGATGACTGGTAAGCAAGCCACCTTTACCTTTAAATTTCATTCAGCATATTTACTCAATGGACGGTGAAGTCTCTTGTAGTTTATTGTGATGCATAATCTCATTTAGCTAAATGTAGGAAAGGCAAAACAACATCAGTGTTACACATTTAGTGGGCCATACATACGCATTATTATCTGTTCAATAAATGATATATGTGCACTATATTAGAACAAAAACATATAGGTAAAACATGTCTGTGAGGATCCTCACTGACTATGGCGTTTGCAGGGCACATTTTGGAACGGCTTTTGTTGGTATGGCTTACGGTTTCGTCACATGTCCGATCAGCCAAGTGAAGGATGCATCTACAGAAGCAGGTCAACAGGAAAGAGTGAGTCTTGTTAGACAGTCTTCAGATCCTTGCAAATCCCTGTTGTATTTCTCCCTCTTCCTCGTGCTCTTAAGCTGTTTGCTTTTGGTTTTTGAACCGCCACTGGATCTGATTGTATGATGGTAGTTTGGCATTAGTCATGTGATCATTACACCATGGATGGAATGCATATACAGATAAGAGTATTCATAGAGATAAGCTGCCTTCATCAGCTTGCTACATAATACGTTATCATGTATCAGCTTGATTTCAGTGAAATAGAAATTCAATGTTATGTGTGCTTTTAAAGCATATCTGCTATAAAGTTTCAAAACAGATACTTTATTTAGGATTTAGCCTACAGTTGCTGTTTCCATAAGAGCTAAGATAAATATTGTTGATAATGGGAAGTGTTTTGTTGAAAAATATCTTGGGGGGAATGCACTTCGTGTTTGGAGTGCTTAAGAATAATATATAGAGAATTAAGAGTGCAACATGATATATTTCAATTTTGCGAATAAGGTCATATTGGTTTGATCAATTTTCGATTGATTTGAGGCTCGTTTTAGTTATTCCTTTTTCTTAAGACTAGGTTAACTATTACTACATGAGATGTGGGTTAATCGTTAGGTAAGTCTTGTGTTGTACATGGTGTTAATCGGTAAGGTACCGGTTAATCAGAATCTGAAAAGATAAACTTTTTTAGAAACTGCCACTGGACTCACCTTTTTTACTGGTTAATCGGGTGTCAATCGGTTTGGTACCGGTTAACCGATAGAACCGGTTAAAGAAGTGATTTTTTATTTTTATATATTATTTTATTTTTTATTTTGAAAATATTAATTTAAATAAATAATAATTAAGTATAAATATAATTAAATTTAAATCGGTAAATATTTATAATAAATATAAAATATAAAAAATTAATATAATTTTATAAATCGCCGTTATTAAAATTAAGAATCAGTACCCAATATTCTCTGTCCTCCTTTTGTCTTCGAACTCTTCAATTTTTACAAACAAAAACAACTGAATCATAAATAACAAAAAATTAAATTCAAAATTAATAGTAATATTGAAATTGTATCGAATCACACGAAAGATGAATTATTTAAGGTTGCAACATCGTTCGAGTAGAAGAAGTTGGAGAAATTATGAATCCGCAGCTGTCCATTGTTCACGATTTTGATATTTGTAATTTTAAATATTATTTGTGTTTTGAAGTTATTATTTAGTATCAAATAGAATTTATGAATATTAAAATATTAAAATGGATAGATTGTTACAATTATTTATCTTTCACTATTTTTTTTTAGTATTTTAATATATTAATATAAATATAATTGAGTTAATATATCAAACTATGTTTTCGAACAAAATATTAAATTTTAATCAAAAAAAATGTTAAATATAGCCATTTTTATATAAAGACTATTTTACGTTTGATAAAAAATAATTAAAAAAAAAAACTAAAACAAATTTCATTTCCCACCACCTATGTAGCACAAATACGTGAAAATGCATGACGTGTCTCAAAAATATGTATTAAATATGAATACGTCTAAAATACGTATTACAAACGTATTTTTTAATAATTATTTATTAATTAAAAAACATTAAAGAAAAATATTAAAAATATATTTAAAAATACGTATTTTGAACCTTAAATTCTGAGTTTGTAGTCACTCAAACTCCACTTTACCTTCTTCTCTCTTTGCTAATTTTTTCTGTCACTCACATGGAAGCATGTCACGCCATTGTTAGTTTCATTTGCAGAGGAGAAAGACAGATTTGACACTGGAGAATTATTGAGGGTGACGACGAATAGATGGGGTGGGACGACGGGTATCTAAGGTTAGGGTTAACTAGAGATCGAGAGAGTATAAGAAACATAAATGGTAAGTAAGTGAAGAGGGGCGGCTGGTATTTAGGATTAAAGAGAGTAGAAAAAAGAGAAATAGTGAGTAGATGGACGGAAAAGGAATTGCTAATAAGTAGGGTTAGGTTTAACTTTTTTTGCTTCTTTATGTAACTAATTAATGATTTATATCTTGGCCTTTGAGATTTATAGGCCAGGCCTACATTTATTATAAGCAATTAATAATAATTTATATCATTTATAAATATATTTGAAATTCTATAATATCAATACAAATATAATATATTAAAAAATAAACCTATTTTTAACGTATTTGTATCATATGTTTTTAAAATTTGACGTATTTTCGTACTCGAATCGTATTCATATTTGTATATGTATTCGTATTGGTGCTTCTAATTAGTCCGCCACAACAAAAACCATCGCAAGTCATCCTCCCATATTCCTCCATTTTTACTCATGCAACCTATCAACACAAAACACACAACTCCCGCCACCATAATCCGTCATAACCACCACCCGTCTTGCCGCATGCTCTCTTTCTATCTCTCTCCTCAACCCTCTTCCTCTCTCTCTTTCACGAATCCTCTCATGGTTGTTGATAGAGTCTTCGTTTGTTGGGTCCGTCCAACCACCTTCCCGATACTTTCCGTCCTTTGGAAAAATCCCTTCAATACAATCTCAATTAGAATCGAAAAACCTTAACTCTTTCATTGTTGCAAAGACTGAGATATACAACCACTCGACTCCAGCGTTATCGAAGGGTGTTTGTTCTATACATTGAGAATTGTGATTTTCACAAATTGTTGTCCACTAACTTTTTGTGAAAATTTTCAATATATTTTTTTGATTTGCACAAACATGACTAAAATTGGTCATGCTCGTATAATGTCAAACAACTAAAACTAATTCACTTGTATAGTTTACACGAGCACAATCAATTCTATCATGCTCATATAATTTACTTAAGCACGACCAACTTTAGTCATGCAGTCATGTAATTGATTGTGTATTTTGGAAAGAATGATTTTTTTTACTTTTTTATTATAAATGACTAATTTTACTTTAAAATTTGAGGATAGACTATTTTAGGGGTTGCCTTAATATAATTTTATGAATTATAAATAATGATTCTATATAATACATGATATAAAATTGAAATATGATCGAAAAAACTAAAAATTATATATTGAGAAATTGATAATTGCGATCCCTTAAAACCGAAACCAACCGAACTGTCATAAAGAGAAAAGTTGAAAAACGTATTTTTAGTGAAAAATGAGATCCACAAAATAAAATGTATATATGAGATTTAAATATTTAATATTTTGTGAGATTATGTCTTAAAAAGAAAAGAGATTACTTTTTATAAACGACCTAAAAATATATTTTTGGTAAACGATCTAAACAGATAAATATATTTTTCATGTAGTAACAAATGATGTATAATAATAGTACTCCCTCGGCCCAATAAATGTGGTCACGTTTTCTTATTGGATCGTCCTACTAAAAGTGACAACTTTCCTAAAAAGAAAAAAAAATACCTTTAAAATATTTCACTCCTATTTTTTTGAAACACAACACTTGACATCATTAAATTGTATGCTGATTCTCTTATGGCAGCATGAAGCAGGAAAGAGAGAGTACGTGATTTAATTCCTTAAAGTTGAATTTAGAAAAAGAAATCCGGTTTGTTGCAAGTTGCAACTTGCATGTTAGTACAAATATTTAGAGATATAAAGTTAAACCCCCATATAAAGGTAAGCGAAGAAATCCCGTAAAAATAGAAGGAAAAGGAAAAGAAAAAGAAAGGAAATGTGAAAAGGAGGATGGTGTGAATTGGGGAGAGAGTAGAAATTAGGTTAAGCTAGATTGATTGTATGGAATTAGAGAGATTAAACTAAATCAAATAAAAGGGTGTGGAAGAAGGAAGGGTGCGATGGAACCAACCAACAGTAGCGTTGAGGCTTCACTTTACTCATTTCCGCAAGCAATCCCGTTTACGTACGCCACCATTTCCATCATTGCCGTGACCACCACCCCCACCTCCAACTAACTCCATACTGTGTCTGTCTGTAACTGTGTGTATATATCTAGAGGGACAGAGAGAGTGTGTGTGTGTGTGTGAAATAAATGCAAATTGCATAGAGACTAAGATAGGGAGAGAAGCGATAGAGTGTATTAATTGGGAGAAATCAAGACAGAGAGATCGGAATCAATGGCGGATGGAGGAGGTAGAAGAAGGGCGATGGGGCCTCTGCTGGTGGTTAACGCGGTGGTGTGCTTCATTCTAGTGGGCCTTGCTGCTTGGTCTCTCGACAAATACATCGACGGCAACCAGAACCATCCCAGTAAGTACGGACTCTTTCATGATTGATTGTACAGTTAAAAAAGAGGTTATAATTCAGAATTGTGATGGCCTGAGCCTGAGCCTGAGCTGCATACCCATCTTTATCTATCTCAATATACAATGTGCACCCCTTAGACTTACTAATGTCATTTAATTAAAGTATTGAGTGCCACGTCATCTTTATCTATCTGAATATACGGTAATATTCAAAACTCGGAGTCCCAAATTCCATCGAGATTCGGGTTGTCGAGATGGGAATTTTCCAAGTATTCATTCCAAACTCTCACCCCTACCCATGTCATCTTCATTCAATTTAAAATTGTAGTCTAAATTATCGCAAGAGAATCAGATATATATCATTGGCAAATAAGTTGATCAAATTTTTAATATCAGAAATATTTTAGTATGACTTTTAATTATTTTCACTACACAAAAAGAGAAAATAAAAACAATCTAGATATTCAGAAGATTTCACCTTACATGAAATGTATTAAAACAAACGTTGATATTCACAAAATTAAAAATTACCTTTTGTTTTGTATCGATCATGACCCTTACTTTAATACATTTAAGTAGTATGGAATTTTCCCTAGATATTCTAATCAATATGTTTTCAAGAAGTTATCTATTTAGAACTGAAAATAAGATATGCAAATAATAAAAGTCAAGAGTTCAAATAACTATCAGCAATAATTCAATTTTCAAAACGATTACAAATACTCAACTAATTCAGTCTAATTAAGTTGTGTAGTCAATTAATTAATAATTCTCATATTCATAATTAGTCCACGAATCATAATTTTCGTATTCAAAGTCGAAACAACAGTTAACTTTGATGTTCACAGTTAAGCCAAACAGACAAAAAAGAAAGAAATAGAGAGAGTCGATTTATTCGTATCTGATTAAAACCGATTTTAGTTAAACATGATCCACAAAATAATTATCTCTCGATCGAATATTCATTTGTTCAAATTAAAGAAATCAACTTAACTAAATAGATTTGTAATAATCCATCAAATCCAAATATTGATTCAAGAACATTAAATGTTAGATAAGAAATCTACCCATTTATATTCTTCACGACAATCAAAAGCAAAATATTAAATAAGAGGTCAATCATATAAAATCGAGAAAATTTTATGATAAATTGAAGAACGAATCCCAGTTGCAAGATCTCAATCACAGTCATGTTTCAAGGCCTAGAGCAGTATGGTATTTTTTTGGAAAAAAAAATTAAATTACATTAAATTTAAATTACAAACTTGTGTCCCGAATGACTCAAACTTAAGACTGTCTTCATCTAGGTGTCCCCACTCGTCTCCATTGTCAATCTCGCTTCCTCTTGCCTCGTTTTAATTAAGCCCTTTTTCACCTTGAATCCTATTAACACATATAAACAAAACCTTGATAGCAACCAGTAGCTGTCCAATGAGTTTTTTTATAAACAATAAATTAGTAAAATTTAGGTATATTGAAGAAATGAGTTTTGTTGTTGGGCAGATTTGGGTGGAAATCCTTCGACAATATTCCTTTTAGTATACGCATTAATAGCAGGAGTGATGGGTGCATGCACAGTAATTCTGGGGTATGCTCATCTTCGCACATGGAATGATGCAAGTCTTGCCACTGCTACAACCTCAGCAATCTTTTCATGGGCTTTCACTGCACTTGCTTTCGGGTACTAACTACTAATATATACTATTATTATTCTTCCTAGATGCATCTTATATCTGCTCTCTGCTCACAGCCTTGTTTGCAAGCAAATTACTATGGGAGGACACAGGGGTAAACGCTTGGTAAGTTCTTATTGGTGTATATTTTGGTATCAACTAGTAATCTTAACGTATTGATGAAAGTGTGTAACTTTCGCAGCAAACCTTGGAAGCATTCATCACTTTATCAGGAGTGAGTCAACTACTCTACTTGCTGCTTCTGCATGTTGGAATGTTTAGCAGTGGATGACCACCTAACGTAGCCCGTGTGCGGTGACGTCTCGTCCAGCTCTCAACACTAAACGGCACCAATTGTGTTTGCAGTCGGTGTCGGTAACCCATTACATCTGCAACTATACTGGTGTTGTGATATGTCTTTGAGCATCTTTTAAAGTATGGAAATGTGAGTTGCCATTTTGCTTCAGAGTTCAAATTTCAGTTCGTACATAGTAATGAGGTTGGACTTTGGAAGCACAACAAAGGGAAATGAGTTGAAAATAATCCTACATTTTAATTATTTTATGCTACTTGATCACTGTAGTTTCTCATATGGCATTTCTAAAAAGATTATTACACACAAAGCTTCACAGCAGGTCCTCAGGTACTTGATCACGCCATTCTACGAGAGCAAGCGTGTGGCGGCCACCACTAGCAACTAGAGTCGCACACCAACAGCCTTCTTCACTGCTCGTATTGAGATCCTTAGGCGGAGGGATGTTTATTGGCACTTCTGAGGGATGCCCGGTAGTCGCTTTCCTTCCATAACCTAAACGACCATGGTCTCCGCGCCCAAACTGACATTTACCGGACTTGCTTAAGACTATTTGTTCTTATAGAATGTTCGTTTTAAACTTTGACAAGAGTAATATCCAGAAACGTACCGAATACATGCCACCATCACGTGTTAATGCAACAGAATGTGTGCCTCCACAAGAAACCTGCATCCGATAAGCACATTTTGAGAGGTCAGTATGCTTCTGTCAAGTCTAACTTCATCATGCTAACTTGATGAATAAATTGATGAAATCTGTAAGGGCAAAACTTTTCAAGTATAGAGATGTATGGAAAACCTGCACTATTTCCTCGCCTACTAGAAGTTGAACCCTTTGAGGTACCATTTTGCTGCTCTTGTCATCTCCAAAACCCAGTCTTCCATGCTCCCCTCTACCCCAGCCATACACCTAAAAGAAATACACGAAGATTTGTATCAACGCATCAACAAATACAAGGTTAATGCACATACATCACTTAGAATATTATTGAGAAACGAGTAAGCATGTGAACTCCAGCACATCAAGCAGCACATGGTATCATTGAAGAGACAATACATGGTAGAACTTGAAAGATAAAAATAAGCATAGTTTGCATAGGTAACCAAATGATATTAAGAAACATGACTTTAGTTGATTCTATCAACATTTAATACTACTGCTTGACGAATAGGAAAGTCTTATCCACCACTTGGGTATGGTATTCTTCTGTATTCCAGATAGTTTCTACATGGCACTGTCAGTCCTTCCATAATGGAAATGAACGAAAGAACTTAATAATGGAACTGGAAGAGAGAAAACAAACCACACTGAATTCATTTGAAGAATATACAATGGTCAATGGCAAAGCATAAGAGTTTAAACTTTAAACTGATGGAGATTATAGAACTCGGATAGGTTCACAGTTCACTATATACAATTGAAGCAATACTCCAATATGTGTACTCGAAAATTAATAATGTCATCATCAGTATGTATTCTGTGGTGTTCAATTCTCATGGATATCTTTGCTGTAACAAGAAAATCAAAATTGGCAGCTAGGTGTGGATGTGTATACAAGTATGAGTTCAAGCTCAAATAAATGTAGAGTAGATGGAGATCAGAAATCTTACTTCTCCATCATCAGTCAATGCAGCAGAATGCCATCCTCCTGCAGCAATATCAACCTGCAAAACCACATTATTGGGGTTTATAAAAGCAAGAAAATCTCTTTCATCTATGCTATACAACAAAATAGAAACTGCCCATGATTCTAAAGTTTGATGGAACCCCTGAAAGGTGCCTCTTCCCTAGTTGATTGAATCATTGCAATAGTTTCAATATCATGATGCACTAATCGTCTAAAGAGGACGAGTAAATAATCAAAACTCAAAAGGACACGGAAAACTTTCTTCTGCATCAAAGACAATGGTTCGAGCAGCAAGCTGATATGCTTGCAAGATCTTAATTATTTCAATAAACATGTAAGAAAAACATTCCACAAGATATATCAAGGCTGGGAATGCAAACCAAATTGAGATCGGAGAGTCCTTGGACAGCTACTGGTTGTGATCTAGGCTGGGTATCACCAGTACCAAGCTGGCCATACTCATTATTGCCCCATGCCATTACAGTTCCATCATCAAGAAGGGCCAAGTTATGAAATGCCCCAACTGCTATAACTCTCACGCTATCAAGACCTTGCACTCGGATCGGTGTGGAAATTTGTTTTCTACAGACATAGTAAGCAAATGCATGGAGAATCGCTGGAAATGGTGTTAAGCTAGCTAATAAATAAGATAAATAAATTTCTGCAAAAGGATCATTAATCCAATGATGCTTTAATGGAATGATCAGGCATCAACAAAATTAAAATAATATTGCTGACTTCAGTGCAAGGAGCATACATATCTCCGGGAGGCCATGGTTGACCCCATGTCCAAACGTGTCCTTCCCGTGTTAGAACTACTGAGTGTGTCCCACCAGCAGCTACCTGAGAAGTGAAAAACCTAGACATGTTAACAGTGAATCTGAAAACTTTTTAGTTACTAAATATAGGTGCAGATTCATAATAAAATCACAATGAGATGAGGACTTATGAAACCATGCTAACTGCTAACAACAAACATTTTTAGTATAAGCTTCAGTTAAGAATTTAAGCCCAACATAAAGAAATTCTGTATACACCCATTCCAGAGATAAACTTTCATCGGTCTTCATTAGCCAACCCCATCCAATTGTAATGAATTTTCATCATAAAATTAATGACTTGTATAAATTTAATGGAGTCACCTGACGAACGGAAAGTTTCGGTACGCATCTCTGTGGAATCATAATATCTCTTCTAACTGGTCTGTCATCTTTACGCTCAGGTTCTTCACCACACTGCCCATACTCATTGCCACCTGCATCACAGTAGACCAAAACCTTCAGAGACATAAGACACCTTATACAATCAAGTTGTATCTAGAATCACATTCAATAGAAGGAAGTGATATCAGGTTCATGATTGCATTAATCATAGAACATTCACTTTTGAGTATCAAACATCCAGTTAGTGATGCACAATATTCTCCAATAATTTTCTAGTTCCCAGCAAAGAGGAAACCAGGACATAGAGCAAAGTATGCATACCCCACGCATAGGCTCGGCCTTGATCATCAACAGCCAAGCAATGCCAACCACCAATAGCAGCCTGAGAAGAACACCAAAACAAACCATTTACAACTCATAAACGAGGTTATCAAATTAAAAGCTCAAAGACAAATACCTGGACTATTTTGACGTTTGCAAGAGCCTTAACTTGAACAGGAACATTCTCAGTTTTGGCTCCCGGGGGATGCCCCAAGGTCCCTCTTTGATTCCAACCCCAAGTAAACAACTATCAAAATTTCAAAGTAATCATCAAACACAGCGAAACCTCAGCACACATGAATAAATAATTGCAATACCAATTAAAAACTTCATCAGTACTGACTGACCCAAAGAACCAAACCAAAAAAAAAAAGTAAAAGCATTATACGTGTCGGAAAAAGACAGAAGAAGCTCGAGCTCCTAAGGTCCTAGAATACGGAACAGAGCAAAAGGGTTCAAAATAAACCTTCCCATCTTCACAAATAGCAAGGGAATTTCGGCTACCGGCGACGACTGAGCTCACTTTTTCCGAGCTAAGGGCGTTGATGACGCAAACCCATTCTTTCTCTTCCTTATTTCCGATTCCCAGTTGGCCGTCTTCCCCCGAACCCCTGCAAAACCAGTAGAAGCACAGATTGAGAAACATAAGCATCCGCTATATAACATCACACTGTGTGGAATGTGTGCGACAGAGAGCGGCGGAGCAGACCATGCAATGACGGCGGTTTTAGTGGCCATAAGAGTGAGAGAATTTACGCCGCTGCGAGTGTGTGCGAAGTTATAATAGTTGAAGTGGCAGCAAGAAAGAAGAATGTGGATTGATAAAGTTGAAGGTTTAGTAGTGCTAATCTGATTGGGAAACTTGCAACTTTTTTTGTATAGAAATGGTTGAGAGGTGTTAATGGAGATTTTGGAGCATTATTTACATATTTTGTAGGGACAAAGTGTTGCTTTCATTTTCATTGTGGATTTTGTTTATCTTTCGCCAAATCCCTCAAAACGTGAAAGATGTGTTCTTTTTAAGTCAAAAGAATATTTCAATTTCATGTTTGTAAGAGTTCAATATATTTTCCTTTTTCAGTAATTTTGTAAATTGTATTTCCTTTTCTCACTCATTTATTTTTAGCAGATATCAATATTTGATACTCCACGTTCCTCTTTAGTTGATACGTTTTATTATTATAATAAATTCAATTAAATATAAAATGTGTCAACTAAAGAGAAACGGAGGAAATACTTAATAATTTTAAAAAAATTTGTTAACTAAAAATTGGGTCTAAATAATAGAAACAATCCAATAAAATAAATAAATCTAAATAAATGAGATTGATAAAATATTAATTTTCATTTTAAAATAAAACTCTTTCGGCTTTGATAAAAGAATTTCTAACAAAAAAACATTAGTTAAAAGGATTTTTTGGAGATGGATACATCGATGTCGTAGTTAGACCACCACGAAACTATACATTTAAAGAAGATATCAATATTTATAGACATTAAATATTAAACATATAAAACTAACTAAAAGATTTAAAAAGAATATGAAAGAAGGATACTCATACCCGGTCATAATTGTCATCATTTTTCTCACATCATTTGGTTAACAATTTTCTTTCGAGTGTACCTTCCTTGTTTTTGTACTTGCCTAACTCCACATTTACCATTTAATTTTGCATATCAATGTCCAAATAGAATCGTTCTATACATGAAAAGACCATTTTCATTACAAAGACATTCTCTTCGTTGGACCATGTATATCAATTGTTGATAAATACTCATTTTAGCTATATTTTAGTAGTTTTATGATTGTTCATTAGTTGGTTTTCGTATTTCGTTTCGAGTCGTTTTAGTCATTTTTAGTTTATAGCGTTAATTTTATGTTTTCATTTAGTTTCATTTGTTTTCTTTATATTTTTGTGTTTTTATGGCGAGAAAATGGATGAATTGAAGCGTATGATTAAAGCTCATCTCAATTGGAGTCTGTAGCTGCAATCAGATTCAAAATCGGAGTTGAATCAAATGAGATAACGAGTCAAAACAAAATTGTTGGTACATGACATAACAATTATGCGTGGACTCGCACGAATTTGTTATTTGCGAGATTTTTATCTATATCCTATTTATTCATTGATATGGATGGATTTATCTTTATATAAACTCAATTGATCTATAAATACACATCATTGTGGAGTCATAGAGATCATCAATAATCACATTCATATTCATATTTCCGTATTCAATTCTATATACAATTTAGACTATATTTTATTATCTTTCCTATAGGAGATTTCGCGATCGTGAATTGACAACGGAAGATCAAGAATTCTACAACATGGATTTATGCTTATTTTATTTTATTCCAATATTATTTTCATTATGAGTAGCTAAACATTTGAGATTTTAGGAGTTTTGTAAGACCTATTCATGGAATCGTAATATTAATTCCTAGTTTTCTTTCCAATTCTTGTTTATGATCCGTGGTATTATTTCTCATCTTTTGATAATTAGTCATTATTACTGCATGTTAATTGTGTTATTGATGTCCTATCCAAATTGATTTCACAATCGATTACATGAATGCATAATACATATTTCACCTTGAGACCTAGCGGAGATAGATGAACTGTACGAGGATATTTTTATTGTGTTTTTTGTAATTAATTTATTTCTCTTGAGACCTAGCGGAGATAAAGAATAGATTAGTCCACTACCATAAATTTTCATATTCGGAGTATGTGGTTATTTATGTGAACCTTCACATGAATTAGGATTAAAATATGATAATTAGATTTAATTGGTGAATCCATCAATTGATTTAGTGTCCATACATTATCCATGTGATCCTCTTTTTATTATTTTATTTTCATATCATCATTCGCAAGTCTTTAGGCTATTTTGTAAGTACTATACCTATTCAAATCTTTGTTTGCCTAAATAATAATTATATATTTGTGGGAGTTAATCAGTGTGTTTTCGCTAATCAGTCTATGTGGATACGATACTCTACCTGCCCTATTATTACACCTAGTGTTTAAAATAGTGCAATCAATTGTTATAATAGTAATATGGATTCAATAAGTAAGCGGTCAAGTGGAGTGAAGTATCAATACGCCCATTTTCTTTTGCATCCACTATGTCAAGTATAAGTTTGTATCTCTCCTCTTTCTGCTTCAAGACCTCTTTAATTTTCTTCTTTTGTCTTTTTCATCTCACCAAATATAAAATCCATGGTCGGATTTACATCTCCATCTAAAAGTCTAATCACTTTGACCAATGGCGTGGATACATTCACACACATAAGCGCACAATTCCAAAAACTTTGAGAGACTATGATTGCATAAACATTTTTTCTATTCGTGCTCTTTGACCATTTTGAATCTTCCTACTCCTTAGAGTTCACATTTGCCTCAACTCCTCTTTCTTTTCAATTAAACTTTGTAATGTTAAGAAAGGTGTAGCAAATCTAGTAATTTTGGGTCGAATTATATTTATTCGTGTACGTTTCCTCATCAATGCCAAAGTCTTGTGATGAGAATAAACAAAAATGGTAAAAGCCTTAGCTTTCATAATTGTATTCTTGAAAATAGAGATTTTACCAATGACTTGAAGCATTAGATTGATACAGTGAGTAGCACATGGGGTCCAAAAAATACGAGGTCTCTTTGGAAGCAACATGTTTGTCTCTGCAATATTGTTTGAAGCATTATCAGTCACCACTTGAAACACTTTTTCTTCACCAAGCTTTTCAATACAATCATCCACATACTCAAATATGTATGTACCTGTATGTGCATCTAATGAAACCTCTTTGGAGCTAAGAAAAGTGTTAGGAACCCCGTGTAATTATTTTGATGATGGTTATCGAAACACACATTTATAATTTACTTAAGTGTTTACCAGCACATAACGTAGTATGTTTTGTGCATGGAAGTTGATCTATTATGTAAGTATATTAAGATCTGTCTATAGGAAATCAACTTAGACTTAAGTTTGACCTTTATGTTAGATTGCAGATTACCATGTAAAGGAAATGATTGTGAGTCACGATCTAGTCTGTTTCGACTAAAATTATTTCGAGTCACTCGCAATTTAAAACGAGGTCATCTAGCAATGATAAGTCAACTCAAGTCGTATTCTCAATGAAGACTTAACAGGGCAATTTGATTCTTTGTTCAAGAAAGCAATAAAAAGGATTTGTTGGAGATTCTATAATTAAACGAAGAATAAAAATCAGAAACATAAATTAAACCTAATCTAATAAAAAGCAACGAGTAAATAAAATATCTATCTAAGAAATCGAGATGCAAAATTCGAAAGAAAGCAAGTAACTTGGAATTCGAAATCAACAAGAATGCGTAAAGTAAATTGGAAATCGTAAATGAGATAAGTAACCGGAAGCATAGACAATTAAACTAATTAAATCAATAAACGAGAGACAGAATAATAAAAGGAAAACAACCTTGATTAATAACTTGAAGAAGTCTGAATCCACAAAAAGAATTCTGAAAACGAAATACGAATGGAATGTTGCAATCGGCTAACCTTCGAGTACGAAATCTAAAACTAAAGAGAACTATCTAGAAATCAAAGTCTCGACCCTCGAATCTAGGTTGAGACGTGCTAAACTATGAAGGGAAAAACGTCTAAAAATAATGCTGAAAAGTGGCGTTGGAAAGAGTCTTGAAATCCGAGCCAAAAGTGATGTTCTTCGAATGAGAAACTCGCCGAGTATATATAGCCGAAATGTGTGGTCAGCGACCGCTGACCTTGGGTTGTTCCGTGGCTCACGCGAGGACCGTTGTGCCAGGCCCGGGTCTTGCGCTGGGGTCAGCAGCCGCTTACATGTCAGTGGTTGCTGGCCCGAGCTTGGCGCTGGTTTGGAGCCTGGCTCGGCCGTGGCACACTGAAGCCTAGTCAGTGGCCGTATAGAGCTACGCAACCGCTGACTAATGCTCTCGGCACTAGACTTCATTTTTTTGTCATTTCTCAATCTTTTCTCGTCTCTTTTCCAACTTCAACACTTTGTTAATGATAGTGATCCTGAAACATAAAATGAAACATAAATCGAGCCAAAACATCATGCAATCGAGGGAAAATAATACGAATAAAGATACGGAAAACACAAGTTTGGACGAACAAAAAGAGGCTAAACAACCCCTCCACACACAAAACTTTGCTTGTCCTCAAATATAATTTAGTCTAAACAATCGCTAGGGTAAAATCTATTCACAACATGCGTTCTTGATAAGACTTCAATTCATTCCAAAATCAATCTTCATATCATCATGTCACGTCACGTAGAGATCATAGAAGAAAGTAGACCATTTAGACTAGATAATGATCAATTCGAACAACATAAAACAATGATGGAGAAGATGTTATTGAGATCACATAACCGGCTAGAGTTTTTATCCATCTTAATAGCATATCTTTCTCTTTTCTTTCTTTCTTTTTAACATGATGAATATTAAGGACGATATTCACAGGGTGAGTACTCCGAATATTCGGGTTTTCCCGGTGTGGTTTTCCATACCCATCTCTTTTATAAATTTGAATTTGTGATTAAGAGAGCGGGGTAGAATCCTTATGTATTCCTATTTTTTTTCAAGAACTTAAGAAAACTTACTTAGAACAATATCAAGTTATATGGTCATTGTCGCGAGGTGTGAACAATTAGGGGTTCCCTAATGTATCCTCACGTGGTTTCCTGTACTCATGGTTCCCATAGGAGCAGAGACCTCTTGATAAAGTTCAATTTTCAATACGGATACGCAACAAGTGGTCATAAACAACTAGTCAATTGAATCAATCAATTTATATCATCATGCATCACTATTTTATCATTCTACTAAGATCCATAATCCGGTCATAATGTTCAACACATTCTTAGTACATCTACGTTTCACAACATAAATCAATTTAAATCAATCAAGGTTTTCACATCACATCTCATCTTAAACATATGCCACGCCTCAATTCAACCACGATGTATCAAGACAAAGTAGTTCTAAAACAATCAAAATTTTGCATACTAAAAGATATTAAAACAAAAAGACGAATGCATGCATGAAAAGGACATCCCTCCCCCTACAAAGATAGAGCAATGCCCTCATTGTGGAAAGGAAAGATCTAAAGAGTAGGGATAGAGAAAATGTGCCTGAAATGCGACATTCAGAGCAACAAAATGGAAAGAAAACCTGAAAACAAACGAATGAAAAACAAAAATTAGTTGATCATACATTCACATACGAAAAAAGAATAAAGTAATAAAAATGGAAAATAGCGTGGGTTGCCTCCCATGAAGCGCTTCTTTTACGTCATTAGCCTGACGAGATAGCTCAATCAACCGGGAGTACTAAAATTGGGGCTTGACTCCACAACTTCGGGCATGGAGTCATTTTTTATGTAGGCCTTTACTCGATGTCAATTTACTCTAAACGACATCTTCCCTTTTTTAGTATGTGGTGAATCACCCTTGGATGGTGGAATTTTCTGGATAATAAGTAGGTCGATCCTTTGGGATTTGATTTTGCTGGGGCGTGTTTGAAGTCCGGTGGTTGGGCGCATGAGGACCTCCGCGTAGGTGAGTGAGAAAGTGGGCCGAGAGAAGGAGTCAGCGGCCGCTGAGATGTTAGCGACTGCTGGCTCGGGAGGGAGTGCCGCTGCTCGCTAGCGCGACCGCTGGTGCGGGTGCTGGCACACGATGGTTGCTGGGTCAGCGATCGTTGACCATGCCTCTCGTAAAATCTTTTTACGCCCGCATACGCGGGCTCTAAGTCTCCGTGGTCGCTAAACTGGTCTCTTGCCGGGCCTTGTTCGTCCTTCACAACTTCTATTCTTTTGGTCCTCCTTTGCGTGTCCAAGGTCTTCCCTTGAGCAATGTCCTTACTATGATAAGCCTGCAGTATAGATTTCTTAACCAAATGATTAGTAGTATCTATATAGCATGTATCAATTAAATCGACAGAATGTACAGTGTGATTTTGATGAGCAGAAAAAGATACTTCCTCATCAAGGATAGACATTTTAATGGTACTATTTTTGACATCAATAATAGTATTTGTGGTAGCCATAAAAGGTCTTCCTAGAATGAGTGTATGCTCTATACCGCTTTCATGCACGTCTCCTATCTCTAAAATAACAAAATCAACGGGAACGATCAATCCACCAATCTTAACAAGAACATCTTCAATTATTCCTTTAGGGTGTCTCACAGATCTATCAGCTAATTGAAGGGATATGCAAGTGGGCTTCAATTTACCTAATCCTAATTGTTTAAAAATAGAAGAAGGTATAAGATTAATTTCAGCTCCCAAATCTAACATGCCCGATGCTTCCTTACCATTTTCTAGAGCGATATTAATAACAAAACTACATGGATCGTGCTGCTTAGGAGGTAAGGGTTGCTGCATGATGGAGCTCGCCACTTCGGAGACTGTCACCACCTCTTGGTCACCGAATTTTTTCTTCTTTGAGATCAGCTCCTTGAAGAATTTAACATAAGATGAGATATTCTTGATCACCTTGAGGAGTGGGACGTTCATCGTCACTTTGGATAACATCTCATAAAGATCCGCAAACTGTTGGTCGCTTTTAGCGTTTCGTACCCTGCTGGGATAAGGAATGGGCGGAGCGTATGGGTTTACCGCCTTGTGAAACTCCTCATTGGACTGCTCTTTCTCCGCCTTCGGTGGCACCTTATCAAATTTGCCCTGGGACTTCATCTCCATCTTGGTTTCCACCATATTACCATTCTTTAGAACGGACACCGCTTGCACTTGATGGGGTTGTTGTCATTGTGCTGTAATTTTCCCCGTCTGCTGGTTTTGATGCAAGTGGTTAACAGTGCCAGAAATCTATCCTATAGCCGTCTTGAGGCGCTTAATTGTGGCATCTTGGGCCTCTCGAGCTTTCTTGCTTTCTTGCATGAATGTGGTTAGGCTGTCCTCAATGGATGATCTTTGGGGAGGAACATGTTGAGGTGGTGAGTAGAACTGTTGTTGCTGCGGTGGAAAAAAATGTTGTTGTGGTGGATAATACTACTGCTGTTGATGTTGAGGGTAAAATTTTTGAGCCGATGGCCGTCTTTTTTGGAAATTTTGTGTTCCATTCCCTTGGAATTGGGGTTTCCACCCTGAGTTTTGTTGAGGTTAAGGCTGGGGTGTGAATTCATGTGCCGTGTAAATCTCAGCTTGTCATTTGGGTGTCATCTCTCCCATTCGCGGACATCCCTCCACAATGTGGCTAAAGTCACCACAAATACCTCATGACTCAGGTGCAGGTTGCTGAACAGATTGTGATGGGGGTCGGTTCATCTTCAATTCCTGTAACTCCCTCATCATGTTCGCCATTTGTTTCTTAAGATCGGGGCTCGTAGTCACTGAATTGGCCTCTATTCGTCTCAGTCGAGAGGATTTCTGCTGCGAACTCGCGGCTAGGGTCTCAAAGATCTCATTCATCTCCTCCGCCGTTTTGACTGCAATGTTCCCTCCTGCCGAACTGTCCACCATGAACTGAGTAGTCTGGAGCAGGCCATCATAAAAGAATTGACATAGCATCTCCGGTGCCATCTAATGGTGAGGGTATTGCTGAAGTAGCTCCTGGAATCTCTCCTACGCCTCATGGAATGGCTCGTGGGCTTGTGCAAAGTTCATTATCTTAGAACGTACCGCTTGAGTTTTATGATGCAGATAGTATTTCAACATGAACTTCTCACAAACCGATGCCCAAGTAGTGAGTGATCCGGGTTGAAGAGATAAGAACCAAGATTTGGCTCTATCTTTCAACTTGTAAGGGAAACACTTCAACTTGAGTTTATCCTTCGTCAGTGAGTGAAGCGGAAAAGTTTGCACCACCGTGTAATATTCTCGGATGAACGTCAAAGCTTCTTCACTCGGGAGTCCATGGTATGTCGAGAGCAATGATTGGTGGTGTGGCTTCAACTCATTGTTTCGGACTGCGGTGTCGAGAACAATGGCTGAAGTAGTAGTAGCGTTAAACTTGGGCCTAGTGAAATCACCGATATAGCGCAGTCTCTCGTCTGCAATCTCATAGGCCATCTCTTCGAATAAACACGGTAGCGAAAATTCGTCAATGTGCTCAATGCCTTCTTCTACGGTGGCTAGGATTGCACGCCTCCGGTTTATGTTATCGATGAAGGGCATCAATGGCTTTCTAGCACTACGGCGACCTTGCATACACAACACTCAACAAGAACGTTACGCGCACCACAATATAGAAGAAAGAAGTAAACATAATAAAGAAAAAAAAACTAAAAGAAAAGAAAAAGAAAGAACAATGAATTAAATCGCCTAAAGCTTTCCCCAGCAACAACGCCAAAATTTGTTTCGACTAAAATTATTTTGAGTCGCTCGCAATTTAAAACGAGGTCATCTAGCAATGATAAGTCAACCCAAGTCGTATTCTCAAGGAAAACTTAACAGGGCAATTCGATTCTTTGTTCAAGAAAGCAATAAAAAGGATTTGTTGGAAATTCTATAACTAGGCGAAGAATAAAAATCAGAAACGTAAATTAATCTAATAAAAAGAAACGAGTAAATAAAATATTTAACTAAGAAATCGAGATGCGAATTCGAAAGAAAATAAGTAACTTGGAATTCGAAATCAACAAGAATGCGTAAAGTAAATTGGAAATCATAAATGAGATAAGTAACCGGAAGCATAGAAAATTAAACGAATTAAATCAATAAACGAGAGCCAGAATAATAGAAGGAAAACAACCTTGATTAATAACTTGAAGAAGTCTGAATCCACAAAAAGAATTCTGAAAACGAAATACGAATGAAATGTTGCAATCGGCTAACATTCGAGTACGAAATCTAAAACTAAAGAGAACTATCTAGAAATCAAAGTCTCGACCCTCGAATCTAGGTCGAGACGTGCTAAACTATGAAGGGAAAAACATCTAAAAATAATGCTGAAAAGTGGCGTCGGAAAGAGTCTTAAAATACGAGCCAAAAGTGATGTTCTTGAAATGAGAAACTCGCCGAGTATATATAGCCGAAAGGTGTGGTCAGTGACCGCTAACCTTGGGTTGTTCCGTGGCTCACGCGAGGGCCGTTGTGCCAGGCCCGGGGTCTTGCGCTGGGGTCAGCGGCCGCTTACTTGTTAGCGGTCGCTAGCCCGGGCTTGGCGCTGGTTCGGCGCCTGGCTCAGCCGTGGCACGCTGAGGCCTAGTCAGCGGTTGCTTAGAGCTACGCGACCACTGACTAATGCTCTCGCCATTTCTTGATCTTTTTTCGTCTCTTTTCCAACTTCAACACTTCGTTAATGCTAGTGATCCTGAAATATAAATCGAGCCAAAACATGATGCAATCGAGGGAAAATAACACGAATAAAGATACGGAACATGATGCTGCAATGTAAAGAACAGAACGTGGGTCACGATCTGTTTCTATAGAGCATCAATTATTAGACTAAGTCCTGGAGCAAAGTGTTCAAGACACAAAACGAAAGAGACATTATGTTGATAACACGGAACATATGAAACGTTCTGTCCATATACTATCTAATATAAAATATCCCAAATCACATAAGGTGATTTAATAGATCATGGAGTGATGTGTTCAACACACAGATCGTGTGGTGATCTGTGACATGCTTAAGTAGATGTTTTGCCTAAATGGATCATATGTTCCTTAGTACACTTTGGAGTCACGTAGGCTTCGTTCTCATATACTTATTCTGAAAATAGAATTTGAATATTGGGAAACGATATCATACCTTAAATGGCAAAAAAGGACGCATCGCTGGCAAGTAGAACATTCTAACGGCTAGTTCGTGCGTTCAAAGCTCTCGAAGTGTTCATACGTTCAAACGATAAACTCATTGCACTTCACTTAGCTATTTTGCACTTATCGAATCCACTGTTCTTAGCATTATATAGATTATATCTTACGCTAGAACACTCCCCACCTAGAACTAAACTGTATTTAGATACACACACTGTAATTATAGTTATACTCTTCCTTTAGCCTTCAAGCTTTTGGAAGAACTTTCAACCTTTGTAAACCAGTAAGTTAAAGATCATGACCTTATTCATGCACAACACAAATTCAGTTTAGATTTGTTGTTGTGACTGGTTCTCTACTAGTCTAAAGAAACGAAGATATTTTTCACAAGTTAGTGAATTACTATCAAGTTGATTGTCCGTGGACGTAGGGGTGTTACCCGAACCACGTTAAACTATGTTTACTACAATTCTCTTTACAACTTTGCTTATCGCATTTATATTCGACATTCTTATTATGCTATTGTACATAATCTATAAACGAACATCTTAAAGAACACTTGGTTAAATCAAAAAGAACTTTCATTAAATTGAGCAACAAACTGACCACCACTTCTGCACAATATGTCCTCACATATTCTGTGAGAAAAGAACACGTGATACAAAACTTGTTTATTTGGTTTATCTTTGAACAAATTAGCAAAAATACCCACTTTTCATAAATGTCCTTAAATAAAGTAGGAGAGAGAATAACGTTGACTTATTTATTAAAAATAAATTTTAACTTTTTAAAATAATTAAAAATTCACCTTATTAAATTTGAGGTTGTTTGGAAGCATTGAATGTTTGAAACCAACAAACTTTAAATGATATACAACTCATTATTTTCAAACACTCCTAACAATTTTATCAACAACTAGTAGAAAATTAGTTATAAAAAATACATGTTCGATTCAAACTGATAACTTCGATTTTGTTCACATAATTAAGGTACGTTGCTAGATCGCTGGTAGCATGAAATAAACTGTCAAATCTTTTTTTTTGCATCATACACAATTGTTTTGAATATATACACAATTGTAGCATACTTCGATTTATTCATGAATTTTACAATAAATATATGAGTTACATTATATTTCACACCAAATTATGTAAAAAACTAAACATTTGTAAATTTAATGTATACACAGTTGTCCTATAATTACACGGTCATCCTGGAAATTTTGAAGAAATACACAGTTGTTTATGTGTGCACGATTAAATGTACACAATTACACGATTGTTTATTTGTGCACGGTTGTGCTTACACGGTTGTTTATTTGTGCACGGTTGTGGTTACACAGTTGTGTTATGGGTATTACCATTTCGCATATAATATTTATTTTTCTATTTTTCCGATGGTAGTGGAAGATGTCTTGGCAGCGTATCATGATACGTCATAGTGGATCATGGGATAAGTTGAATTACGTATACGGGGATGAGATACTCATATACATGCCATTGGATCAAATTTCACGTGAAAATCTAATAAGAGAGATTCGCGAGAATGTGTATAATGACAATGATTCCGACTATTTGTTGTTTTACTTTACAAAGATGAGTGATAACCGAAAAATAAAGGTTGCTTTGAAGACTGATACAAATTTGTTTCGATTACTTGTGGAGCAAAAGGAGGATCTAGTTGTGTATGTGATTTAGAAAGGCATCGCACCAGATGCACATCACACCGACAGTAAAAAATATGCATTAGATGATATTGATTTAGACCATATTATGTCGCATGAGGATGAGTCTGAGTCGTTTGAGGATTTTCTAGAGTCCTCAGATGATTACTCAGAGACACAGATGATGAGATGCAGAAAGAGATATTTGATTCACTAACTCATGAATTCAATGCTTGGGTTCGCCAACCAGGTCGCATTGATATGATCATAGGGCACCACAATTTCTCATCAAATGATCATTCTACTGGTGAAGCTCATGCTACGAATGATGATTTTGTGTCAAGCGATGTGCGCAATTGGGTGATTCCACTACTTGATTTCGAGTGAGCATTACCATTGAATTGGTTCGAACCTATCGGGATAGACGTTGGTTTACTAAAAAAGGGTGTCACATTTCACACTAAGGAAGATTTGGCAATTACGGTGGGATTGTATCATTTGGAGAATAAGGTAGAGTACATTGTGGATCATTCGGACAAGGAGCGCATAGGGTTTGTTTGCAAGCACAATAAGGATTGTTCGTTTATGTTGCGCGCCATCCAGAAGCAAAAGAGCAATATTTGGAGAGTTATCAAGTGTCATTTAGAGCATAATTGTCACATGAACTTGAACCGTACTACTCCACGAATGGTGCCTGCTAAAATTGTCGGTACATATTATGCACGAAAGTTGGCCAAACAAAAATTTATTTTGAAGCCAAAAGAGATCATGGCAGAGATGCTCGAGCTATTTTCCATAGATATAGATTACCTCTTTGCTTGGCGATCAAGGAACATAGCTATCGAGATGACATATGGCAAGTTCGAGCAGTTATATCAGCGACTCCCGTCATATTTGCATTTGGTACAAATGCATAATCCTGGATAATATTATGATATTGAGACATCGCATGCTGGTGAGTTCAAGTACATGTTTCTTGCTCTGGGACAATGCCTTGAAGCATTTAAACAATGTCTGCGGCCGGTTATCGTAGTAGATGGAGCACACCTTAAGCGAAAGAATAAAGACACTTTATTTGTTGTTGTGGCGAAGGATGAGAACGAAGGATTATTTCCTCTCACGATTGGTATTGGACCGAAAGAGACAAACGAGTCGTGGACATGGTTTTTCGCTAGGCTGCGTGCATGTGTTGGTCAGCCGGATGACCTATTGATTGTGTCTGACCAACATGTCAGCATACGGGCTGGTTTAGATGTCATATATCCAAATGTTGCGCATGAACTATGTTATTATCATCTACAAAAAAATTTAGCTCAACATGGACGTGATGTAGCTGCCGTTTTCAAAAATGCAGCATATACTTATCAAGATGAGGAGTTCAATAAAAATTGGGCAACTTTGAAAGTTTTGAGTGATGCGGCATACACAAGACTTAGAGATATCGGAGTTGAGAGGTGGGAACTATCGAGGTGTCCTGTACGAAGATATAGTTTTTTAACTTCCAATCTTGTTGAGAGTATGAACTTTTGTTTGTTGTGGGCAAGAAGACTACTAGTTTGCGCATTATTAGAGACTTATCGCTCAATCCTAGAGAAATAATTTGATAAGCGACGATCGGAAGCTACAATAAGAGAACACGAGCTAACCGAGAAAAACTTTTACCAAGTTAAGTGTAAGTGTGCAACTAGGTCATTCTTTACCTGTCCGTGCAACCACTACACATATGTTCAAAGTCGAAGAATTTAACAAACAATATGTAGTTCACCTTCAGAACTTGACATGCGAGTGTCGTGAATTTGATTTAGACAAGATTCCATGTCCTCACGCTACTGCTGCAATTAGGTAACATTTATTTAAATTATTAATTATAATTTACTATGTTTATTTGGTCTCACCCAATATGTTATTTATTCATATAGGCGCGCTAAGTTTCCCATATATGACTTCGTGAGTCGTTATTACAAGCAACAAACCTTATTGGAGACATACAATTCTCATATCGCACATGTACCACATCCTGATTTGTGGGTAGTACCATCTCATATTTCATCCTATATTGTCCGTCCACCAGTTATAGTACGTCAAGCAGGTCGTCCAAAGATGAGTAAGATTCGGTCAGCAGTAGAGAGCTCAAGTGACACATGTCGAAAAATATGTCGTATGTGTAATGGTGTTGGTCATTGTAGGCGGAAATGCATGTCTGAATTACCACGAGAAGATGGATCTACAAAATCAAGAATTCATGAAGATTCAACGACAAGACGACGACAGAAGAAGAAGTGTAGCATTTGTCGTGGTTTAGATCATGACATCCGAAATTGACCAATGCGATTTTAGATTAATCTTGAATTTTATTTTGTAATTTCTAAAAATGTATATTGCACAATAGCTTTCGCTTGGACTTATATGCGGTAAATTGTAGTATTTATAATTTATTTTTCAATCAATCTAAATTAAAATGAGTTTTTACATTAAATAGTTACACAGTTGCACGATCAAGTGTTTGTTGTGTACCCTAGTCTTGTATTCATTCAAAACATTAGCTACATGGTTAGGTGTTCTAGGGTACACAGTTGCACTGTTACGTCCTTTATCAAAATGTTTTAGGGTACACAGTTAATTGCTTTCTTGTACCCTAGCCGTGTATTCATTCAAAATATCTCTTAATTTGTTTTAAATATATGTTATTACATATGTATTAGATATTGTCTCAAAGAATATCAATCTTATTCATAAAATATTTATAATTAGTCATTCTAAATATAAACGACTTATAATTGATGTATGATACATCATTAGTATAACGAGATTGATATGTTATAGTAACACATGAACATGTATAATGTAAATTGTACTAAAACTTTCACATAATCAACATAATTAGTAAATAACTTAATTATTCCAATTGATTTTTATTTTTAAGACATATAATACATTAAATATTGATAAATTAGTGAAATGGACAACAAGAATCAATATTTTTTCTCAAAACAATAGCTACATGGTTAGGTGTTCTAGGGTACACAGTTGCACTGTTACATACTTTATCAAAATGTTATAGGGTACACAGTTAATTGCTTTCGTTTACCCTAGCCGTGTATTTATTCAAAATCTCTTTTAATTTGATTTAAATATATGTTATTACATATGTATTAGATATTTTTTCAAAAAATATCAATCTTATTCATAAAATATTTATAATTAGTCATTCTAAATACAAAAGACTTATAGTTGATGTGTGAAGCATAATAACTTAATTATTTCAATTGATATTTATTTTTAACACATATAATACATTAAATATTGATGAATTAGTGAAATGGACATCAAGAATCAAGACTTAGGGTACACAGTTGCACTGTTATGTGCTTTGTCAAAATGTTCTAGGGCACACAGTTAAGTGTTGTCGTGTACCCTCTATGTGTATTTATTTAAAACATTGTTTAATTCAAGACCAACAAACAATAAAAAAAAGATGATTTTAGTATCAATGAGACAATACATCAATAATTCATAACATATTTTATAAGTCGATAATATCTTACATGAACAAAAACTAAGTAGTTTTACATCATATGGTACTAGCCAAAGAAAAGATTCTACGAGCTACTCGAGATCTATAATTGAGTAAGTACTCAACATCAGATATGTTGAAGTCATGTTGATCGACACGTGATGTAAGTCGATCAAGGTACATGCACGCATAAACACCGCAATTGTGGCTATCAATCTAGAAGAATTGATCTTCTTTCGGCATTTTGATCAATGTGAACTCATACTTCTGTTTTGCACGTCCTACTTGAGTCCAAAATCCTGCTTTGTCTAGGACACGGGGTAACAAGCGTGTAATCGGTTTCAATTGATTTTCACGAAGTATGGAGTTTGAGTGATTCGAATCATCAACTTGAAATAACTTTGATGCATATAACGCAATTGTCCAATTACTCAAGTCAATGCGAATATTAATCCAATGATTACCCCCTACGTTGCAAATCGTAATAACCTTCACAATAAAGAATCATAATTTCTTATTAAATGACGTTCAAAAATAAACAATTATAGCGTTTAATTTAAATTCTTACATGTCGAGCATTCAACCAAGAGACTGCATCATCACCCTGATCTAGGCCTTTGACTATGCGAATGAGTGAATTTGGAACTTTCCAATGACGATATTCACTATTTCCAGTAACCTTGAGTCCAAGTGGATCTTTCTTATGAAGTTTTTTGAACTCTTCAACCATCACTTGCTACACATTTACATCATTTAATCAAGCCAATTAGATGATCCAAACATCAAAATATCTTGTTATAATATATTTATTTAAACCTTACATAAAAATTTGTGGTCACAAAAGTGGTGTGCGCTGGAGCAACATCTTCAGGCAGATTTACTCTCTTAGCTATTCTTTTCGTCGTCCATAACAAATATAGATCTATCACATGTAATATGAAATTATGAATAGAAATATATTAAACTTATATCCAAAATAGATATTATTTGAATTTAAAAACGTACCGTGGATGTGAACATATGGTTATAGCTCTCAACATGTGTGAAGAAATCTTGTCCCAAAGTGATATTATTATGTAATAAGATTACTGCAGAATTTGTCCGTCTATACTCAAGGTACAACCTTTTCAATTTGAGTGGAGTTCGAGGAATTGGAACTAGGTAAGGACTTTGTGTCACAACAGAGGCGTGAATCACACGCTTACCCAAATCTTGAATTACATTCTCAAATTTGGAATTACTTCATCTTCCAGAACTTCATCATCAGATGAGTCTTTCTCAGTGTGGCCAAGTGATAGCACAAGAGAGTGAGATTTCCTTGTGGAGATTACATGCGATGGCGTTGGAGAAGAGACCTGCCCAATCTCGCCCTTAACAACTAATGGTGAGTGATATTTCCTTGTGGAGATAACATGTGATGGAGCTGGAGAAGAGTCCTGCCCAATCTCGCCCTCATCAGCTAATGGAGAGTGAGATTTCCTTATGGAGATAACATGTGATGGAGCTGGAGAAGAGTCCTGGCCAATCTCTCCCTCATCAGCTAATGGAGAGTGAGATCGTCATATGGATTTGTCATGTGACGGCACCTGACCAAGCTCATCATTACCAGAATGAGAACGTCGTGTCGAGCTAACATGTGAACCTGATCTAGAAATAGATTGTCTAGGCTCATGTTGAACATCCAATGAAGGAGGTGAGTTCCGTGTAGGAATGATATGTGATGGACCTGATGGTGCTGGAGAAAAATAATCCCTATTATCATTATGAAGATCACGTTGCATATGAGAACATCCCGTGGAGGCTATCAAGTCTCTCACTTGTTCAAATAATCTACCAGATACATGAGAAATCTATCCTGAATTTGAATCATCATTAGCTAGTTGTTGAGTAACTCTTCGTGCAACTCTACCTACCAATCCTGTCTCTGAGTCATCAGCCACGAGCTGTCGACCAACCATGTCCACTACACGAGCACACCAACCTTCATCACCCTCATGAGCACGCTGCCTCGGTAATGCATGCTCACAACAAACATGGTTGGCCTCTACAACAGGGGAAGCTCTTCTATGATGCTTCAAAACCATCAGATCATAAGAATCACATTCACGAGATTTTCTATGACCTGGCTCAGGGAATTGAACCACAGTCTTTGCCAAATGCCGACTTGATGGATTATATTGAACCTGTAAAGGACCCCCTTTTGCTTCCAAACTCATCATATATAACTCATTCTCCTCCCCATGAAGTAGAGTCAAAGAAGCAATTGTCTCCAACTGTAAACGATATTTGAAAAGGGTTTAAAAAACATTAATATATTAAAAACATCAAATAAATACTAAAATTTCTACTTAATATTACCTTTTGATCGAAGAAATTAATAAAATCAACAGATGATTGGTGTGTGGACCACATTATGCATCTAGGAAATCCAACATTCATGTCTCGACTCCCACACATACGACCCAATTGCGGAATAGCCTCGTATGACCAAATCTGAAATGCCCAAACTGATCTAAAGAAATGATATGTCCTCCTTCCAGCAGCTATACTCTCTGGATTCTTGGGGAGAACACTAATTTAATGGCATAAGATGGAATATGAATAAGAGCCCCATGGAAAAAGCTCTCATAAATCATCGTCCTCAATTAATACCCATGCCCAATCATCAATGTATTTGCTACCTCGATCCATGACAAAGAGATGTGCCATGAGCAACTTAGCCGCCTTAATGTAGTCATCGAGGTCTGTGCCTAACTCCATGTTGTTGAATTTATAGCGCAGATCGGAAACCTTCGTTCGCTGACCTTGAAAAAATTTGTAATAAATCTCATATGATGGAATTTCATGTGCTTCATTAGGGTCGGATTTCTCATACGGGCCAAAGAGTAATCCAGACACCATTGCATACTCTCTAACTGAAAAACGAATATCTGATCCTCCGACATGGAACCACTTCTCATCATTCGAAAAACTCGGATCACACAACTCATGTGCCAAATGGTGATGAAGAGCCTTGTTTGCACTCTCGCCCTCTTCTCATCTTAATAAAATGACCTAAAATCTTACTCTTGAAAGAGTCTATAGCATCCTGGCCTCCAAATCTCATCAAACATGAAAAAATATCCTTCAAGATGGAAGGAGAGCAATACAGATTTATACGTCCTCTATACTTCTGAAGTTTAGGCCTCAACCATGCAAATCTAGGCTGCAATTGTTCGAAAGTATATATATGTAAGAAAATAATCAATCGTGTCAATATTACAATCAAAATATAAAAAATTCACTCAATCGTTACTATTCGTGCAACTGTGCCCTAAACTGTGCCTACGACCGTGTACATACGAACAAAATAGTGCCCCTCTACATGTACACATGTGAATTCAACTGTGGTTATTTAAAAATAAATCAAATGTGTTCACAATATGCAATCGTGTATTATATCATCTGCATATTCAATATTATTGTGTAACCGTGTACCTAAAACTACAACTGTGCAACTAACTGTGTACAAATTGTATCAACTGTGTACTATTTATACATTAAACTGTTGCCCAAATCTTCAAGCTTCAAATCAATAAACATTATAATATCTGTAATTTCATCTACTTTTTCAAATAAATAATACTAAAACGACCTTAAACACTTATGTACACAATATAAATGCTTCAAAATTCAAGTTTTAAAAATGTGAAAAACTTACCGGCGGCGGCGGTGACGACAAACCCGTAGATGCCAACTTTGACCGTTGGCGCTTCGATCTATTTCTCTTCAACTTATTTTGCTCGAAATCAGATTCAGTTTCACTCATTGATGAAGATTTGGGTAGCACACAATTATTTAGTGTATGATTTTTGTGTATGTGCGTGTATGGAGTGTGAGAGAGGGAGATGGTGGGTTTCAAAATGGAGTGTTAGATTTTTGAATTGCTAAAGTATAAAAATACTTAAAAATGAGTTTGAGGGTATAATGGACTTATTGTATGAAAATGGGTATAAGATGATAATTTTTATAAAAGTGGGTAGAATGAATAAATTTTTATTGGAATTGGGTATTTTTGAAAACTGCCCTTTATCTTTTGTGTTTGTAAAAACTCAGAACCTGAACAACATATCATCAATCATTATGTATTGTGTAATTACTGGTTCTGTCTCCGCAACACTTACAAGCAAACGAAAAAAATATACATTGGTGATTCCCCCCATACACCAATAGCTGTTCAATCGGGACCAACAAGTGATATCAGAGCAATGTATCTAACTTGATCACTGTATCTGTTTCACTAGATTTCACAATTTGTGATTATTCTCGATAGATCTTCGAAAACCCATCATTCATACAATATCATTTACTAACCGTTTGCTTTATGGATTCTAATGTCATTTGAGCGTGTGATGAATTCTCTATACAAGGTTATAGAGTATGAAGCTTCAGAATCAGAATGTGCCTTGAAATTCGTCACATTCTGATGTGGGGATGTGATTGAGAATGAACCCACTCCCATTTATGACACAATAAAGATGCCTTATAGAGCCTCACACCGTGAGAAAATAATACAATCTCTTTAAAATTCGTGGACTCCACAAAAAAAATATTTTTTTAATACTAAATTGCCATGGGAAGTCTCTCTTGGAGAACCTCTCTCATCGTGGATTCTCTTACATCACCCACCTTTTGAGTTTTGAATTAGGAGTTATTTTTTTAAAAGGAAATAACGAATTATGAAAATAATTTTATTTATAGTATTAGTACATTTTTGGAAGTGTTGGTTGTAGAGAGAGCGAGTGATGCTTGACAGTATGAACATGAAACAAAGACAATCCCCAATTTAGCATTGCCACCAAACAGCAGCTGCTCAGATCCTAACACACACGGAACACTCGCCATTTCACCCACTCCGCCTCAAAATGGCGAGGAACAACGCCCGAGAGAATTTGCAGCTTTCCAGATTCGGCGTTCTGGTGGCGCAACTCCAATCAATAGTCGCCTCCGCAGCCCACAAGCCACCCGACGCACTTCTCTGTTTCGATCTTTTATCCGATCTCATCTCCGCCATTGAGGAGGAGCCAAAGGTATCTGATTAATGTTCATTTATTTCCCCCTTATTTTCACATCATTGCACCAAATGTTGGCAGACTTAGGGGTTTTGTTTTGGTTATCGAGGAAACTTCAGGTGGATCACTGATCGGTGTTCACGCGTTTGCCTTTGCACTTCTTTCAACTGTTTATCTTGTTTAAGCTTATTGTCTGAAGTTGATCGACTAGAAATATGAAAAAACGAAATAATGAAAAAGCTTTAGCGACTTTCACTATTTAGTAGTACATCAATATTTACCTGAATTACTCGTACAAACTTTAACTGCTGAAGGAGAACCAAGAGTTTAAGATTTCGACTTATACAAACCTTAACTTGAACATCACGTAGAATATTGCTGTGGTTGGAGATTTACAGAATAACTGCAATCAGATTGCGCACCTGTTTTCTGGCATATGTTGGCTTTGCTGCTTTCATCGTTTCACCTCAAACTTCTTCTGCTTCATGCACTTTGTCGAGTTTTACTTTATGTCCAGTGTGCGGATCAAGCATTCTCATGATAAGCTTTTGAACTTCAGGAATCCGTATTGCAATGGCAAAGGAAGTGCGAGGACACACTATATTCTTTGCTGGTGCTTGGAGCTCGTAGGCCCGTGAGACATCTGGCATCAGTTGCAATGGCCAAGATTATATTGAAGGGTGATTCAATCTCAATATACTCTAGAGCAAGCAGCCTTCAGGGGTTTCTTTCTGATGGCAAGAGGAGCGATGCTCAGAAAGTTGCTGGTTTGTATATATGTAGTTTCTTATACATTATGGATGCCTTTCGTTTTTCTGGCAGTTCAGCAGTATCTTTAAGTTTGTTCTTCTCTTAACAAGGGTTACACATTCTTGCAAGGTTAAATGATACTAGTCTTAGCCTAAGGTGCATCAATTTGGTGGTAATAAGATATTTACTGTACATCGAGTATTCTCATCCTCATTTTTCACTTTTTGTAGGCTGAATCCCCTCCACTTTATATTAATATCATTTTTGGCAGAATTTGCATATTGTAATATGTATATATACCAATCCTGCTGGATTATCTAAGGAAAGTGGAATACATGCTTTTGCTGAATAGATAGTCCGTAGTCGTCATCATATTATACAGTGTAAAAACTTTTGTTCCTTTCCTTAACAATTTCTGCTCACCTATTGTGTAATTTAATGAGTGCTGACGATTATAATCTTCCTCTGGGACATGTAGACTAAAAGGCCAGAGAGAGGGATGATTTGGTTTAGGTGTACTGGGGATTGTGCCACGTTCGGTCAATAGTTATTTTTGCCCAATCTTGACAGTCTTATTTGTATAAATGGCATACTGGTTTGGGGGATTGTTCCAGCCATTGGTTAGCTTTTGTGGTTAGAAATGAAGAGGATAATCTTTTAGGAGAAAGAAGAATCTTTAGAAGAGGTGCCAAATTCAGAGTTGCTTGACCGGCCTCGAATCCTAAAGATTGTACAACATTTTTCTGCTACAACTATTTATAGAGATCGGGGTTGTATCTGTAGTAAGGTTGATTTCACCTTTGGGGTCCTCATCCCTGTAATTCCTTCGTTTTGATTTTCAAAATTTGAGATCAGCAAGCTCCTAAAGTTAAATGAAACTGATAGAACTATCTGTGAATAAACTGCCTTAAGCTCACAAAGTTTCATCGCTAATGTGATTCTTAGATATCCTGAAAGGCTGAAACTATAATTAAATTGTCATAGAATTGATATTTTTCTAAATCCAAATTTGAGTTTCTCATGTCCTTTATTTCATCCAATCCCCTAAGAGATGTAATTTGCTTCCAATTTGAGTTTGAGGAACTGAAGATACTGTATGATTTTAGGCATGATTCTTACCTTGGCAGATGGTTTGTTCTTTCCTTAACTGTACTTTTGCATCTCCTTGCCCTATCACATTTTCCAATTGGAGTAGCCTTAGTATCTTTTTTCTTCACATAATCTCGTAGGTTCATTTTTGGCAAAACAAGAAAGACCTTATACCTAGGGTGCATTCTATCTGAAATTCAATTTGGCGTTGTATAGTAAGAATTACATTCAGAGAGTAAGATTAGAAGTAATTCTAACAGTAAAAATAATTTTGTTTGCATTTGGGAACTGCATTATGAAATTGTTGCACTTGTGTGTCTCCGCTTCTTCAGTTTGCCTCTATTTTAGTGGACTCCAGATTATGCTTATTAAAATTTTGAATGGTGAAGTTGCTTCTATATTTGGTGCAAGGTGAAACGTTTTAGTTGCGAGGAGATCTTTCTGTAAATTACTTGATTTTACAAAGGAACTTCCTTGCCATCATAAGCATGTCTATAATAATTAAAAAACAAAGTCGGTGCACAAATTCACAAACTGGAAGCTACTCATAGCAATGAGACCTATGCTGTGATTTTAATATACCGTGTTTGCATTTAATTTAGACTAATAGACTAAGCTTCCAGGGATATGTTGTGCTTGTTGTAGAATATATCAAAATGACAAAAGTCTTCACTGTGTAGAGTGAATCACACTTGTAGGTGTAAAGATGAGCTTGGATTATCTCTTACTCACATGCTATACAGTATTTATTGTCGAACTATCAAACAACTTCACTACGTGAGTAGAGTGGAATAAAAATGTATGACTCACATTGTATTTTAACTTTATAAAGTAGATTTCTCTATTTATGTGTTATTTCCGGTGACGAGGTAAACCCAGCTCTTGTGGAATACTCATAGCCTAAACTACATAGGAGCAAACTTCTCTATATACATTGGTGGGATTTGAATTTGTGGCCTAACAAGCTCACCGGCTCCATCACTTGGCTACCCAAAGGGTCTTTTAGTGCAAAGGGTTGTTCTACTTGAAGACAATGTTCATAGATTTTAATTGTGTAAATGTTTAATTTTGTATTGTAGATCTTTGATTCAAATTTTATCTATTTTAATGTTTGAAATGGATACTGTAATTATATATTTAACAAAAGTTTATAGTCAAGAGTAATTCATGTTCAATTTTACTATACTTATGTTTTATCAAATACATACCTAGAGAAGTAAGACAAGAATCATGCATAAGCTATGCCAACATTTAAGAGAGAAAAGTCTGGCAAGCTAGCTAGTTTTCCTTGTTGTGATTAAATTCCTAATGGTCATAGCATCGGTCTCTATTTGCACTTCTGTCCATGCTAATCTTACTTGATTGAAGAAAGCATTTTGTCTCTTCTTTCTTCTTTGCTGCATGTATGATTGTTAAGAGTTTAATTCATTGAGAAATATCATTTTGGCTCTTTTTTGCTGCTATTGCAGGTGCTACCCAATGCTTGGGAATACTGTATAGATACTTTGGGAGACGAATTCTTTCTGGGCTACTGGAAACAACTAGCATTGTTGCAAAGTTAATAAAGTTTAATGAGGTATGTAAATACAACTCCATCATGAGTTACCCAACAATATTGATGCTATAACTGAAAATAAGGACTATGAAATGTTGGAACATCTGGCAAACTTGCACAAGTTTTGCTTCAGAACTGGAGGGTGTATTCTTGTAAACTAGTGATATATAATTTTCTTAGTACATTAGAGGTAGGACAGAAATTTTCTTTACTTTCATTTTGCAAAGTGGTTTGAAGACCCCATCTGCTCTTTATAAAGAATAAACTCTGAATGAGTCCTTTAGGCTGGATTGACGGGGGGATAACAGTTGAAGCCTGGGACAATAATCTTTAGAAAACATCGAGCGTAGTTGTATCAGCCAAATAATCTATCCTTTCACTGGTCAATATGAGTGGATGTTTTCAGACTTAGGCACCAAAATGTTATAGGAGCATCATGATTGCACTGCATTTCTAGTGGGAGGTTCATGCTACTACAGTAGACCTTCTACACTTCAAATGTTGATGCCAATGTAGACTTAATTGTTTGGTTCTTCTGTGAATAGTTGATGCAGATAGTTTCCACACCAACAAAATTTTCAGAAATTTCTGCTTATGTTAGTTTATTCTTTTGAATGTGTAATTTCTAAGGCTGTAAGCTGATCTGTTAGCAAAAACTATAACTGAAAGTAGAGATTATGCTGTTGAGATGCTTGTGACTGAACTGACGTCTCTGGATCAATATAATTCACCCTAATTATTCTGGTTGTAAATATCTGGATTCTCTGTTTCTTGCCTAATGTCATGTTGCTTTAGGATTTCGTGAGACAAGAGGCTCTGTGCATGCTTCTCAATGCTTTGGAGGGTTCTGATGGTAATGCAGCTTCTGCTGTGTATACGGAGGCTTTTCGTATAATTATGCGTACTGGAGTTGGGGATAAGTCTCTGCGTGTCAAAATAGCTGCTGCAAGATGCCTTAAGGCTTTTGCAAATATTGGAGGGCCAGGCTTGGGGATCGGGGAACTTGAGAATTGCTTGTCTTATTGTGTCAAGGTTCTTAGTTCTTCATGTTCTATCTATGCATCCTCTTCCCATTCATGCAAAACCTTCCTTTTACATACATCTATCATTGTAGTTTTATTTCATTTGACATAGGCTCTTGAGGATCCTGTGAAACCTGTAAGAGATGCCTTTGCTGATGCTTTAGGAGCATTGCTGGCTCTTGGAATGAATCCTGATGCACAGGTATCACTTTCTGTCAGCAGCATCTGCCTGCTGTGCTTTGTTACTCTAGTGATTTATCATCTTGTCAGGTACAACCAAAGGGAAAGGGTCATGCGACTTCTAAGAAGCTAGAAGGGGGATTACAGAAGCACTTAGCTCTACCATTTGCAAAAGGTACTATTTAGTCCATGATTGACCCTTGTGCTTCTAAATTATCATTATTATCTTTGATTGACAGTTCAAATTTGAGATAGTTATCTACTATGGGTAGTTGCTAACTTTCAGATTTCCCCATTACAGGAAAGTGCAAACTTTCTGTTATGCAGTTACCTAATTCTGGAATATAGTTGAACATATAATTGATCTACCATGGTTTTCTAGCTAGACAATATTTTCATTTAACTGTTCTGTGCATAGTTACTTTTCCATATTTTGGCTTTTATTAATTCATCTTTATCTGATAAATGCGAACATGCAGTCAGTGGGCCTCGTCTGAAGGATGTAAGAGTTGGGATCTCCTTGTCATGGGTGTGCTTTTTACAGGTAATGAACATATTGATTGGTAATTTCCTTACAGAATTGGAAAAAGACACATGCCTTGTTGTGGTGATAGAGTACTGACGAATTGATATGCTTGCCTTTTCATGTCCAAAATCTTATATGGTTTGATATGATGGAAAATGAGAAGATATTCATCTGGAACATGTATCTGCAGGATCTCTTATTCCACTCTCTTTCTTCTTTTGACGTGAGGAGGGAAGATACAGCACATGAAACTAGAAAAAGTCAATTTAGTTCACCTACTTACCCTTCTTATTCAGTTATCACAATTCATCATAACAATCTAAGCTTAGTGCAAGATACTGAATCCCTGATAGGTTATAACACAGTGTAATGCATAAATCTATCAAGTCATTAGTCATATATGGGAGTATGTGGCTATTCTGATGACTGAGAAAATATAGTCCCAGTCTATTTGATATCCCAATGCCATCATATCTGCAAATTTTCCCACACTAAAGATGTGAACACTGTTTCTCAAAAAAATAAAATAAAATCTGTGAACACTGATTCTATATGGGTTTAAGTTCTGAAGAAAAATAGATGCAAAGATAGGTAGGAACGAGAAAAGTACAAATGGTTAATTCTATAGTGTGGGCCTAGTATAAGGTTGGGGGACATATCTTCTTGTCTTTAAACCATAATTTTCTGTTAAAAATATTTTTATGGTCTTATATATGTGTTTTATTTTATTTTTTTATGTGTAGATTGATATTTATATAATATCATGCATCTGCAGGCTATGTGTTTAAAGTATCTACAACCGGATAGTGAGCTACAAAATTATGCTGTGCTGGTTATGGACATGCTTCACTCAGAAACATCTGTTGATGCACAAGCACTGGTATATGCTATTAAATATGTAGTTTTGGTAAAGGCTATTTCACATATATATTGGTCGACATGACTTTTGGTTGATTTTATTTTTGAACTCTGTATTCACTTGGTCAACCGTCTGGTTTAGAGATACTCTTTCATTCAAGCGAAATAGGGTTGCACCAAAAAGTTTTTACAACTAAAAAACCTGATTTAATGGCTGAGAATACCTCAGTTGAGGGTTGAATAAGCATGCACATTTATCTATGCCTTTTTTCTTAGTTTTAGTGTCGCTCTTGCATTGTCAGAGCAATCATACTTTTGTAATAATAATTTGTTGAGAGATCTGGTCAAAGATATTGACTGTTTAATCCGTATCTTTTCTTTGTAAAATTTAAATTGATTTGTTTCTCTCTGTGCCTTGGATTTTATGGTTTAGTAGGCCAGTTAATGGGTCTGTGTCCTATGGCATTACATTTTATGTTTTGAAATATGATAACTTCTCTAGCTTAAATTACAAATTTGCTTGCCCTGTCAATATTTCTAAAACACGTAAAAAAGATTAGAAAATCAGGATATTAATTTGCTTGTTGAAGATATTGGTTGATAATCTACAGTTTTCTTTGTCACTTAATACCAGTTACTTTTGTTCACCTTATAAATTAAGTAATTTCTTGTATATCAAGTCTGCTTTGGTAATCTAAAGCACTCATATGTCTCTTCCTTGTTTCAAGGCTTGTGTGCTGTATATCTTGCGAGTTGGTATAACAGATCAAATGAGCGAACCAATTCAGAGAGGCTTTTCTGTTTTTCTCGCAAAGCAGGTTTTTCTACATGGTCCAACTGGAAGTTTAATACTTTTGGGGGGTGTTTCACTATTGCTAACATGGCAAAAAACACATTCTGCAGCTTTTATCTTCTGATTCCACCCCATCCATGAGGGTTGCTGCTTTGAGAACTCTGTCATATGTGCTGAAAACACTTGGAGAGGTACATCACTGCTTTAGCATGTATTCACGAAGATTGGTTTCTGCTTTCGGATCCGTCCTAAGATTAAGTCTGACCATGATCACATTTTTAAAAAAAGTGGAATATTGATCTTCCACTTACTGATAATGCACCTTTGTTTCTGCACCCCGCTTTAGGTAATTAGAATAGTTCTAGTTAGGTCAGACATGTTGATTCTGAGAGGAAACATTATCTTTATTTGGGATGGCAAGCTGACAAGGCTCCCACTGAGCAATAAAAAAAAAACAAAATGTCCCCTGCTCACGTAAAAAATTCCTAACTTCTCCGTTTTGATTATATCCAAAATACTACTTTGACCATCAATCTTTCCTACAGACCATCCAAAAATACCTCATTTTGTTTCACTATCCTTTTATTTTGTTTCGACCACATAGACCAACTGAATGTGTGTATTCTATAATCTTAAATGCTTCTATCCCAGAAGCGCAAGCCCAGGCAGTTTATGCTTCTACCATAAGTTGATATAATTTATTGCAAACTTCCGTCTTTATTAGAAATCTAGAATAGAATTCTACTAATTTTTTTTGGATTCTTCTATAACTAGCGGTGTTCTGTGCAGTACACCTCTCGTGTAGCTTCAGGGCACTACATATACTTTCATCTGTTTGTTTGGGCTCCATTTGTTTAAATGTTGCCCGTAGGAACTGCTTGTAAAATATGATGCAATGGCTTTGTCCTGTGTTGATATATTGGGGTTCATTGCAAATTGACGTTCCACTAATACGTTTCACATGTTTAACTATAGGTTCCACATGAATTCAAGGAGGTCCTTGATGACACAGTTGTTGCAGCGCTTTCCCATCATTCGGCATTGGTAAGTTTTTGAAAGTATTAATTTTCAATTTTGAATAGCATATATCCACATTTCCACTAGAAAAGATAACCAACCTTTTGTTATGTTGGCACATACTATAATACTCTAGCAAACTTAGATAAGCACTCCAGTCATCTGCACAACATATATGAACCTCTTTATGTATGCTATTGTTCATTGTTTTGGAACTTGGAGACATTCTTCTCCTTTTGGTTGGAGAAATGTGTCTCGAGTCTTCAGATCTGATATAGTTCTGGCTTGGGCAGTCTATAAGTCTTTCTAGGATGCAAGGAAGATAGTCTTAGCTCCCTCCCTGGAGATTGTATCTCGCCATTATTGACCCTAGCAGTTTTCCTCTCCAGCTCTGGTAGCTATGAAGCATATGAGAAGACTTGGAACTCTCTTTTGGTAACTGCTAATTTGTTCCACCCCAAAGTCCCTGACTTAATAAAAAAAACACAAGAAAACCTCTGGTCCTTGGAGGCACAGGTCTTTGATCATTGATGTTGTTTGTTTTCACTTTGGTCAATTGAGAGTCTGAGACACCAGTTGGTTTGACAAGGCTAATTTGCTACTACTCTATTTCCTGTCTTATACTGTTGAAATTTCCGCAATCCCTATAAATAGGATGATTTGGATTGTGGATATGCTTTGCATTTTGTGATTTTATCTTCAGAGAGCAGTTTTTATGTGTAAACAACGCTATTCTTTACGTTTGTTTATTTACTTTATGGGTACAAGCTATTATATACTCCCTCACACGCTTTCTTTTTTGGATTGTCCAATAAACTTGACACAACCCAAGAATAGCCAAAAATTAACTCTTTAAAATGTGTTGACCCTACCACCTTTATAACTATTACATTGCTTTATATATTATCCTTAATAATTGTGCTGGAAAAAAAGTAGCCATACTTATTGGGATGGAGGGAGTATATTATAAACAGGATTATGTTGACCGATCATTTTGTAATACAATGTGGTTTATATTCTAGCATTCTAATAGTTTATCCAAAAGTTATCTAGCTACTAGTCTATGCACTACCTGATGCATCTACTTTTCAATAATTAGTGTCTTTTTCTTAAGCATCGTGTAAATTTTTTGGCTAGGTAAGAGTTGAAGCTGCCTTGGCCCTTCGTACTCTGGCTGAAGTTGATCCTTCTTGTGTTGGCGGCTTGATATCTTATGCAGTGACAATGCTTAGTGCATCAAGAGAAAATGTTTCGTTTGAGAAGGTAAACCTGTTCAGTGAGGCTCACTTTTGTGTTATGCACTTATGCTCATTTTAGGGCCTGGAACTTCTGTCTGTCCACTAATTACCTGTACAAGAAAACTTAATAACACATGGCGAAACATGCAATTTCTATTATGGATGAGTAGATAAGCTAAAGTAGAGATTGAAAATCTGATTTGAAAACAGCAGAGGTAACAGATAAGTGTTTTTGTAATGGCTAATTTAGTGTGCGATGCTCAACCAAGTAGCATATGTCTCTCTTCATAATATCTAAAGGAGTCACTGATTTCATTAAGAAAATATATGAGATTCTTTTTGTGGGATGGAGCTAATGAGGATTGAAGTTCTCATTTAGATGCAGGCATTATGTTGGGAGTCTTTGGCTGGAAAGGAACCGATCAAAACTTGAACTAGGGCGGAATCTGTTAATATATATGGGAGAGTTTGAATGTCTGTAGAATAGGTTCAGCGAGATGAAAACTCAGGCAGATTTCTTGTCTCCTTCACCTTTTCAAGCTCAGCTTGGTATTTATTTTTTCATGCACACATACATAACCATCTGTAGGTTTAGAAGTAGTATAACTTTTCCTTCATTAGATACTATCTTATGGAATAATCTAGTCCAATAATCTAGAGTTGCTAAGTGGTGACCATAAGTTCACTATGGATGTGCATGTTTGAACCTACCAACTTCACCTTGAATTTCTGGTTTTATGATACACCTCTAGTTGCATTCAGAGATGGTCATCTTTACTCATATAGTCACCATGTTTTGTGTTCCTATCTATATTATATTTTCTCAGTGGTTATATCAATACACGGAAGCAGTAAACTATCACAAAGAATTCTAGACTATATTTAGCCGTGTGGATCGTGGAGTGGGTTTATTCTGATATGAACATCGAAGTATATTTATATCAGCGTTTTTAGTACGACTTTGGAATCAAAGGGATCAATTTGTTATAACATAAGACCGATTTGAATGCTACACTATTTCACCTCATATATATAAGCGTTGTGTGCAGTAAATCATTTTTGCAGAATCTGTTTCAATTTGATTTCTTATTTTTTTGATATGCCCTTTTGCTGCATGCATAAATAAGGTATACTGAGTCATCGACGTGCAGAATTACCTTTTGAGATTTGGTACTTTATGACTTAATATGCTATCTTCATTGTCCTTACATTCTTGGCTCATATTCTCTTGTTGATGATAAATATATACTCAGTTTTCTCTCTTTCTATTCTTCTGTTGTACAAGTTGTTTTACTGTCTTAGATATCCAGGGATCCAGTTTTAAAAGGGAGCTTGACTCTCTGCATGGGCTAGCAGCAGTTTTGGCTTCATTAGTGTCCACTTCACCAAAGTTACCTCTTGGATATCCAACCAGGTATAACTTCAGTTTTAGTGTCCCTTTACATTGTGCATTAACTTCTTTATTGATTGCCAAAAGTGTATTGAAAAAGCAGAGCTATAACTGAAACTCATTATGTCTAAATGTACAGTTTTTTATAAAACATGGAAGTGCAGCTCTGCAAGTTTTCCAATCCTTGATAAAATCTTACACTGATATATGCATGTATTTGGCATGTGAGTGCAGGTTGCCCAAATCTATCCTTGGTGTTTGCAAGAACCTACTGATGCAATCCAGCAGGAACCCTTTAGCAGCTTTTGTAGAAAAAGAAGCTGGGTGGAATCTTCTGTCTTCACTATTGACATCTATGCAAAAAGAGGTAAGTTTTATTGCTCTAATCTTGTAGGTCATAACTTTTCTGTTTTTCAAGGAGCTAGTTTGATAATTTCAGGAGCTTCATGACCAAGTTTTTGACATTCTTGCCTTGTGGGCTTCCACATTTAGTGGGAATACTAAACATCGGATGAAACAAGTTCAAGATCTTGCATCAGAAATAAGGTTTGTTGAATGATATTCATGTTTAATGCCGTCTTCTGCATCTTTCTCCAATTTTTGGCTGAAAAGTGTTGCTATTGGCTATCCTCACATGGAGAAACTTGTAAATTAACAACATTTCAAGAGTGTTAGGAGTGAATGAAAGCAATAAGGCTGCTTTTAGGCTCATCACATTTTCAATGTAACTGGGATGGGTTTGTCTTGGCACCTTAAACTGTACACGTTCTAGAACAAGGTGGAGATTACTGTTGATTCATTTGTCTGAATCTCATGATTATAATAACGAAGGGCCGAAGGCAAAATTATATTAGAGAAGCGTTTCTGGTGCATTTTGTGTGGTAAGAGCCATAGTCGAAAAAAAGGTTCAAGAGGCCTGCCTCCCTCTCATCGCCTCGGCTAAAAACCTCACTGAGGCGTGCGCCTCATGTTATGCTTATCGTTCTCACGCCTCACGCTAAAGAGGCTTACGCCTCGAGGAAAAATGATGCAGTAGCCTCATAGCTGGAGTTTTAGAGAAAAATGTGAGTTATGTTCTGGACCAAATTTATTTGATAAAGCTTTTATTTAAACCCATATCCAATTAAAAAAACTCATAGAAATTAACCTAATTTTACGTAAATTTAAAGAAGAACACATAAATATAAGGTACGCTGTTACATTGATCTCCCTCCTTCCTTGCTGCTACTTCATCGTTGCTCTTTCCGGTCTGCTGCCACTTGTTGGTATGTGCCAACTGCTACCTGCTACCAGCCGGCCACCACCGCCACCACCACAAGACATGAATTTGATTGATGAGGAGTCCGAATGGGAGGAGGTGGACAATGTGGATGAGGATAAGGGCTCTAATGGTGTTGATGATGAGGAGTTTGACTTATATTAAATGACTATAATGCTTAATTGGATTTTTAAGACTATAGTGGGATTTGATGACTATGGTGCTTGAAATTGAAAACATTATGCCTTTTAATTTGATGTTCTTAAGAATTTCAAGTTATTAAATTAATGTTTGGTTTGTTATATATGGTTTTATGATGATTCAATAATTATATATTTTTTGTTTTTTATTCCTATAATCTGAGGCTTATGCCTCGCACCTCCTCGATGCTTACACCTCGCCTCTCCTAGAAAAAATGCCTCGATTATGCGTTTAATACTCTACGACATTGGTAAGTGCTTACTATCAGAACAGTCAAGCCAGCTTGTGTCCCAGTTAAGTCGCACAATTTATGGGTTTCTGATGTTTTCCTACTAGCATCATGCCTGAATAGAAGATCCATTGAGGACAAAACAGGCTTCATTTTCCAGTTCACATCATGAAACTGTAGTTAGAGACTGTCTGCGAAACAACATTTTTAGGTGGGAACAGGTAGTGTCATGAAAAATGGTACTCCCTCTGCCCCGCTATTTCTGGCCTACTTTGACCAAAAAGCTCTCACAGTTTTGGTCAAAGTAGGCCAGAATTAGTGGGACGGAGGGAGTACTAGGTTGGGTGAATGATGAGGGTTTGTAGAGCTCAAAGTCAGTTTGAGGGTGGTAGTGGGTTAGTGAGAGACACAATTAGTCAATTGTAGCAGGAAAGGTTGTCGTTGAGTTGGGGCTAGGACAGTTCAGGAGCTGTTAGGAGAAGAATAGGAGGAAGGGAACCATTATCTTCTTTCTAGATTGCCTTGCCTTCTTTGAGATTAGAGATGCTTCTTCTAAGTCTTTGACTAGAAGTGTGGCTACCGACTAAGTGCTTGGTTTTCCAAAATTTGGCTTTATATGTTGTCTTTATGGTGCTCATTTATTTTATAGTGAAAATGGAGTGAACAATTCATATGGTGAGGCTATTGCTCATGAATCCTTGAAGTTCTATTTTTTATGATTGAAAAACATGTGTTTCAACTGTACTCTATGAAGCTGGAATTGTCGTTGAGCTACACATTGGAACATTCTCTCAGTGCTTCATTGTGATTTATATGAAATAAAGATCACATTTGGAAGTCCTCATATCCCTATCGACTATGGTGTTATTGGACAGAAGCAGAAGGTCCTTGTTAACAATGGCGCTAGGGAAACAGGTTGCAATGGTCCTGCAATTTGACTTTTTTTGTAGATATGGCTAGGTGGAGAAGAAAATTGGAAACGTTCATGGACTATCGGGGTTTTCTGATAATACAGGATTTTGTTTTGGGGTTTCTGAGAAAAATCAGTAGTACTTATGAATATGTTAGTCCTATAGATATTGAATGAGTGGGAGAAGCAAAAAGGGAATTTATAGTATAAGAAATGTAAACTAGCAGCCATGAGTTTACAGCTTTCATTACATATGAAGGAGCTAGGTTGTGACGAGTATAAGAGAACAGTAATGTAGTTTCTGTTTAATGTCTTGCTATAGCGATTTCTTAAATGTTAAGGATGCTCAGAAGAGACTAGATTGTCATATCTCTATTGAAGAAATAGTGATAGACCTCTTAACGGACTTATTTCGCTATTATAACTTCTGAGTTGCATTTTCTTTTTCATAGCATCTAGTGCAGTAGAGTTCAAGTTAAACTACTTTTATTCCCTTCTCCATTTTTTAAATTGTTAACATATTTTTCTAGTTTCTTTACTTTCCTCTTTAAACTTCATGATATTTTTTTTCCTATGCAGTGTTTGGTCTGCTGCCATTGATGCTCTTACGTCATGCATAAAGTGTTTTCTTTCTTCTGATCCCGTGGACACAATCTTGCTGCAGCCTGTTCTTCTATACCTGAATGGGTACATATACTTTAAGATTATCTTGGGCTCTAATTTATTTTGCTTTTGTTTCCTCTAGGTGTATGTGTCTCTAACATATTACATTTCGGTTCCGATGAACCAGCGCACTGTCCTTTGTATCCCAGTTAGCAGAAAAAGAACAATCCCAGTTAGCAGGCAAAGAACAAGGTGGAGTAAGCTCTTCAGTGGACTTATTTATTGTTAGGGTGTTATCAGCATATCAAGCACTCTCAGATCCATCTTTGTACAAAAGTGACCATGCATCAATCATTCAGATATGCACTACTCCTTTTAGGTAATCTTCAGTAAAATGCTGTGCCAGGATTACTTCCACATGTTAATACGTGTACTTCCTTGAGAAGAAACCAGATACTTTTACTCTGAAGTGTAAACTAATGAAGGATACATAGATTTCTTTTCTTCTTTGTTAAGGAACTTAGTTCATCTCCAGTTGTTTCATGTTGTTGTACCTAATAACAGGGAAGCTTCCAGATGTGATGAAAGCTCTTGTCTGCGGATGTTGTTAGACAAGAGAGATGCCTGGTTAGGTCCATGGACTCCTGGAAGGTGCAATATTTGTACTCATCCTATTTTTAGCTAACTTTTAATTAGTACTGTCTCTGAACTTTATTCCATCCCTATAGGGTCATTAGCTTCATTATTGATCCGTACTCATCCTATTTTCAGGCAGTTAATTTTTTCTCATTTTATTTTATATAATTTTATTTTAATTGAGTATGATGCTTCAGAGATTGGTTTGAAGATGAACTTCGTTCATTTCAAGGGGGTAAAGATGGTGTACTGACATGTGTTTGGGAAAATGAGCCTCCAAGTTTCCCCCAGGTAAAAGTTTCTCACCTTACCTTTATTACCTTTAAGATTTAAGATTTATAGTCAGTTAAGTTGTTGAACTTCATAAAAACTTTGCTCCGACGTCAATTCCTGCAATAAACAATGAAGCCTGAGACCATAAAGAAGATGCTTGTCAATCAGATGCTTCTGTCCTTCGGAACCATATTTGCTTCTCAGGTCGGTGATGTTATTGTTGGTTTAGTGTGTGAATCTTTCTTGCTGGTTAATGTTGAAAGAAACTGAATACTTTCATTTTGTTTCTCCATTCTCTCAGGATAGTAGAGGGATGCTCTCCTTTCTTGGCATAATTGACCAGTGTCTGAAAGCTGGAAAAAGACAGGCTTGGCATGCAGCCAGTGTCACCAATATTTGTGTGGGGTTACTGGCTGGACTGAAGGTTACATTCTAATCTCATGGTGAGGTTCTTCATTGTAGTTTTATTCCAGCAATTTGTTCATTATTATGCTCTTCTTCCAGACATTGCTTGCTCAACGCTCTGAACCCCTCGGAATGGAGATACTAACTGCTGCTCAGTCTATTTTTCAGGTTCTGATAATTTTTTTGTTGTATTTTCTTCTGAAATTAGATATCCTTTACTTTTTGATAAAGATGTTGATCTTGTAATCATGGCAGAGTATTTTAGCTGAAGGCGACATATGTGCATCACAACGGAGGGCTTCATCAGAAGGGCTTGGTTTATTAGCGCGGTTAGGCAATGATATGTTTACTGCCAGATTGGTGAGTTGGTTGAACTGTCTTAGGATTTTGTTTGCTTACTACTACTGCTTACTATGATAGTAATAACAGCATGAATAATAATAATAGTAATGTTAATAATAGTTATAATAATACTATAATAATTTTCTTTTTAAAATAAGAAACAATAAATATTATTGGAAATGGATGGGTAAATATGGAGAACAAAGAAAGAACATAAATACTCCTCCAAAGAGGCCTGCTCCTCAAAAGAGGCCGTTCAGCGAAGCTGACCAACAAATATTATTTCTCATGATGAAAGATGCTGCAGACAACTCTATAAATAACCAACACAGGAAACCCCAATACGAAACTTTAAAATATAAAAGAGACTTGGTAAACCCTAGTATAATCCCATGCAAGGCTGTGGCGGATACACTACTAATTAAAAGAAACAACTAAGAAGTTTAACCACACAATTAAGTAACAGTGGAAATACTGATTGGTCCTCAAAATCCAAGCGAATGCACCGGTACCATCTAGAGATGGAAGTTCCATCTTTGGAAATGGTTGTGGTGTAGGAAAACAGGAGGCAGGAGAGGAGTCTTAGTGGTATCGGAGGTTAGGGGTTGATGTTGGGTTAGGGTTTATGGTGTGGTGGGCGGTGGAGGAACGATGACTAATGGATGAATCCTAGAGGAGGAAGTGGTCTTGGGGTGTGTGCACGAGGAAGTGCGGCCAACAAATTAACAAACTGCTTCTCGAGCTTATGCTCAAGTGCTGAGAAACGCTCATCGATTGCAACAAAGCAAGTGTCATCCCTGGTGAGAGATTTGACAAGAGAAGAGTGGATGCCTTCAACCGCCTTCTCTATAGCTTCAATTTGAGACTCTCGCGTTGTCATAGGCAAGAGCAGCAAGTTGGACCACTTAATAGATTGAAGGTGATTGGAAAATATGGAGAACAAAGAAAGAACAGAAATACTCCTCCGAAGAGGCCTGCTCCTCAAAAGAGGCCGTTCAACGAAGCTGACCAAATACGAATATTATTTCTCATGATGAAAGATGCTGCAGAAATAAACAACATAGGAGACCCTAATACGAAACCCTAAAATACAAAATAGACATAATAAACCCTAGTCTAGGCTCATGCAAGCTTGTGTGCTAAACTACTAATTAAAAGGAACAACTAATAAGTCCAACCACGCATAATTAAGTTACTGCAGCTATCACTCACTAATAAGGCTGGAGAATCACCTAAAGAACTAATAATTTAAATAAAATAAAGACTTGAGTACACCCTTGCTGCCGACTGCTATCAAGTAATCCCTAAAAAAGTGATAACATGCTAGCTAAATATACTAAGATCGCCTAATTCTTCCTAGCAACTTATAACAAACAGAGAGCAGGAAGCCTAGAATAGGAACACCCTTTAACTTGTGCCCCTTTCGCAAATGAGACTGCCAATATTAGACAAACAAATTGTTGACTTGATCTTGCAAGATCCACTGTATGTCTCAATATAATTCAAACGTCAAAACTCTTATGTATAATCTAAGGAAAATTGAGAAACGTTGAAAGATATCATATAGGTCTTCAGGCTGATTTCTTCATAATAAATCAGTTTGGTGAAAGAAGAAATGTCTGACAAGCGTCTTTGTAACTTACTTAATCCCATACTATGAAATGACTAAAATTCTAGGTGCATGAACCTTCCAGATAGGTTTATGTAACATGGTTGAAGCTCTTACATTGCTCTATAGTTTTATTTGTATAGTTATATGAAACTTTAATGCTATGTAGTTTAAGGTGGCAAAAGTTCAGTTAGTTATTACTTTAGGCATACTCTGCCTTTTCTGCTCCTTATTTGTCAATAACAACTACGCCAGTCATTTTTACTGTTCTTATTCTGACCAGACAAAACAACTTCTTGGTGATGTTACTGGCAACGTTGATTCCCACTATGCTGGATCAATTGCTCTTGCTCTTGGTTGCATTCATTGCAGGTAATCATGATACTAATTGCTAAGAGTAAATATGTAATGAAACACCGCACAAGTAAAAGTTCAGTTTTCTTTCTCTCTGTTTTCTCTCTCTCTCTCTTACTCGCACACACACATGCTCAGGCTCATGCTCATGCACAACACAAATCACTGCTGCAAGCCTGCACACATAGAGATCTGCATACCCATTAAGAAATAACATGTCAACCTCTACTAATAGTGTCTAACACGAACTTGTTGACATGCTTAAACTCAGTTTTGTGTAATATTCTCATGGTATACTGGCAACTGCTTGTTTTGCTTCCAGGAGTGGAATGGCTATTGCACACTGACATTTTTTAACCATAATTTAATATTACCCCGTTGTTCAATATCTTATCATCAGATTTATAGTTGCTATAATGATTGCAGGGTAAGAAAAACAAATGCTCGTATGAAGCAAATAGACTGCTGTTTATATGGATCAAGAATTAAAGAAATCTGCTTTTATATTTTAATGCTCTCTCTGAAATCATTTACAAATTTTGATTATTCTGATTTACTTGGTTGTTTGCCCTCTCTGAAGAATCATTTACAAATAGTATCCTTTATTCAATTTGCTACAGTGCAGGAGGAATGGCCTTGTCAAGTTTAGTTCCTAACACAGTCAATGTTGTCTCATCGCTTGCTAAAAGTTCAATATCAAGTTTACAGATCTGGTCCTTGCATGGACTTCTTTTGACTATTGAAGCCGCTGGATTGTCATTTGTGTCTCATGTTCAGGTATAGACCGGCTTGCAAATCTTTTTTAATGGAGTATTTTATAAGTTACATCTTATCAATATATATATTTTTCTCCAAGTTCTGAGTATGTCTACCTAATTCTGTGGCAAGGATATTACTGGTGAGAGTTCAAATTTTTAAGGATGCAGTCGATTTTAGGCTTTGCATTTAAGAGGATTTTGGATCAATAATCCATATTACATGAATCAAAAAAAAAATTGTTGCAAAAATCCAAAAACAGCCAAGGCAACTCTAGAATTTCAAATTTATTGCATCTTAAAATACGTTTGAACTTCTTTCTTCTAGATCCACCAACTATCAGAATCTCATAGTAGTTACCTTCTTGGTTTTGCTTTCACAATGAGATGCATCTTGAAATGTCCAGAAATCATTACTTGGACTAGAATATGAGTGACCATGAGAGTTAATGATGAAATGATTATTGAGAAATTAGGGTGCTTGAAGAAACTAATGTTACCTTTTCGAACCTTGTGAAGTATTAGGCAGATCCTGAATTTAAGGGGTAATAGGTAAAATTACCCAATTTCAAGAAGTGAAGATAAAAAATACCCACTTAAAAATAAAAGATAAAAACTACCCACTTTTCACGATAACATGAGTAATTTCCTCATGTGCTCATGTTATTTTCATGATAACATGAGAAATTTCCTCATGTGCTCATGTTATTCAAACTATTTTGTGAAATGAAATACATGAGCACATGATGAATTTCCTCATGTGCTCATGTAAAGGGTAATTTTTATCTTTTATTTTTAGGTGGGTATTTTTTTATCTTTTACTTATTAAAATGAGTATTTTAGCTTTTGCCTCATTATTTAACGTGGTTTATGAGTTCTATTTTGAAGGATGTGCCAAATATTTTTGAGACAATGAAGAAATTGTTTAATCTCAAGAACTTTTAACTGCTACATTTCCCTTTTAGTTTTAGTTTTCCCTTTTAGTTTTAGTCAGCTAAAAGTGGGCTATGTAAAATACCTCATTAGTAATGCCTATAAAGTTTGAAATGTTTTTTGTTATTAACAGGCAACACTTAGCCTTGCAATGGAAATTATTTTATCAGAAGAGAGTGGTTGGGTTGACCTGCAGCAAGCAGTGGGTCGCCTAATCAATGCAATAGTTGCAGTTACAGGTCCTGAGCTTGCCCCTGGGAGCATCTTTTTCTCCCGCTGCAAGGTGAAAGTTATGCCTTACGTGATCATGCTGTAGTTTTTAGTTTCTGTTCCATTTTGCTCAGTTTGAATGTTGAATAAGTTATTCTCAACTTAAATCATTGATAGACATCCTCTCTGACTAAGGAAAATAAACCACCAGTTAGTTACTTTCCATGAAATCTTCTGCTTGATCATTCCATTCTCAAAGCCATTGGATTATAAATTATGAGTTTATCCATTGGCATATTACTGATACATCCTAGTCTTTTGCCATAATTGTTGAATGTCACCTAATTGATGCTTTTGTAAATAGTCGGCTGTTGCGGAGATCAGCTCCTCCCAGGAGACAGCAACACTTCTTGAGTATGTCAATTCTAATATTCTATTCTTTACTTCAACTTTTTAGATAATGGGATTAAAATGTATGCCCTTTTAGCTGGTTATTTTCTTATAGATGTGCGAGTTTTAACTGCAACTGCTGTAAAAAAAACATAAGAAAATATTGCAATTTTACTTTTTTACTTCAGGAGTGTCCGCTTCACACAACAACTTGTACTTTTTGCACCTCAAGCAGTTCCTGTTCATTCTCACGTGCTGACTCTCCTTCCAACTTTATCCTCAAGACAGGTATCTATAACTTTCTGATACAAAGGGTTTAAATACATTACCTTGTTTTTCTTACTTAATTTAATTTTATGTATGTCAGCCAACTCTGAGGCACCTAGCTCTATCCACACTGCGTCACCTCATAGAAAAGGATCCGGTTAGTAACTACTTTGCTATTTATTTTAGATACATGAGGATTGAGGACTAATGCTGTGAAAGGTGAAGGCATACTTGAGGTGTTTTCTCTCGACGAGGCAAGGCGTAAGCCTCAGAATTGAGATAATATAAGCATACAAATTTATAAAATAATATAATAACACTATTCTAAAATCCATCAAATTATAGTCATTAAGTATTTAAAATCAGGCATCGTGGTCCAACTTAAATGCTTAATTAAGCATCATAAGTCATAATCTCATCTAATCTAAGTAAAACTCATCACCATCAACCTATTAGAGCCTCCATCAACCTCCTCCTCAGCTAACCCAACAGTAAGTTGCGGTGCCGGTGGCTGGGAATGGTGATGGGCGGAGGAAGAGGATGTAGAGGAGGAATAGAGGGAGATGATGAGAGTAGCAATGTGTGTGCATGTTACTTGTACCATCAAATTATTATTATCTTTATTTTTACGTTTTTGGCATTTAGGCTTGAAATCTTTTATCTTTAATTATTAATTGGCTCTGCACTTTTTAAGTTAAGTCAACTAAAAAAGCCCTAAAACATCACAAATTTAAGCCCAGTCGCATATGTGGACGAGCTTGGGCTTCACCCCCCTTGAGGCGTAATCAAAGGCAATCTGTGCCTAGGCCTTGAGGCGATTTCTTTACGAGGCCCTCCAAGGCGGGCCTTGGAAAGGCATTTTGCGACAATGTGAAGGAAGCTTCTCAGCCTTATTGATTGACTTTCATTTTACATCTAAGATTAGGAGGAAGGCTTCAAGTCATAAAGAGTTTACTGCCTTCCTTATTTCAGATTTTCCTACCACCTGGAGTTGTCCTTTAAGCTCTTAGATATAATGCTTACCACTTACCAGTATATAGAGATAATTTGTCATTTTATACTGATCCATTTTCCTTTATACTGTGTCATCTTTTTTATAAGATCTTTCTGTTTCTTATCAAAAAGTGATGATATATTACAAAATAATACGGGTAAACAATAAATAAATTTAAAGGAGAAGTATAAGAAAGTTGATAGGCCGTGTCGTGAACAATTAACTTCTTATCCCAGAAGCATACCTTCGTATAACTCCCCAGAAGCTGTATGGATATACTTTTGTTTAACCTGCATACATAATACTCATAACTTCGCTCTAGACCTAGAGCTGCTATCGAAGCTCCAACAAATAGGTAAGACTTTTTCTTAGTGTCTAGGATACTAGGAGTTTTTGAAAATAGAATAGATAAACATAAGGAGCAAGAAACCCTCTTTTGAGAGAATAAGTAAAGGGTATCTTGGATCTGTTGACATGTTATGGACTGAGTCCTACTCATGGTGATCTGGTTGAATTGGGAGAGGCCGTAGGTATTATTGCTGGTCATTTCAATTTTTTTAAAAGAAGAAAAAAGCAGTAATATCTATGCCTAAATTTTAATAATATTAAACTGAATTGATGTCAATCTCAATGACCAAGACCCCATTTTTCACCTTGAGAAGAAGGTATCAGCAACAACTGGTTTTATCTATCATATCTTTTGTTTCATCTGGAACAATCACAAAAACTTTTTGGATTATGGATCTACTACCAGAAATTCAATGCTACCAAGGTTTCATTTTATAGCCTTTTTCTTGAAATATGTACAAATGATAATTTAACTCTGAAAGAAGCACTTCATGAAGCCTCCCGAAACTTGATTGCATGGTGAGCTGCACTGTGAAAGTTCTCATAAACCATGGCAAAGTCCTAAGAGGTCATTCCAACAGCTCTGCGAGCTATACTCAAAAAAATTATTATGAAACTACATAAAAGTAAAAATGTTTTCCAATATAAGTGTTATGAGGAAGGCTCTTTTCTTCCTGATGTCTCTTTTTTGTCATAACAGGATTGGTTATTGATGGAAACATGTTTAGTGGGACTCTGATGTTTAGCATTTACAGGTTTCCATAATTGATGAACAAATAGAAGAAACTTTGTTCCACATGTTGGATGAGGAAACTGATCCGGAGTGAGTTGTCTCTCTCCATCAAACCATTTACTTATTGAGGAATTGTTTTCTAAATTTGTCTTTTTATCTTTTCTTCCTGCAATCAAATGTTTTCTCACTGTTCTGGTCCTATTAAGGCATTTTTATGTGTAGGATTCTACAGTCTTAAGGATGTGCTGTTTCATCTGATGTCAGTCAGTCCATGTACTTGGAATGTGAGAACATATATTGTATCCTCATCTACAAGATTTAGGGTTCCTATATCTTAGAATTCATATTCTAATATAGATACTGTTTGCTGCTCATATGAGATAGTTTTATCAGTTCTTTATTTTGTTTTAACAAATAATATTTTATTAACTTCAAAATGATAAATACTCAATATGGCATCAGGATAAGTTGTAAAAACAATTGGGTGTATTAATGTAGTTCATACATGATGGTTAGAATGTAGAAAATTCCATTATCATGTTCCATTATCATGACATGATAATAACTTTCATGGTCTTAGTTTCTGTGTGCCAATATTATTTTGCTAGCTATTAAATGTATTATTGAATATAATTTGTACTGTTTGGCAGATCCCATCACATTTACCTCACATTCTTTTGCCCTATAATGGGATAGACTTTTGACTTTCGTATCCTGATTGCAGGATTGGCAATTTAGCACGTAGTACGATTTTGAGATTGCTTCATGCATCATGTCCTTTACGTCCCTCCCGTTGGCTATCGATATGCCACAACATGGTAACTTTCTCGCCTACATAAAATTATTGATAATGTGGTTCTGAAAATTTAGGAAAAATTTTCTTATAGCATATTTGATAATTTTCTGTTTTTTTACATTTCCAATTTATACTGGAAAGTTCTGGTCATACTTCAGAGATTGGAAATGCATTGGTGTAATGGAAGAGATATACCCTACATAAAAAAGTTAACATGCACAATGTTGACTCAATGATTTAGCAATGCTTAAGCTCATCAAATTATATGAAAGAAGCCTGTATCGGGGCTGTTCTTATTAGGGGTGAGCAAAAGCTAACTAGACCAAAGAAACTGAATAGAACCATGAAATTTGGTCAATTTGGTTTGATTTTACATCGCAATCAGTTTGGTTTGGTGCTAAAAACAAAGATCAAATTCTTTATTGGCTATTTTGGTTTTTTCTTATGAATTTCAGTTTGATCTGAAGAGCATGATCTTTCTCTAGTTTAGGTTACATGTTACTCTCTCCGTCCCATTTCACTACTTGCAATTATTCGGGTGCAGATGTTAAGACTGTTGAGTTATTTATAATAATAGAGGAGAGAGAATGTTACTTTTAAAAGAAAGTTGAGTTGTCTATAATAAAAGAGGAGATATAATGCAACTTTTGAAGATAAAGTAACTTCTTAAAAGGTACTGTATGTGTTGTGCTTTCCATTTTGGGAAATGCATATTATGAAATGGGATGGAGAGAGTATATATATATCTAAGCAGCTTTTCTGATTCCTTGAGGCCACCACCAACACCTCTCTATCTCTCCCTCTGCTGCCCCTGTTCACCAGCCATTTCATTCAGAAGCTCTTTGCTCCCCTCAATGAAAGCCCTTACTCACTCTGTTCTCTCTCACAGCCTTTTTGTCTCTCATTCTCTCATCCGTCATCACCTCCTATATCCAAATCTCTCTCTCTCACGCGCACCTCAGTCTTTTCTACTTCCACATCCTCGTCATATACAAGATTGAGAATCTCTGCATGTTCTGCTTCTTTGCTTGTAGGAAATGGATATTTTAGTGATAGTGTGAAACATATGACGATCTCAAGTATATACATACTTTTCATGACTGTTTGGTTGTGATGTTGATTACATCTAGAATGTGGAGTTATTGAAATTTGGTCCGCCTGTCAAAAATAATTTCTAATTAACTTCATGTAGATTCTTTCTACATCAAGACATAACACAGGCAATAGCAACAATGCAATGACTGATGAAGCTGGTGTGGATGGTGAAAGTACATTGAATATAGGGGATGACGATGAGAACATGGTCTCTGGCTCAAAAACATCTAAAAAACGTGGCCAAGCGTTTGACTATTCTAGTCCCGACTTTTCAAGGGATAAGCACCTCAGATATCGAACAAGAATATTTGCTGCTGAGTATGTTGCTCCTGCCTTTAAATCTCTTGTGCAGTTGCATCTTTATTGTTGCCAACAACCCCTCCCCTCCCCTCCCCTCCCCGGTGGCTCCTGCAAACTGTTTATTGTGTTTATGATGACTGGGATCAGGAATTTTGTTAGCGTGTGTGTATTAATCTGTGATTGTTTAACTTAATTTTGACATGAGACTATATTTCATTTGTACAATGTGCATATCCTATCTTATATATAACTTTGTCCGCACTGTTGTTCTTGTACTTTAAGAGGCTTGATTCGATATAGTATTTGATTAATATTCAGATGGAGGTTTATGAGAATCTGATGATTTATTTATACTGAGGTTATTTAGATGCATACATTTTTCTTTTATATGGTAATCTGGTTGTGCTGAAGTGACAAATCTGCCTGGAATTAGGTGCCTAAATCATCTTCCTGAAGCTGTTGGTGACAATCCTGCTCACTTTGACCTGTCAATGGCAAGGGGACAAACTCCTAAGAGGCATCTTTCAGGAGACTGGCTGGTTCTTCAATTGCAAGAGCTCATTTCTCTTGCTTATCAGGTGCTGAACATATTAAACAGCCATGTAATTGTACTTAAAACATTTGCACAAAGAAATGATTTAGATTATTTTCATCTATCAATCGACTTGTAGATAAGCACCATCCAGTTAGAGAAAATGCGGCCAATTGGAGTTTCACTTCTGTGTACGATTATGGATAAGGTACTTCACTGCACCTAAACATTATTTCTTGTTCAATGATGACTAGACAACAAAGTTTACCATATTTACCAAGAAATCATATATTTAACCTTCGATATTCTCAACTTTTGTTTCTATATTACTAGGAAAAGTTCACTTACATTATCTGAAAAAGCTGATGAATAATTGGAGATAACTTGCATGGTGAAAACTTTATGAAACATCATTTATTGCTGTTGTTAAACTTTTGTCAACAAAGTAATAAGGCCCTAAACACTGAAGGTTTTGATAAAATAGAATCAGTGCTGCTTATGCTCTACATATAATTGTACTAGTAAATTCTGATATCATTAAATTGTGTGGTCAGTTTGCAGCAATTCCGGACCCAGAGCTTCCTGATATCCTCCTTCTGGAACAGTATCAGGTTTGTTCTCATAGTTGTATTTTGTGAGTCATGCAAATTTAATTGCATAATCAGCTATTGGCACTTGTTTTATAGTGTCTTGATAAGCTAGTTATGCCAAAACTGAACTTACATATTTATTAAAATCAACTTAATTGTTACTCGAATCTACTGCTTCTAGGCCCAACTGGTATCCGCTGTCCGAAGTGCTTTGGACTCATTATCAGGCCCTATACTACTGGAAGCAGGCTTGCAGCTAGCCACTAAGGTATAAAAGGCATGCTGTTGTTTGATAAAGTAAATTCTATTTATGAATTCAGATGTATGACATTACGGGTTTTCTAGATGCTGACAAGTGGAATCATTAGCCGAGATCAAGTTGCAGTCAAGAGAATATTTTCATTGATTTCACGCCCACTGGATGACTTCAATGATCTTTACTATCCATCATATGCTGAATGGGTCTCATGCAAGGTTCAATTGCCTTTGAACATGTTTATGGCCTTGTGAAGTTATTCATTCTTCAATTCTGGTTCATCATCAATCATAAGTCATAATAAATGTGGCAACAAAACCTAAGGAGCCTTTCAGAGATGCTTACTTTTTGTCTTGGTGATTACAGATTAAAATAAGACTTCTCACGGTCTATGCATCTCTCAAATGTTACATGTTTGCATCCTTAAGGGGACAATGTGATGAAATCCCCGATGAATATCTAGCTCTATTGCCACTGTTTGCTAAGAGTTCAAACACTCTCGGGGCATATTGGCTTTCCTTTTTGAAGGACTACAGCATTGTTCATTTCCACCTTCGTTTGGATAATGTGAGCTTGAACTTCTTTTCTCAAATGTTCATCTACTAAAACTAATATTTTAGCAATTTGAGGTTAAACTAAACCATTGCTTCCTTGATTGTTTGAGATACAGTGGGAGCCATTTCTTGATGGAATTCAATCATCAGTTGTTTCAGCTGAGTTGCACCCATGTCTAGAAGAAGCTTGGCCTGTAATTCTTCAAGCACTGGTGTTGGATGCAGTTCCAGCAAATTCCGATTTGATTGAACCTCCTCCAACAGACAGAACAGAACATATTCCTACTTCTGGATACAGCATGGTGGAGTTGCGAATGGACGACTTCAACTTTCTGTGGGGTTTCTTACTTCTGGTTCTATTTCAGGAGCAAGATGTTATCCCCACTGAACATATCATACCAGCATCACATATGAAGTCCAATTTCAGCAGTGACATCTCAATTGGTGACTCCAGTTCTTCAAATTTGAAGAACATTTTCTTTTCCGTCTTTCAATTTATGTCCACCAAAAGATTCTTCTGTTCTGGATATCTCAGTTTGGATGCTTGCGCGGAATTGCTGCAGGTATGCATGTGTTATTATTAATTATAGATTTTTGAGGGCAATAGAATGATTTAGCCAGTGTGATAGTTCATTTGAAGGAAAATCTCTTTGGTATATATATATATATATATGACTCTTTGGTCCTGGACATTATGCTCTGCATATTGTAGACATATCTACTAACAGCATGAGCCTTACATGTCAATGCAGGTATTCTCATATGTAGTTTTTGGAGAAGGTGGATGGGATTATCTTGCGGTCTTCTTTCTATCACAGGTAATGATTTTGGTATATCTTTTTTTCTAACTTAAACTCAGCCAAAAAAAGACACCTTAATTATGTGGCTAAGAATTGTGCTCATTTGTTCTCTAGTACTCCCTCCATTCATGACACATATGTATAGGGCTGCAAACGAGCTGAGCTGAGCCGAGTAGTGGCCTGCTCGGGTTCGGCTCGTTTAATATTTTACATGTTCGGGCTCGGGTTCGAGTTCGAGTCGAACTTTAAATTCGTGCTCAAGCTCGGCTTGAGATAAAATATTTGAGCTCGAATTCAACTCGAGTTCGGCTCGTGTCCGGTTCGGACTTGAGCTCGAATTTGGCTCGTGAAAAGCTCGAGTTCGAGCTCGTTTGGGTTCCACTGAATTTTGATTTACATTTAATTTTTTACATTTTAATTTATCAAATAAAATTTTCACAGTTTTTTTTTAAAACTTTTTACGTTTTTAAATTTTTTCTTATATTCAATATACTCTGTATTTGTTTAAAATGTTTAATAGATAAGTTGTTTTTTCATATATTATATATTCTCTCTCTCTCTCTCTATATATATATATATATATATTATATTTATCAGTTGATCTTATAAATATGATGCACAATTCTAGTTGCAATGCATAATAATTAAGCATGAAACTACATAAGAGCCAAATTCTATATAAATAAATATTATTATAAATAAATATGATTATATTATATTTGTATACTAGTAGTATACTATTAGTATGATGTAAAGTTATTAGCATATGTATAATTATATATATATACTCCGTATATGATTACTTAAGAAAATATAAATCATATTTCTATTCATTAGTAATATGATTCATTTCTATATTATATATAGTGTATGGTTAATATGTGATTTTTTGTGATGATGTGGTGTTAGCTATTTGGATATGACAAATGAAGTACTACGTACTAATTTTCTAGTAGTAATCATTACTAACAATTTGCTAGAAACTTCAAATTTGACAATATAGTCATGAAAGTATTATTTCTTGGAACTAAGGAAATAATAAATAAAATAATAGTAGTAAAGTCACATATAAAATTGATATATACGTAACATATAGTGATATACATAGAAGTTTTGTATTTATATATATATGAACTATAATTTATTAATACATATTAAATATATTACAAATGATTCTTTTAAATGATATAGTAATATGATAGGAATTTATGTACAATCTTATATAGTATTTGTATTATACTCCGTATATGTCAACCTTATTACTGTGTATAAGATGAGTTGTTGTATTCATGGATGATGAATTGATGATAATTGTAATTAGTTAAAAGTATTTAATACCACAATATAATATAATAAAATAAATAAATAAATAAATGTACAATATAATAAATGAATTGATGATATTTGATTATTTGGTGATATATAATATATTAATATTTTCTAATTATAATTGCGGTGTATTGTCTAATTAGCTTTGGTTGTGATTTCAAATTAATTTTAACTCATTGACAGTAGTTCAAATCCTCTTATCTACAATTTCTTACACATAAAAGCTAAAACTCGTTTACAAGCTCGATTAGAGGTTCGATTAAGAGTTCGCGAACCTGTTCGCGAACAGGCTCGATTAATCATGTTCGCGAGCAAAATGAGTCGAATATCATACTGCTCGAGTTTGGCTCGTTTGTTAACGAGTTCGAGCTCGAACGAGCTTTTACCGAATCGAGCACCGAGTAAGTCCCGAGTAGCTCGGCTCGTTTGCAGCCCTACATATGCATATAATTCCATTTTGGGACGTCCACCAAATATATTCACTTGTCATTTATGTAGACTACCCCACACAAGGGATCCACCATTCAACTACTTTTAGTAAAACCCTTGCCATTTCAAGTGATGCGTAAATATTGTGGACGGATAAAGTATTTCATAACCTCAAACTAGTTTGTCTATTTGTACGAGGATTTTCAAATATGTGGAGAAATTTATTATTGTTGACAGTATAATATTTGGGATTATTCATGTCCTCTGCAGTTGAATTTTCTTATTCAGTTTCCTTGTTTCCTATGAATATAGGGGAACTGTAATTTCTCTATCGATATGTAAGACAAGATACCTCTGTATCTTTAGTTAAAATTTTTGCTTAGTTATCACAAATACTAGAAGTTAATTGGAACCAAGCTTTTTTTTACTGATTTATAACGGTTAAAAGCTTGAAAAGTTTGTGTGCTTCATTATAGAAGTATTTCAGGGGACATGGTTGTGTACTTGTTTCTGTTACTAATTTCTTGGCTGGCCTTGATAGGTTGTTCAAAACTGTCCCGACGATTTCCTTCAAGTGGAAAAATTTGCATATTTTGCAACAGAACTATGTCTAACTTCTCTCTTCAAATTCTTATTAAGGTAACTATAGATCGTGTTATATGTTTTCAAGAATCCAAGAATGATGGTTGAAATAGTGATACTGGTTTTTGTTCAGTTGCGAAGGGAGTTCTCAGAAACCATCAGGCTGGGAAAAAAATATTTCTGTTGCACTTGCCACTGCTTCAACTCTATTAGAACGCTCTGAAACTAAGGTAAGATTACATTCATGATGGTGAATGAGTCCTCAAATTTAGTTTCTGAATCATTATTCATGTGAATACCACAAGCATCGTCGTTGTCACTTTTTTTATTGTTTGAATCATTTCTCTTATTATTAGCTTGCCGAATCATGCAGATGCAGCTAAAGTTATTGTTACCTTATCTCCTTATTGGGTACAAGTGCATTGGAGAAGCATCAAATGAGATGGCCCTTTCAACAATAAATCACTTTTGCCAGACTATTACTTCTTCACTAAAGAGACTGGGCAAGTACCACATGACCTTTGTTTTTGCTATAAGGACTATTAGGCTCATCATCAGCTTATCAAAAGTTCATTTTTTTCTTACCTAATATACACATGGACTACTTAATGGCCTTTCTCCCCCTCACTAATATTTTTTTTATAAGGACTATTAGGCTCATCATCAGCTTATCAAAAGATTTATTTTCGCCAATCTACATTTCTAGATGATGCTTTATTTGAAACAATCTGGATAAGCACTAGTATCCGTAATGGGTTAATACAGGTTATCAATTTATGACTAACTAAAAAGTTATAGTTACATCCAAATTCCAAATGAACATTCTAGACTGGGAAGTTGGTCGTGCTTATGGAACGAAGACAGAGGAAAACCTAGTTGTTTGTCATATATAATTCCCTCATACTTCAGTAGTTATGGTTGGGCGGTCAAAGTATCTAGCGCGACCTCCTGTGTAAATAGTTTACATGTGGATGCGAACATTGATATACACATCCTACAAAACTATGGTATATGTTGTTTGATGTGCTATGTTTTCTTTGAGAAACATAGATACAAATCAAGGATGATGGTCTTTTCTTTCTTTCTTTCTTTATTTATTTATTTTTGTAATAGTTAATAATAATATTAAAGACCACGAGGCAGTGGACTCGAACCTGAGACCTATCACTACTACAACGGCAACACACACAAATAAAATGTTGGTTTCTTTTGCACAGGAGAATCTGAACTCGAGGCAGATGACATTACACACTTGGTATCAATAACCAGAGCTTGTGTGGGTGCAACGGCTGGTCTGACTAATGATTGTATCCAAGCAATTCATCAACTAGAGAAGAGGTCCAACCTTCGTAAAATACTGCTGTTGAAGCTTGCCTATTCAGTTGAACAGCTTTTTGCATATGCTTCTCTAGTTTACGCTTTTGAAGGTCCTAAAGAGAGCCAAGAAATGAGTCCGGTCTTTTATAAGGTTTTGCATAATAGCATTCAGTGTACACGAGCTGTGCTTTCTGATCCAGACATACAGGTTACCATTTATCAAATCTTTTATATTGATTCATTTACATGCAAAATGTTGACCGAAAGTTAAAATGCAGATTCAAGCAGTTGGCTTGCAAGCTGTGAAAGTCATGCTACAAAAAGGAACGGGTGCAGAATCTGTTCCTTTCTTAATCTTCTACTTTGGGGAGCTTGTTGGGGATTTACTTGTCATTCTCCATAACATTTTAGAGGTGACAGTGTTCTTATAACTTTATAATAACAACAATGTCTATCACTGTTGCTATATTTTATACTCCTCCCCTCGCATTAATGCTTCCCAATCTCACTTTGCCATTCTCGTCTGACCGTAATAATGCTTCCCAGTTCCCACTTCAATATTCTATTTTGGGTAAAGAAATCCATTCAGTTTTCACTTAAAACTACATATAAATTGGGACGCTCCACTAACAACACATTACACTACATTCCCTCTACTTTCTGAAAGCACGTGCCAAAAATAAGTGGAATCATTATTGTGGACGGAGGGAGTATTTTCTAAGATCATGCTGGATTCACTATCTAATTGGCCTTCCATGTGACATTTTGGTTGCAGAAACCTATCACTAGAGAAGCAGCTACTATTGCTGGGGAGTGTCTCAAACTTGTAATGCTTCTTCAGACGTTATCAAAAGACTGTGATTATGAGAAAGGCCTGATACATCTTTTACTGGATTCTGTTTTGATGATATTTATGACATCTGATGGTTCTCGTTCTCAGGTAATGTGTTATAGTCTTTTAAAATATTTGTCTAATCTTGCCTGGTCTAATCATCAAGTTCAAATCCAGGAGGCTAGAGAATTACAAAACGTAGCTGTTAATCTTGTCTCGCAACTTGCTCAAACTCCTAGTTCAGCAGCTTCTGTCAGGGATATTCTTTTGGCTATGCCTGCTACACGAAGACAGCAGCTTCAGGTAAAAAATTCTCAATTTGAATTTGACAGTCCCCGAAAAAGCTAAAGACATACATTTTCTTATTTCAGTCGTTCATATGGCATGATCCTTTTCAAATCAACGCCATGCTCACATTGTAAAACATCTCGGTTTTCTTTAGTTTGTGAACACAAAATTAGATTTGATCTCTGGTTCTCCTTTCCTGTTTTCAGGATATAATCCGTGCATCTTTTGTTCAAGATAAGAACCCAAAACCAATGACATCCACTGGACCACCCTTAGTGATAAAGTTACCTTCACAGAGCGAACAAATTGTAGTGAAGAATCCTGTTGTTCCATTACCTCCCCCGGTGGAGTCTAACGACAGTAGCGTGGAAGATGAAGATGAAGAGGAAGAGGAAGAGGAGGAGGATTGGGATACGTTCCAGTCTTTTCCAGCTACAGGTAATGAAACTGCTGCAGCTCCGGAAAGGTCCCCATCCATCTCAGGCCATAACAGTGGAGAAGACATTGATGAAAAGGAGCACTCTGCTTCTATGTCTCCTACCAATGAGGAGAGTATTAATGTTGAGGATCACGACTTTGATGAAGCTGATAGTACATCTTACATAGCAGCAGATGGTAGCTCTAAGATAGATGATAGCCGGACACCTGAAAATGATTCGAACGAACATCAACAGTCTGCTGACGTCTTTCCAGGTCCTGATGAAGATTTGCCCAACATTCAACCCGATCAAGTTGAGGATGAACATACTGAAACTCCATTGATGGTACGCAACGACGAGAATACTCAAACTGCTTTGGGTGTTCAACTTACAGATAGCACAGAATCATCTGATGAGCATCACCTTGAGCAAGGCAGCCAAGCTACAGAATTATCAGCGGAGGCATCTAGTGATTCTTGTGTTGGAGATGCTAATAACATTGAAAGAAATATCTCAACCAATGATTCTGAAGAGACATCCACAGTTGAGGGCTCCAATTCAGAGCATCATGAAATAAGTAGCAATCTCTCTGAGCAGCTCAATTTCTCCCCTACCGATGATTCAGAAAACGACAGAATCGCATTGAAAGGGAAGTAGTTTTACATAAGCAGGCACTGTTATATTGTTAGAAACAAACATTTGGTGGTAGCTACGAAGACCTACCTTTGTGAATTGGTGCTCGTTTTATCATAGAATTTGGTTCTCTCTATTATAAGATTATTTTGACGGTAATATTGATATTACATCCACCAGGTATTTGTACACTTGGGTTTGACATGAGTTTTAACGAATGCTATGAATGTGTGTGAGTCAATATATGTATAATTATTAAAAATAGAAGTGTGCAAGTTGTTCCTGGTCGGAGGGAGTATGATTTATTATACTTCTATTAAATTTTATGATTATTTTGACAAATAATTGAAAATAAGTGTTACTTGAAAGATCATATCGTTGCAAAAAAATATTACATGAAAACTATTCTTGTATTGAATGTGTTGGTGGGAACACATTGCTAATTGAAGAATATCTCATCATAAACTATAAGAATGCTATTTAGAAATTTGATACTCCTTCCGTCCCGCTAAAAGCGGCTACAAGAGAGTCGACACATAGATTAAGAAAATAAAGTGTTGTGTTTGAATAAAGTAAGAGTGATGTATTTTACAGGTAAAAACTTTTACTTTTTGGGTAAGTGACCACTTTTAGTGGGAGAACCCATAAAGGAAAAATGACTACTTTTAGCGGGACGGAAGTAGTATTTTATTACAAGGTGATATAAGTTGATAAATGATTGAAATAAGTAATATACAAAGTATTATTTTATGAATAATTTTTTATTTATTTATGTCTATTATTTTGGGTTAAAATATTTAGTGGAAGTAATAAGTATTTGACCAACAATAACATGATAATTATTTGATCAAATGATATAATAAACTTTTATTCCGGAGAAAACTATAAATGTAATAAATTTTAATAATTAATATTTATGTATGAAAAATTATTTCGATGGTTCAGAATAACTATTTACAAATCATTACAAATAATTATGTTATATATACATGAGATCTTGTTTATTGGAAAAAATACACCATACGTAATGTTTATCATATATGTTCATAAGTCTATGAATTCATGTTGATTCGATTCAAATTTTTTATATTTTAGTATTCGTTCTCGTTCTAAACCCGCATATTAATATTATCAAATTATTAAAAAATGAATATTAATATTTTTAACCATCGTTATAAAAGTCTAAACATTACAAAATAAGTTTTAATGGTAAAATAATATAGTATAAATAATAAAAGATTTACATATTCTAAAATTTTAAATATAAATTTAAAAATTATACGCTTTAAAAAAGTTCATTTTGAATGTGTATGTATCTTATTTTTTTTCTATTGTTTTCGCACCATCTATTTATTTTTGCCAATTATTAAGTTGGTCAAATATATAATATAATTTTAATGATAATATAATTAAATAAAAATCAATATATATAGAATAGAAGAATATTAAGTTGAGTTTATTTAATATTCATATAATGAGCTCAAACTCTCAGACGATTCAATTCGTAACAATTAGTGACAATCATGTACAATAAAAATAAAAATTATTTCAGTAAACCGATAGAACCAATGATTTACGTTCCACAATACTTGACGTCCATTTGTTAGACTAGTTAAACTCATATATACTAATTTTAACCTATTAACCTATGTAAATTTGTATTTGATAGCAAATATGCTAAACTCAATGGCCCGTGTTTGTATTATCTAGGCCCGTGTTAGAGAGTAGGTTGAGGGGGTCTAATAAATCCAGTAGGAATGAGATATTATTTTGAACTGTGTTGAACAGTAGTAGACGGGTATTTTGCTATAGACCAAAATACCCTTAAATCTAATTTTTACATTCCTCAAACATTTCTTCTCTCTCGTTGTTCTCTTCTGCAAATCAACATATCTTCTCTCTCCTCTGCAAATCAACAAACGGAAATCAGGTTGTCTTCTGCAAATTACACGACGATTGCAAGCGTGAAATCAGGTGTAGAAAAATCTGGTAGCATCGCAACGCCAGACCGAGGTTAATGGGTGATTGTTATCGTATGTTTTTTCTTATCTCCATCTCTGTAATTGGCTTTTAAAATACATACAAATTGTGTGCAGCTTGTCTTCTTTCGAAATTGGATGCAGTTTGTCTTCTTCACCTTTTTGAAGAACCCAACAAGAATCCAAGAAGTGAGTATCATATTCTGTACAAATTTGAACAAGGTACTAATTTAATGTTGAGATTTAATTTTGGTATGGATGAAATTTTTTGGGTAGTGATGGATTTTGGGTTTCCACTTGGTAGGGTTGAATTTTGGGTAAGGATAATTTCTGTTAGTGATGAATATACATATACATAATTACAAGCATGAATATAATAACTTTCGTATGAATTTTTTGGGTATGCATTTTGGTAGTCCACTTGGTAGGCTTGTAATTTTGGTAAGAATTTCTGGGTAAGGATGCATTCTGGTAGTTCATGTGCGTATGAATTTTGTGCTTTGGTGATAAATTACATACATATACATAATTACAAACATGAATATAATATGATGATACATATAATGCTTATGACTTATCTTATGAAGGATAACAGATGGTATAGAATGTTTATGTTTGAATATCATGTTCCATTTGATCGAATACGTGGTCAGTTAAATATGAATTGAGAGATTTACATTTCCGTCTTATTGGTATGTGTATGCAGAAAAGCGGAGAGCACCTATTTACCACCCATAAATTTTAAAAAACTTTAGGCAATCATGCGAAATCATAGGAGAAATGTTTATAATAACCATTATGATTGCGGAAATAATTAACTTATACTTACTCCAATTATGTGTTGTAATAGACCTATTGATTCATCTAACTAGACAAAGAAAATGGAAGCAAATATCTAATGAAACATACAACATGATTGAAAGGGTACCGAGCCAAATGAAACACTTGAATAGACTTTTGAAAGCGAACGATGCATGAGAATGGATAGAAATACCTTCGGTAAACTATGTTTGATATTAAAATAAGTTGGAGGGTTAACGGATGGTAGGTATGTGTGTGTAGAAGAACAAATAGCCATGTTCCTAGGTATTTTGGCCCACCATAAAAAAATGGTACCATAGGGTTTGATTTCTCTCGTTCTGGGCAAACTACATATAGCTACACACACCTAGTACTAAAAGCCATTTTAAAGCTCCACGAAGTATTCCTTGTAAAACCTACACCGGTGCCAAAAAACTCCAGCGATTCAAGATATAAATGGTTTAAGGTAAATATGATAATGAAATACAACACCAAAAGAAGAAAATGATTAAATTAGGAAAAATTTTGACTAAATGCTTGACAAAGTTTTGTATGTTTGATTTATTTAGGGATGTTTAGGAGCTCTAGATGGCATGTACATCAATGTCATTGTGCCTCCTCGTCATAAGCCTAGGTACAGGACCCGAAAGGGTGAAATTTCAATAAATACTCTTGCCGTATGTGATAGAGATATGAGATTTATCTATGTGTTGGCGGGTTGAGAAGGATCAGCCGTTGATGGTAGGGTCATTCGAAATGCAGTTAACAGTGAGACAAGGTTGAAGGTGCCAAGGGGTACATATGCTTGAATACCATAATTTTCGTATCACTTACATAGAATTGAATAATTTCTTATGCACAAGTTTTTACAAATTAGGATCCTACTATCTGTGTGATAATGGTTATGCAAACTCGGAAGGTTTTTTAACGCCTTATAAAGGCATTAGATACCATTTGAAGGAGTGGAGTGGTGATAATGCATGACCAAAAAACCCTCAAGAATTATTCAACCTAAGGCACAGTAAAGCAAGAAATGTGATTGAGCGTGCATTTGGAGTGATGAAGAAGAGATGGGGAATATTAAGATCCTCGTCCTTCTACCCCATTAAGGTGCAAATGAGGTTGGTAATGCATGTTTCTTGTTTCATAACTTCATAAGGAGTCAGATGCAAGTTGATCCAATAGAACAGTCTGTGGATGAGTCCGACTTAGACCATAATAATGAAGAACATGTTGACGATTTTGTCGATATGGTGGAAGCAACTCCCGCATGGACAAGTGCAAGAGATATATTGGCTGAAGAAATGTGGGAAGCCTATAATGTCTGTTAACATTTTTATTTTTTGTGTATTGTAATGCAATGCTTGTTTATGCTTCTCAGCTGTATTAGTTTTCAGATATTTTTTAAAAACCATGTAATCCATTTACATTTGTGTTAAAATTTTGTGGAATGACATTGTTACTTTGGATGGTTTCAATTTGTGATCCTTTTAAAAGTGTTCCTTTTAATTGTGGTTTAATATTCTGTCTCATTCACTTTGAAGAAATGGTTCTTAGTTAAGAAAGAATTAATGATGTGAAGAAATTTGGATTGTTAGCTATGTGGGGATAATTTGATGAGATTTCAATACAATTTTATGTTATTATTACACATGACTCAAATGTATGTTATTATGCCACATGACTCAACACAATTATTACACTCAACTGTATGTTATTATTCCACATGACTCAAATGTATTTTGTAAAGTAAATTTTCATCTTGTATATATTATGAAATGGCACGAATGTATACTCAGCGGTCTCTGATGTATAGGAGACCGCTGAGTATCAAGTCATCTCTTCATTATCTCCAACCCATTCAATTTACGAAAATTTTAGCAGCAGTCTCTGAGATTAGGAGACCGTTGAATATCAAATCATAATTCATTATCTCCAACCCATTGAATTTACGAAAATTTTAGCAGCGGTCTCTGAGATTAGGTGACCGCTGCCTGCATCTATTACTCAGCATTTTGATTTTCATAATAATATTCATGTATTTCTCGAAACTTTGTGCACCAGTCTCTGAGAGTATAAGACCGCTACTTCATCTACTAGTACTCGAAACCATTTTCATACTCCAACCTCATTGAAATTTACGAAAAAAATGTCCAACGGTCGGTGAGATATGGAGACCGCTGACCTTATATAATTTCTCTTATATATCGCAATATCTCTTTATTGAATCAGTAGTCAGTGGTCTCTTACACTTGGAAGACCGCTGAGATATAAGAAATTTTGCACTGACAATTCACATGTTCTCCACTTCATAATTTTAATGCGATAGTGTATGTTGACAAACTTTTGTGAGTTTTCCTTACAAATACTTTCATGTGAATTGGGTGTATAGTATTTTTGCTCATGAGTTTTGAGTTGTTTCATCAATAACATCAATTAATTCATTCATATGACTCAACCTACATTGTCTTATCTCAATCAATAGAATCAGAAATAAATAGTGTTGTAATGTAAAAAAATTCATCATTTACTCACTTTATTTTACAGCCTAACGAGCTTGGTGTTTATAAAAGAAGGTTTGTGGACATAGCATTTAAACAATCTTTTTTGGAACCTCCTTTAGCCAAATTATAATGTCCATTCCAAATATTCCTCCTCAAGCCTACTACTTCTATCATGGTAATTGGATTAAGTCAAATGATAACTTTTTCGTTAACATGATTGTCATGTACAAAAAAGATATTCGTTGGCAAGGGGCTCAAATCCCCGACTACGTATTGCGAAAAGCTATTGAGGATGTGAAGAAATTTTGCTGCATTCATCTAACATGGGAACAAACATGTGAAAAACGCGACTTGCTTATAAAAAGATATCAGACGTTCAAGAAGAACCTCTGCGATCCCGGAGTGCATTGGCATCGAACAAAGAACGTTGTTCAAGCTCGAAAATTGGTTTGGCTTCGACTCTTTAAGGTATTTTTACCTATATATGATATTTATATTCTCCAATACTCTTTGTATATTTAACACATTTGGAGCCTAACCACATGTTATTGACTCAATTTAGGAAAATGAGTTAGCTAAAGCTTACTACTACACTGGTGAATCCGAGTGGACTCACTTAGACATTTTATTCTAGGTTCCGGATGAAGATGAATATGATACGTCAATTCCTTCATGGTCGGATACCCAAGAAGTAGAATAATATATTGACCAAGAAGATGAAGAAGTTATGTCCCATCTTGATGTTCAAGCAAAACGTGAATTATTTCCTGATGGATACATACCTCCGGACCAACTTTCTAGCACCCATATGCATGTCCAACATATTTCAAGTTCGTCTAGTAACGGGAAAAAAAAAGAAAAAATCAAATCTCAGCTCAAATCATCATGATGGTAGTTCATGTGCGTCGTCCAACTTATGGTGGAAGAAGTAACCTTGAATATAAGTTATTTTCTAGTTTATTTCCGTACTCTTTCCGTAGTAATTCCGTACTCTGTTTCCATATTTTATTTAGGTGTTCCATGATATCTATGTATGTACTGTATTTCCAATTTCATGTGTGTAGTGTAATTTGTACTATATTTCCATATGTCTTAAATTACTCCGAGAAATAAGGAAAATCAATGCAGGAAGCAATAAAAATAGAAAGCAATTAAGATTCATGTCTAACATATCAGAAACATCTAGAAATGGTTCATACAAGAAGCATGTCTTAAAATGGATTACAAGATGAAATATCTAAAAAACAGTGAAAAACAGTGAACAATATAACATCAATTCAAAACAAAAGAACTCCCATGCTTCCAGTTCATTCCTGATTTTGTGGATCGGGTGGGGCGTTGCGAAAGTTGATGTTCCAATCACTCCATTGTTTTTGGATCTCCTTTAGAAGTTGATTTTGATCCTCCATTAATCGCGTGTGAGATCTCCAATGGTCGTTTTGTGTTTGCCAAATCTCATTCTGAGCAGAAATTACCTTATTCTGAGAATCCAATAAAGCCTTGTGTTCGGCTAGCATTGTGTGATTTTGAGCGATCCTCGTATCATGTGCATCAAGTCGACCGTTTATGTCATTTGCGAATTGATCGAATCGTGTACTCCAATCGTCTCTAAAATTGCGAAACTCGGCATATAACTCAGCCACCCCATTTGAAGATGACGCACCCATATCACCGCTTGTGCCAATGTCATGATGAGGAACCGGAGTGTCACTTTCATCTTCTGAAGCATCATTTTCACTTTCAGCCGGAGATTTTGATGCACGTGATGAACCTGCTCCACCAGCTTGGGCAGCAACCTGGGCATTTAAATACTTCCTCACATAATGTCGATTTTCTTGTGCCACCAACTCACTACACGAAACAACAAAAGGTGCCCCTCGGAGTTCCCCTAAATCAATCTTCTTGCAAGACACTGGTTCATGACCTCGTGGGGCAATTCCCTCATCGGATATGAGCTTAAAGTGGATCGCAATAACAATTGCGATATGGGTAAGTGCAGCCTTACAACGTGATCGACGTGGGATTGATTGAATGGTGTCATAGATAAATGAGGTAGGACATATCTTTATATTTTCACAGCACAATAAAGCAAATAACACTCAACTGTATTAACCTTATTCGCCTGGTCATTACCGGAAATGCAATATACTAGAAACTTGTGCAAAATACCAACAGTGGGATCACGTAAAAAACCATTCGGTATACCCCCCGATTCCCAATTATGAAATCCCGTTAACTCAAACCAAGCTCTATTTGAGTTAAAATCCGCAGGGGCTCTATGATGTCCCTTTGACGGAAATCCAAATATGGTTTTCATCAAAGAAGATGTAACCCGAATAGGTTGACTAAGTAAACGACAAGAAAAGGATTTAAAGTCACTGGCAACATCAAACGTTATTAAGAATTCTATACCTAGAGGAATAATCTCATCTACTTCCATCATAGCATACTTATCCATGCCTTTTTCAATAATGTCGTTACTCTATTTGTTACACCTAAAGTTTCTAAAAGTTCCCAATCCAAGCATCTAGGTGGAGTAATTTTCTTCGAGACAAGGGGGTTGAATAAAGTACCTTCCGTAGGGGAATAAACCGGAATGCGGGATGGATTTTGTGTGGAGTATTCACGATCCTCATCCATGGTGTGCACTTGATCCACTCCTTCTTCAATATCGGCATGCTTTGTGCGTTTTCGACCCATGGTCATTTTCACAAACACGTGAGGTGCAGGGTTCTTGGTATTGAAGGTTAGTGGATGATAATATATTTTTTACCACCAAGATGAAGAATCTCTACTTCTCGTTGCAAAGTTCTTGGTAATGAAGGAATCAATGTGATATACTTGGTTTGGAAAAACGTTGAAGATGTACAAACGGATTTTGTGATAGAGAACTTGACAAGGGGTTTTCTACACTGTACCGTCGAAATGATATTTATGAACAACTTATAAATGTCAACGGTCTCTTGTAGTCAGAGACCGTTGACCCATTCTTTCGTAAATTGAAATAAAGAAAGTTACTATCTAATGTCAGTGACCGCTGATGTTTGCCCGATGCTGACATTTATTATGTAATTAGATATTGAGATTTTCAGCGTTAAGGCAACGGTCTCTAACTTGGTAATTATAATACGCGCTCGCTAAGCAACACCTACGTAAAAGGAACATATTCCTTGGAAACTACTAATATAGTCATCGGTCGCTGAGGACTTATTGTAACTCAGCGATCGCTGAGTGATACATACGTAAATTGCACTTGCACAATTTTATTTACATGAGTTATGAAGGAGGTAATCTTCTTGCAAGTCAGCGGTCTCTTTTTACATTCCATCCGCTGAATGATAAAATGTAATATGCATATAACCAAAACCAATAACCAAAAGATATAACCAAACAACATATGTAACACAAAGTCAAAATATCATTCACAAAATCGATAGTTATTTACATAAATGTTATCATAAACCACATATGTGTGATTTTCAAACTACATAGCAGATGCACAAAACAAAAAGACTGAAGGCAAACCAAATTTCATATTCGTGGTACATTTGAAATGATAACATCAAAAAAAAAGCATAAACGTTATCATAAGTTTCTTCAACAAATTACATGACGACCAAAAGCTATTTTTTATTGTTCTTTAGCAACCATGTCACGTATTGGGCCCTAGCAGCAGCATGAATTCCTTTAAAGATCTTCAGCTTGTCTGCTTGCGACCCAAAAATGCCACAAACCTCAAATCGATCCTCCATGCTTAAATTTGGTATACTAGCGAGGGCCGTAAAACTAACTTCTAATTCTTTATCCAACCAAGCTTCGTATGCAAGACTATCAACCAATCATGCAAGCTAGCCTCTCATTATTACCTTCTTATGCAGACATACTCTTACCGGCGACCTCATTCTCGTCTAAATCTTCTAGGTTGACATTGTACTCCACGTCATTACAACCTTCTTCGTGCACCTCTTCAGAGTTTTGGATATCATTCCATGCTTGTCTGTGATCCCCAACATTTTCACCATTAGCACGATCTTTGCCGAAAATCTTTTTCCACTCATCATAATAAGGCCAACGATCGTACCACATTGTACGCGGATTTGGATCACTCTTAAACAAACAATACAAGACAAATATTAATATTAGCATGTTTGTATTTAATTAACACATATGTAACACAAGTTAAATTAGAATACCTTCACGATATGGTCCCATGTTTCGTCCTCACAGTCAACCTTGTAGTTCCCATTAACATTGAAACATACGCCACTTCGACCTAGGATGTTGCACAAAGAGTAATAATTCTTCTTCCAACTTGAAAGCTTATTTTTGATATGAGGCGATGATCTTAAATCCGTATTTGGAAAACGTAGTTTCATGGCTTCCTCCAACCTACCCAAGTACCCAGCTGGAAATCCGTTATCACTTCTCCATCCTTCAGTGATCAATGCTTTCACTGAAGTAATAAGACATGATTCCTCGCTTTTGGTCCAACTTCTCCGACCCTTATCACTTTTCTTCGACAATCGTTCAATGGAACTACTTCCTATAGATTAAAATGTTATATTTGCAACCATTGAATTAAAACTGAATAACAATATGTACATTTAAGAAACACAGTGATGAAACTAATAGGTATAGTATTTGAAATTAAGTTTCAAATGAATCATATGTATGAGAACGTGTGAGTTAAATACTAAAATATTGTCTTATACATACCTTCTTGCATCGTACTCATGTTTGTAAAATGCAATATAATCAAACAAATTCTAAATCAACAAACCGATACCTGCATGTTCAGAATAATACAAGCTATAGGACACGAGTTCATAAATTCTGTGGAATATCAACTATGTTACAAAAAGTTGATGCCTATACAAAATAAGATGAAATTAAAAGCTTAGCCAACTTTCATCTCTACAAACATAGTCCCAATTACACGTAATCCCACTGGGATATGATCTCACATAATCTATAAATCTCTACACAAATGTGAGGACAATTCTCAGAGAGAAATTTCAGATTCCTAATATTTTCACATCGTACAAACATGCAATCATAGACCCATAAAACGTACACCCATAAAACCTTATAAGACGCACACCCACTTCATAATACAACACAAACGGAGATAAATGGACCTTCAAAACTACGGAAATTGGAGAAATCGGGAATGAGTTAAAACACTAGCTTCAAATTATTTTCAAAACAACAACTTCATGAAATAGCCCTGACAAATACGAACCATAGAACGATATTCTTCTTACCGGATTTAAGGAAAATTAGACAGCACGAAAAATAGCAGCACCTTCTGTGGAGATCACGATTTTGGGTGAAGTTGGGAGAAGAGATACAACTTTCACGCTGATTTCTACTTTTGGAAGAATTGAGTGGCATTTTGGTAATTTTTATTAAAGGTGAAGGGACTTTAAACTAGTTTATAATCCTATCTACCAAGCAATAGATTACATTTATCTACTTCCTTAACTTGTATACCAAATAGACCACAATATTAGAATTAACCCCTCACATCCTAACTCACCATACTATTTTAAACTTATCCTAACATATCCTATTCACCCTACGAAATGGACCCTTGGAGTCTTATTTTAAATCAATATGAGATAAAATATTTTAATAAATATTAGAATTAATAATGAATAAAATGATGATTTAAGATAAATAAGAATGACGAATATAAGTGGATGATGTTTGTTTCGTGCAAATATAACCTCAAGTACGTGGCGTTGTTTAGACCAGACCCACTGTCCAATGAAGGGATTCAGTAAAGGGCACGAGGAATATTTCCAGCCGATATACTTAAAGGAATGTGTCGTACTTAATGAACTATACTACTCGCAATTTGGACGAGATCATTGTTATTAGTGTGATTAAGCATAACCCTAGTCGTATTCTCAAGGAAGGCTAAACAGAGCTTCATTCACGTTGAAGAACAGGAAAGTAGTAAAAATGGGGGTTTGATTATTAACTACTCTAATTAATTAACTAGGCAAGAAGGAATAAAGAAATATAAATGCGAACTATCTAGGCAAGAATGAAGAAAACAATTAAATCCTATTTCTAAGAACGAATAATTAAATAAAGATTAAACCCTAAGTCTAAAAACGAGGAATTAAAGAAACGGAGTTCAAACATGCTGTGAATTGATTAATCAACATTATAGAACGGGTTGGATTAATGATTTAATAATTAATCAGGATTAAGGCAAGAGAACAAGAACGCATAAAGCAGAAGAAGAAAGCAATAAAGAAAGCAATAAAGGAAGCAATAAAGAACTCACGGGAATGAAAAAGCAATACTGAATTGAAATAAATCTTCCGGGTTTTTAATCACGAACGAATCCACAACTGAATTAAAGAAGAACGAGAAATAAAATCTAGACTAAGTGTTTTTTCTCGCGGTCTAAACCCTAGACTAGAACTAAAAATAAAAGAGGAAGTCCCCCCTGAAAAATCACGCTGAGGGGTTTAAATAGGCGAGGAGACATGCGCCAGGGTAGCGCTCGCTAGGGGTCAGCGAGCGCTACCTTGGCTCGCTGACTGTAGGTTGGAAGCAATGGGGTAGCGCTCGCTAGGGGGTAGCGAGCGCTGCCCCACTGTTCTGTCTCTCAGCTTTTTCAAGGGCCAGCGGTCGCTAGGGGGGTAGCGACCGCTAGCCCCACGTTCTGTCTCTCTTCATGGCGCTGCCCAGCGCTCGCTAGGGGCTAGCGACCGCTAGCCCCACGTTCTGCCTTCTCCACGCCTTTTCTTCACCTTTCTTCCTCTTTTCGTCTCGTTTCTCCTCTCGAGCCTTGTTACCTCTTAATGTCGATCTTTCACCTACATAGTAGCAAATAACAGACCTAAACATCAACTTGATCAACAATATCAACCAATACTAATCCAAATTACGAGAGAAACGAGACCAAAAACGTATAAAACAATGTTATATATATATTAATTACTCCCTCTCTCCAACTTTGATTATAATAATACATCCATTTGAATATAATATAGTACAACTGAGATGGGAGTATTATATAGAACCATGAATTAAGAAAAGAAATTTTAAATGTATTTATATTAATTATTATATAAATCTAGTTAATTGTTATAATATAGATTTATATAACTAATTTGTTTTGGTTCAACATATAAAATCAAATAATCAATGGCACAATGACCAATTTATTGGTTCATTTTTTTAATCCTGATTGAGGAATTTTGATTTCATATATATATTAAAAAAAATCTGAATTATAATATTACATAATCCAAATATCTTGAGGAATATGTAAATTCTTGATATATATAGATTGACAAAACCAATTATTGAAATAAATTGTAAATAATTATTAGTTGAAAAGTTTATATAAATAAATTATTTACTTGATAAATTTAATATTATGTTAAATTAAGTTAAACTGTTAAATAATTTGAAAGAATTGTTGTTAATATATCACTTTACATAAAATATTAAACTATTATTTTTTTAATAAATTATTAAATATTCAATTATGAAATAAAGTTTAAAATAAAAATAAATTGTATAATATTTCTTTTTTTTATCATTCGCCTATAATTCAATTTAATTTTCTCGGTCTGCTTCAAAATCGAGATGAAAGTAGATTCACATTTAGATTTCGTCATTTAATTTCAATTTAATTTATTATTTTGCGATCTTGTTTTATTCTTGTAATTTTATTTTGATCAGTAACATGCATGTATTCATCATAACAATTGTTATTCGTTCTAGTTGTTCTATGCGATATTTATGTTAATTATTTCTGGATATTGTGTATATATTGAGATGTAAAAGTAGAAGGAAACTGAGTTGAGAATTCAGAGAAATTCAGATTAACTGACAGATGAAAACAACAGAGATAAGTCTATGTCAATTTTACCGGTCAATATGGTACCGATTATTGATATTGGTTAAGGAACTAATTTTATTTTTATTTTTTTTGCTAAAAAAATATCAATTTATTTTTTATATTCCAAAAAGAACAATTTAATTAACCCAATGACAATTCAACATAAATATTTTATTTTAATATTTAATATTATAAATCGGTAGTAAATATTAATAGAAAACCTAACACTATCTTAACAAAACCCTTGTTTTAAAAGAAAAAAAAGTAATATATAAGAATATCACTTGTTTGGTGCGAGCTTCAAGAGGCGATCGATCATACTTTGCAAAGAACGTCCAACGCAGCTTCGTCGTCCTTGTCGATATGGGTCTTTGAGGAGGCTTGCTCGACTGCGAGTACTGCTGCTGCTGCTTCTTCTTCTTCTTCTTCTTCCACTCTTGTTAGTTCTTGCTGGAAGAAGTCTCTGATATTTTCAAAATTCTTCTGTTGTTGAGTCAAGTTAGTAATTGGGTTTTGAGGTAGGGGTTGTTGGTGGTTGTACATAGCATCAATATCTGGGGAAGAAATAGGAAAAACTGAGGCAGTGTTAAGAAAATCATAAACATTATTATGACCAAACAATGTTGAGTTTAATCTCTCTCCCAAAAAATTTGGTAAAGCCATTCGCTAACAGTACTGCTACTCTCCCACCTCTGTACTTCTCTACAATATATAGCTTACTAAGTTTATGGGTTGATGCATGTAAATATATATATTAGAATTTGGTTTAATAAGGAAATAATTTTTTGTTTTAGGGTTCCATATCTTCGTATATGGAAATTCTTGTTTCTATTGGCTTTTGAATGATAGGAAAAGCCTTTTTAAGTCTAAATTAGTTGGAAATTACTATATTTATATTATAATACAAATTAATAAATAACCTTGTTAAAGATATATATTATAAGTCTCCTTAATTTACTTTTAACTCTATGTTGAATCTTTATTTTATTGCGTCTCCTACAGACTAACCGAATTTGACAGGCTGCGCATCAATTTCCTTAATATCATATTACTAAAGATAAATCAGATATTAATAAAATAATTAATCTCTTACAATCTATATACCTATCTATCTTGAATAAATAATTAAATTGCATTACACTAAAGTATATAACAAATAATGAGATTAATATGTTAGATTAATTTCTATTAATGCAGGTCACATATATAATTATTTAATATATTAATTATTATTATATAAAATGTATATACTTAAGTGTAATTACAATCATCGATGAGTTGACTAATAATATATAAGGATAGATGGTCCCAGAAGTCAGACATCAACTCTACGCTGTATTCTCCCCAACGGAACCGGCGATACAGAAAAAAGGTGTATGATCTTCTGAAAGAGCCATAAAGCATCAAATCCCGTTCAATCCTCTACCGTATCCATCAATAGCGAATCCTGGTTAGTTTTCTAATGTTTGATCTCCATATAATACTTCAGATTATTCATTCTAGAGATTTATGATATTAGGATTTACTGATTTTCTATTCGTGTATGTGAATCCTAATCCCAACATAATAATGTCAAACATTAATTAATTGCATAGTAAACATTAAATTCTTATAATATTTTTATATCTACAAAAAATAAATAGAATTTTCATACATGACCATTATTAATATTTTACTCTTGGGTCCTACTTATAATGACACATTTTTTTCGGGCACAAAATTTTATGCAAATAGTTTAAGTATATAATAATAAGTATTTTAATCTTTTTTTATAATTTATATAAATTAATATTTTAGATATTTGATCATAATTCAAATTTTAACATTTTACTTAATTAAATGTAAGTTAATAAAATTAGACCCAAATTATTTAAACTAATATCAACTCATTTTTAATAGTGTGTCAAAATTAGTGGGACGAAATATCGTGATTTAGTTGTTGTGTGGAAAAGATCGAAGAATGTGTTTGAAGAAAGAACTGATTTGGGAGTTGTTCCAGTATTTTCTTGACCCCGCTTTAGCTTCTTCTTCCTTCTTTCTTCATTTGCGCCTAGAACAAGCCCTTTCACCCACAAATTAAATTAGCAGTCTTAATGGTGTTCACATTCACCAGAGGGAATAAATCAAAGGGAGAATAGAGTAATTCTTTTTAATTACTTGATATATATATAGAAGATGGTTATATTGAAAATAGATCTATTTGTGTTAACTAAAACTAAATCTGAACCATCCTTATTTTTCATTCAGATATAATGAAACTATACCCTAATCAATAGAGCCTATATATATATATACACACACATATGTTGCACACGACTGCACCATTAAGTCTTACTCTGAGCTTAACTCCTAGAATTTATTTAGTAATTAATGAGATTTATTTGTTTTGTTAAAATTTTGAAGTTTATAATTGTGCCCAGCCCATAATTAAATTTCATTGCAAGTTTGTACATATTAGAATGAGAAAAATTGTCTTTCTTGATTCCACATGAACAAACACCATATATCTATCTTTCTTCTCACATTTCTCGTTCTCTTCTCAACAGTAAAAATATTGTGTATAATGCAATTTCTCGTAGAGATCGTCATCACAACTCATACAACCAAATTGACATATTCCTAAACATATCTTTTTCATAGGCTTGCAAAATTCAGCTATGTTCCTTTAAAAAAAGAAAGTCTAAGGAATAAAAAAGAGAGAATATGAAGCAAAGCGACATCAATCTTGTGTATGTGTACGTCTCTTAAAGATTGTTACTGCATTCATGCAATTCCTTCATAACCCTAGCTACCAAAATTAGGGCTGTCAAAATTTACCGAAATAATGGTATACCGTACATGCTGTACCGAAAAATACCGAATATAAGGTATGTCGGAATTTTTGGTAAGGTATGATACTATACCGAACTTTTCGGTAAGATAAAAGTATACGTTTCCAAATACCGAGATATACTGTCATATACCGTATTGTAGTATATAAAGAAAAAAAATTAGTATTTACCATTGCTTTCGTATATATCAATATATATATGTATAATTATATGTGTATATATATATATTTATTCAATTTTAATTATAATAAAATAGTTTATTTTTAACTAATGAATTATAGTTAATAAATATTAGTGACAAATTACAAAATATATGAGTTTATTGATAATTAAAAGATTGAACAAGACATATTTTTTGTTACATAACTAAATAGTTATGATTTAATTATACTAAATTATTTTTTAATACTAGCTTATCAATCTAAATAATTATATACTCCCTCCGTCCCACTAAACATGACACTTTCATTATTGAGATGTCCCATTAAACTTGATACATTCCAAAAATAGTACTCCCTCCGTCCCAATAAGCATGACACAAAACTTTTGGGCACGGTTATTAAGAATTGTGTATAAAGTAATGTAAGAGTGATAAATGTGGTATGGTCCACAACTTTTTAAAGGGATAACTTTTATTATTTTAGGAATGTATCAAGTTTAATGAGACGTCCAAATAAGGAAATTGTGTCAAGTTTAGTGGGACGAAGGGAGTAAAAGTTATCACTTCCAAAAAAGGTGTGGACTCTACCATCTTTATCATTCTTACACAACTTTATACACTCTCTTTAATAACCGTGCCGGAAAAAAAAGTGTCATACTTAGTAGGACGGAGGGAGTATTTAATTACAATAAAATAAAGATAATTATAATATAAAAGTGTGCTTTAAAATATAAGTGTTTTGTATGATCATATGACTATGTCTACTCGATTTTAAATATAATATAAGTTGTAATACTACCTCCGTCCCAGCTCAAAAGCCCCATTTCATTATTATAATACACTCATCAGAATAAATTTGGGGCTTTTGAGTTGGGACAGAGGGAGTATATAATTAATAAAAATATACTTAATTTGTTACTCCTATAATATATCATGCATATATGACCAAATTAGTAAGTTTATGATTTATATATTTAAATCTAGTACTTTTATAACAACATAATAGTATAATGAGTTAATCTCTTAGTAATTTATTATCTGATATTAGTGGTTAATCTCGAAAATTATGTTATTATAAAAATAATATTTAATATATTTTAAAAAATATTGGATGTTATTTAAGGTGTCGTTCATTATGTTTATCTATGCACATATTTTAAATAAATAAATTTTTATACTATGAAAGAAAGGTATATCGAAGTAAGGTAAGGTATATGTATGTAAAAATGCCATACCGAAAGTAAGGTATACCGAAGTAAGGTATACCGAAAACTATGGTAAGGTATCGGTATGAGATTTTCCATACCAAAGGTATAAGATAGAACGATTTTAGTAAGGTATACCGTACCGTGACACCCTAAACAAAACCTACAATTTTCCATTAATACTTAACCAATTGCTCTCTTGCAGTAGAAAAAGAGTAGTATTATAGTGTAATCTGGGGACAATGTCTTCATAGAATAATTTACATATCATAAAAATGAATGTTTGAGAAAAAGAATAAAATTAATAATCGATAGGAATTTTGGAAACAAATTATATGCGGCAATGTTGCATAGCCTGCAAAACAAAACATCTTAACCTGTAGCTTCCTGGTTAGTGGTTGGTTCCGTGCTTCCTTCAATTCCTTTGTTTTGAACGCCTCTTAATTTTCAAGAATTAGTCACTTTTGTTTATAACAATCTTCACGAATAAAGATAAAATCACATTCTACATGTTACATATCAATAGCGTTAATAAAACAATTTATAGCAAGAAGAAAATTGGTCGACTTTAAAAATTGTGAAAACCCAAAAAGCCTATTTGAATTTTGAGTCCCCTCCCTATCAAATTAAAATTAATGGAGTAGATAGTTAGTTCCAATTTAATGTAGTTGTTGTATCACGATATTGCACATGAATTTTTGAATTTAAATCTAAGATGTTAAAAAATTTAGACAATGTTATCAAAATTAGAAGGGTTCTTCCTTCTTCACTTCAAGTCTTTATAGATTGATTACTGAACCCCAAAAACCTTTCCTTCACAACATCAATGGCGACTCGAAAGAGGAAGACCAACATAGCTCACAATACCCCCAAAATCATACCCGAGTCCGATCCACAACCCGATATCTGGTCATTCATCGCCGCTACAAGCACAAATTCATGGTTCCTCTGCCTAAGCCTCTTCGCCGTTTTGATTCGACTTGCCGTCGCGCTCCACCCCTACTCCGGCGCCAACACGCCGCCGACTTTCGGCGATTACGAGGCGCAGCGCCACTGGATGGAGATCACCACCAATCTGCCGCCGGAGGAGTGGTACCGCAACAGCACCGTCAACGATCTCAGATATTGGGGCCTCGATTACCCCCCTCTGACTGCGTATCAAAGTTATTTCCATGGCATTTTATTGAGATTCTTCGATCCGGCATCGGTTGCGCTTCTGAGTTCTCGTGGATACGAGTCCTATATTGGGTATGCTGATTATAGGAGTTCTCTTTTATCCTTTTATGCTATATGGTGTCTAATTCCATTTATATGTATACATGTCGTTGATTGGTTCGTCTTACAGATTATGCATTGTTACGGAGGTATGCTTTATTATCATTAGTAGTCATGTGAGGACTGTGACTGAAGTTTTTGGGCATCAAACTGAACTCAGTGGTTTCTATTTTCTAGCTGAAATGTAGATTGATACAAGCAGATTTTTGGTATTTATATTAATTCGCCTTCAGTTTGTGTTTTGATCAAACACTTGTAACTTATGTGTTTCTTCGGAAGCTGTCGAGCGGTCACCATGCTCGCTACGAAAGCAATGCAGAGGGTGACATGATTTAAGGAAAAAGATATAATCTTGGGCTTGAAATAAGAATATTAGTCTTTATTGAATTTTTTTTTCATGATACGTGTAACTAACTGATAATAATTTTAATGATGCTTTTATGTAGGAAGCTGTTGATGAGGTGGACGGTTCTGATGTCTGATTTAATGATATTCTTTCCTGCAGTTCTGTATTTTGTAAACTCGTATTATTCTGGGAAACCCAATGGTGGAAAAAGCAATAAGGCCTGGCATGCTATGATAATTCTGTTGAACCCATGCCTCATTTTGATTGATCATGGTCATTTTCAGGTACACCATAAAATACAAGAACAATGTTCATATTCCCGTCACTTACAATATGTTGATGTCATCCTGTCATACTTTCAATTTCGGCCTACCTGTCTTGATGTCTCTGCTGTTTTTCTGTTACAGTACAATTGTATTAGTTTGGGATTAACTGCTGCAGCTGTTGCTGCACTTTTATCAAATAGAGATCTTTTTGGCTCTATGCTGTTTTGCCTTGCTCTTAATCACAAACAGGTGTGTTCCTCCTTAAGATCAAATACAAAGTATTCTAATTTAAAATTTCTTTTATGATCTTGTTTGAGCTGTTGCATGTATTGCAACAATTTTCAAATTTTTTGTGATTCAATTGCTAAAGCATACACAACCAATTGCTTGCATTTGATATGATTCTGACATCTAACCAGTCTTTGAATCTAGCTTGACTGGTAAGGAATATTAATATGCAGCTGGGGGTCTCATATTGTGATTACACTTGTTGATGAATTTTTCATTCAAAACTAGTTCATTTGCTGATGAATGGCCTTGGTCAATAGCTTGTTTTACAACTTAAAAAGATCAGTGGTATTTAGTATTGGAAGACATATAGATAATTACTACCGCCAGATCTTCATCTTAGCCAAAATCCCTATTTGAGGTTGCTCTGATTTCACTATCTCTAGCTATTGATCTCCGTGATAGCAGCCATAGCCGAACTTCCTATCTACCATTTGCAGCTGAATTGGATGTATAGCTCTAATAAGCAACATGTCAACCACCCAAAAGTAGAGGAGAATTGAGAATTAGCTCTCTAAACAATTCATTCAATCACCCGAAAACTAGAGCCGAATTGGAGTTATTGCTCTAATAAACAACTTGATCAATCACTCAAAAGTAAAGCTGAACTGGAAACATACTCAGCCATCTTAAAGGAGAGATGTGCTTTTAGGATTGCTTTGTCTTAAAGATAGGGTGTGATACTTAGTCCAATAACTAAAGCAAGATTGTAGAATTTCCATTCTGAAATAAAAGTCGATCCTAAATTTACTGATTTCCCCCTATTTGTAGGAGTGTGTCTTCTGGTGAATGCTTGATATGAACTTCTATTGAATACTAAAATTACATTGTTTTTCATGGGATGAGGTGCAGTCTCTTTGTTTACTGAGGAACATATTCCCTCTCAATATTCTTTTGGAATATACACACCAAAATCAGCTATTAATGCAAAAAAGGCCCCCCGCTAGTCTCTGACTCTCTAAAAAGGAAAACAAACAATCTATGATGGGTCTTTCATTCTTTTCATTTCTAAACATTTTAATATAGATTTTAACTCTATATCGAAATTTATGCTTACAAGGCTAAAATTTAATAATCTTAGTTAAAAATTGTTAGGAATTCTTTGCAAATTATACTTGGACAGTGAGATGAGCAGGTCGTTCAGGATTTCCTGCATTATTTGTCAGTAAAGCATATACTGATAATATACATATCAATGATTCCTCAAAGTGAAGAAAAGACATGATAAATTTATTAAGATGTTGTGGTAGTTGAACACTTTGATAATAGTAGACACCCGCAATTTGAACCAATAGCTTATGCTTTTGTGCCTTGTGTTGATGCTACTCTGATTTTCTAAAGGCATATCTGTACTGCTTCTTGAATATAGTTCACTCAACAAAATGTGAATTTGAAAGATTGGTTGACGAAATATGTAGGAGGAGGTATCAAATATGTTGGGGGCGGCAGTATTTCTTCGTACCTTCCAGTTATTTATCTTCTCTCCGTGCCATTTATTAGTTTATATTTAATCTTTGAGTCAGTCTTTCTTGATTAATTGGTAAAGTAGAAGTCTATATGATTGTACGACTTTCATATGTCTTTGATATCTCACAAGCCTCTATCTAGAACCAGTTATAGTACTACCTCTGTCCACCAAAAGTGTACTCTTATTATTTGTTTGGGCCGTCAACCAAAAGTGTACATTTTCCTTTTTTAGACATACTGTCACAAAACTTTCGATATGTTAATTCTCACATATTATTCTATTTTGTGGGTCTCTTTCTCCACTAAAAACACACTTTACTACTTTTTCTTAAAACCCGTGCCTACTCCTTCGCAGCGCACTCTTTGGAACGAAGGGAGTATCTTTTTTCATGAAGTGGCTAGTAAACATATATTTTGTTGAGAAACTAGAGACATATCCCGATGATGGATCATAATATCTCCATCTGGAAAATTGCAATGTTATTGATGTACAACTCGTTTTATAATGCTGTACATTCTGAGAGCTTTCCACAATTTTTTTGACATTCAGATGAGTGCATACTATGCACCTGCCTTTTTCGGTTATCTATTCGGCAAATGCCTCAGGCGCCAGAATCCGATACTTGATTTTCTAAAACTAGGTTTGGTGGTTTTGGGGACCTTTGCTCTAGTTTGGTCTCCGTACCTTCATTCTGTGGATGCAATTTTGGAGGTATGTTGCTGTATTATTGTTTAGTTTCTGTCCTCTCCTATCCTTGAGTTCTATATTTATGCTGATCATAGAATTAATTTCACTTCTTCAAACATCCTATCATATAAACTCCTCGAATTCAAGTGCTATGAGCAGTTCAGGTCTCATTCTCTTTCTTAGGAAAAATGTATCTTCTTTGGCTTCTCTCAAATAATAGCATGCAGCAAATCTATAGTTTTGGTTCAGTTTGTTTGATGCACCATGAACATAGCCACCTGCATATTGCCACTTGTGCACATTATGGGACCTTATGCATCCATGATAACAATTAGACACTAGGTAAAGTCCTATATCTACATTATTTTGTTAGGAAGGCATTTTGAATATTGATAAAATATCACTTTATTGGTTTTACCATAATATTTGTCATTTATGTCTCTATATGTCTTATGATGCGAATGTTCTTTTATACTCCCTCCGTTCACAAAAATGGTTAACGTTTACCCGGCATGAGTTTTAATAATGTGTTTTGACTAAAATGGAGATGTGTAGTGAGTGGAGTTTGAGTTCTACTAAATATATTGTTTTATATTAAGTTGTGACGTGTGTAGTAAGTATGATAGGTTCACTTCTATAAATTGGAAGTTTCAAATGTAAATCATTTTGGTAACGTACAATATGACCAAACATAAATCATTGTGATGGACAGAGGGAGTAGTATTTAATAAAATGTAAACTTAATAGTTTTGTGATTACTACTGGACAAATACCTGAAATTGATGATTGAAACAGGTTCTTTCTCGGTTAGCCCCATTTGAGAGAGGTATATATGAGGATTATGTTGCAAACTTTTGGTGCACAACTTCAATCGCCTTGAAATGGAAAAGATTGTTTACAACACAATCACTGAAGCTTATCAGTCTTGGTGCAACTGTTTCCTCTTTTCTTCCTTCCATGATCCACCTTATACGGTCACCAACCAAACGTGGTTTTCTGCACGGTTTGCTAAACTGCTCCTTCTCATTTTACCTATTCTCATTCCAAGGTAAGTTTAACATGCAACTCATGCTTAGTCCATCATTTGCTCCTGAATCTTTTGAATCCAACTTGACCTGAAATTGGTGGTTCAATTATACAGTACATGAGAAGTCAATCCTACTTCCACTTCTGCCTGCAAGCTTCTTGGCTGTGGAAGAACCGTTCGTTTTCCAGTGGCTGATATACTATGCTTTGCTTTCCATGTTCCCCCTCTTAACGCGTGACAAACTGGTAGTTCCATATGCTGCTTTATATGGCCTTTTCGTCCTACTCTACCATGCGCCTGGTGGCAGGAAAGATGCAGGAGTGTGTGATTCCATTCCATCCATTCTAAAGTCGTTTGCGTTTGCTTGCTCTGTTGTCATTCATATCGTCTACTTAACAGTTAGCCCTCCAGAAAAATATCCATTCCTCTTTGAAGCTGTGATTATGAGCTTATGTTTCTCTCAGTTTGTATTGATTTCCATATATATGAATCTAAAACAATGGGCACCATCTATGATTTCGAGTCGTGCCAATACCAAAATGAAGAGCCTCTAATTTTTTTTATAGGGAGAGACATTGTAACGCAGAGCACATTTTGAGCTATGTTACATTAGTTGTATCTGTACCATTAATGATCATTCTACAGATTTTTCAATTCCTAACATTACTAACATTCCACATTCACATTAGATCAGTAACTAAGAACCAACCCTCTATTTCTCTAATCTATTTGATTTTGTTCCAAGGGTAATTGATGTATTAGATTTAGGGCCATTTTATCGAATGAGGCAATTGAGGTTGTCGCCATGACAAACCTATGTCCCAATACATACATACATGCATACATATATATAGGTTTGTAAAATTCAATTATTTATTTGACATACATTTTTCTTTAAAATCTATGTACCGAACAGTTTGCAACTCGATTGTTGAAAAAATTATTTTAATACTTAGGATTACAGGTTCAAGCTTATGTGCTTCAGCTAACTACGATTTTTTTTTTCTTTTTACAGGTAAAATAAAAAGTGACGTAAAAGATTACGAGTATATAATTTTAATTAAGATTTATTTTATTTATTATTTTTGAAAACAAGATAAAATTATTGAAACAACTCAAATATAATAAGTGGTATTCTCTCCGTCTCACTAAGCTTGACACATTTCTAAAATAGTAAAAGTTATCATTTTAAAAAAAAGTGTGGACTGTACCACCTTTATCACTCTTATACTACTTTATACACTTTTTTTAATAATTGTGTCTAAAAGTTTTGTGTCATACTTATTGGAACGGAGGGAGTACTTAGAGGCAAATGAAATATGTTGTAATTATATTTAGCATTAATAACTAATAAATATACACAGTAATAAACTATTTGTCGTTTATGTGCACGAGAGTCCCAGACGGACATAGGCCTCTTAAATTTGTTAAATGAACATTTTGATATATATTTTTTTGTTTCCAAATAAATGTCAAATTAAAAAAAGTTTAGACTAAATTATGATATTTTTTTTCTGGTTGATCCTTTCCTGGTACTATGCAACTAAAGCTTGTTCCAAACTATATAGGAGAGAAATAATATAAGGCTTGTTAGAGGGGTGAGAATTTAGGTTCGAGACTTGAAATTTTTTAGGTCATGATTCAAGTTTTGGTGGGATTCGAAACTCAGAATTCTGATTTTTTTGGAACCCGGACTAGGATTAAGATTCTAGTCGGGGATCCCAATTTCTTGAAAGTAATTTTAATTTTATAAATTTAAAATTTTTTGGTCCTGATCGGAAATTCGGATATTTTTATTTGCGATCGAGACTTAAAATTTTTCAATTTTAAAACTCGGGAATCCTGAAGTCCCGAGCGGGACCGGAACCATGATCAAAAAAATAATGTCTTTCATGATAAGAACTTCGGGACGGGTACCCGGTCATGTTCCAATTCTCACCCCCAACTTGCTACATGTAAAATTTTCTAGCTATTTGATTTGTGTTATTTTATGGTAGGGCACACGTAAAAGAAATGAAAAATAAATATACAGCTACGTAAAAATAAAGTTGTGCATATTTTTAATAAATTCTATATAGAACAAGTAGTATTTTTAAGAAAAAGTATAATTATGAGATGAAAAAAAAACACGAGAAATACACATGGGACAGATGAAAGAATAATATGATCACTATTGTTTGTTTTACAATTGATTAATAAGAACAGAAACAAAATAAAGCAATATATGTATATATATATGTATATGCTATGGATATTCATGCATGGATGCATACTAAAACAAAATAAGATTGATATCACAAAATACTCCTACACATCTTGAATCTAACTCTAGCTATTTCATAAGTCAAATTGAGCAATGCAAAGTCATGTAACTTTTGAACTTGGAAACTTCATTGATAGACACTATATACATATGTATATATGATGCCAAACTATGCACCTTTGCTTTGCTTGTTTTAGTAAAGCAATAATAATGGCAATGAAGAGATTTGTTTTAGTTGCTGGTGAGGAAATTAAGGTAGCTCATCTAATATCATTGAAGAAGCAATTAAGTTGAACAAGTGCATTAGGTAATTTGTTGACTAATTCATGTTGAACAAGTTGTACTTTGCACTCTCCTCTCCTATCATCTTATTCGTTCTTGTCCTTTTCCTAAATTAACATTACTATTGTTGGTGATGAAGATGCATCATCAATCAATCATGCATGTGCTCTTTACTTTTTGGCTTATCTTTACATAATTTAAATTGCACTTGCCTTCATACTCTTTTGAGATATTTAGCACCTTCTCTTCTCAAACTCACCATTCATTCAACCATTATATCACTGTCGCATGCATTGCATTCTCACTTTTATAAAAAAAAAATGATTATTATATTAAATTTAAATTATAATGCGATTTGAGTTCGAATATTGATTTCATATCACTTGTTTTAATTTGCAATTGGACGCTTCCACTAATTATTTGTAAAATCAAGAAAACATAAAGCTGTAAAGTATTCTATCTGTCTCATTTTTGTATAAATAGTCCGTTTACAAATTCAATACGACTTTCAAAAGGTTTCGAATCGATCTATAATATGACCACGTTTTGGTTGTGTGGTAAATTCGGTATACCTATTTTTTTAATCATTAAAAAGATGTCGTTTCGTTTCGTTTGTCGAACGTGTTTCGTCAATTTCTTAAAGGCTTTACTTTTTGGGATCATGAATTTGTTTTATATATTTAAAAAATAGTGGAATTATTGAGACAATGTGTTTAGATTCTTGTCCAATTTTACGATTAATAAAACATAAATTATGATTAAGGGGATTCTTGTCCCACTTTACAAATAAAATCAAATACATATATGTAGATTTACTTTATAGATCTAATGTAGAATTTGATGGGATTTTGCTTAGTTTGAATTAGCAATAGTTGTCACAAAAGTTTTTGAGTAATAAATTATAGAAAGCAGCAGCCAACCTCCCCATGCCAACCTTAACTCACATATCGTCATCCTTTATATATTAATATTGATTATTGTGTGACATTGTATCCAACGAAAAGGATAATAACGCACATTTCTTCTACTAAAAAATATAATAAATAAAATAAACGCATTTTCTTGGAACGGTGCTTTTTATTATTTTATTTATAATAAGGAATAAAATTGACATTTACTTCATCCGTTTCATTATTATTGTTCTATTTTGATCAAAATTGTAGTAGCTTTTTGAATAAATAATAATAGCGGACATACTATTATTGGAGTATTGATTAAGGTTTCTTAGGTACTACCGCCATCTATCTCAGTAGCAAGTCAATGTTAATTTCAACTCAATAATTTGAATATTCATAAATAATTTAATATTTTAATTAATTTACTAATAGGATATATACATACATACATACTTCATAATATGAATGCATGTGATGTGATTTAAACTTGGAACAATTTAGTATTAGGTAAATTTAGCATAATTTATTATTTTAATATAAATTGTAACATATTTATTGGAACAGATAACTTAAATGGAAAAAATAATGATGGAGTCTTCAGTCGTCCTAATCCTAATTAATGTTTTTCAAAGGTAATAAGACAGTATAGTTAGTTTAGGTGATTAAGCTAGACGTACGTAATTTTATCAAAAAGGGGTTTCAAAATAATCAAGTTCCTCAATTTTATTCTAACTGCATACGTTACAAATGAAAAAAGGACAATTTTTAACGATTTGAATTTATTAATCGATCAAATTAATTACCTTTCGTATATAACAAACTATAGATATAGTGTAGGGTTGGCCTGCCCTGCTCATCTTAAATTATCTTTAAATTTTTTGTTTCTTATATATATATATATATATATTTAATTGTTATATATAATAAAATAATATTAGTTGTTATACACAAGTCTTGATTTCATATATATCAATAAGAGCCAAGTAATTAACTTTCTGTTGAAATAAATATTTTTGCGCACACACATATATATTAATGCAAATTTCTGAATATTTTTGGAACCAGAACCGAACCGTAGTTGTGACGGTTCACAGTTTGGAACCGAACCGTGTAGGACGATTCTGGTTATAATTCCAAACCGCTAGTTACGGTTTCGAACCGTCTAAAAAATTAATGCTAATATATTTAAAGTTTTGAAATTTTAATTATATAATGATGCATATCATTATTTAATTTTGTATCACATAATTACCTTTTTAATGTAATATTATAATTACTAAGTAAATATTTATTTTAATTTAGTGTTAATTATATATAATATCCATATAATAATATATTAATAATGAAATAAAAAAAAATACTTTGATGTGTTATTATGTCATGAATAATTGAATAACACATTAAACACAAATACATTAATGAAATGAAATAAAATAAAATGTTAATTTTCATAAATATAAGAATATAAGATGAACATTGAACACTAATAAAAAAGTTAATCATTTTAATTTATAATATTAGAGTTTACACAACAAAAAAACCTTAATCTGGCGACGGAATGGACGACGGAATTGATTTCCGTCGTCTATTGGCGACGGACTCCAACGAGTTTGGTTAACGACGGACTGGCGACCGTTTTTTGGCGCGTATGTTGGCGCCAAACTTAACGACGGACTGGATGACGGACCAGTCCGTCGTTAGCTTTAATTTTTTTTTTTTTTAATGCTGGCGACGGACTGGTCCCTCGTCCAGCCCTTTAAATCAGTCGTCTTCCTCCTTTCGCGAAAAACAGCCGCTGCAACCCTAAATCCCTCCCCCACCGGCGATTTGAAGGCGATTTGGAGTTCCCACCGCCGTAATACTCCCATGTAAGTCGAATCCCTCCATTTTCCTTCCCCTCTTTCTATTTCTATCTTTTTTTTAAAATTTTGCAATTGTTTGAAGTTCTCCTCCGCCCCTGCGCCGCTGCCGCCCCTCCCCCGCGCTGCTCCGCCGCTGCTGACGCCGCCAGAAGCACTCCGGGCCCGTCGCCGCCAGAAGCAGTCCGCCTCTTCAGGTAAGGAATTCTTTTTTTTTAATTATTGTTAATTTATTAAGTTTTGATAATTATTTTTTAATTATTATTAATTTTTATAATTTTGTTTGTTAATTGTATGTTAATTAACTAACTATTTTATGTTAACTAACTGTATATATGTTATAAATTGTATGTTAATTGTATGTTATTTTTGTTAATTGTATGTTAACTAACTATTTTATAATTATTGTTATTTTTTATAATTATTTTTAATTAGGTTATGTGATAATTATACATAATTAACTAATTAAGTTGAATTAATTAGGGTATTTTATTAATTATAGTAGGTTGAGTTATGTTAATTAGGATATTGTTAGGGTATTTTTTTTATGCTATTTACTTAAGGTTTAATTATTTAATTTGTTAATATATATATTTAATTTGTTAATTTGATATAAATTGATTTAATTAGTTGAATTATATTTAACTATTGAATTTGTTGATTTATTACTTGTTAGTAGAGTTTATTAGGATAATTGATTAATTTGTTAAACCTAATTTTTGGTTAATTAATTTTAATTTGTTTAAATGAATAAATTAGTTTATAGTTTAGTTAATTGAATAATTGAATAAATTATTTTCTAAATTACTTAATTAGGGTTAAGGATAATTATTTAATTAATCTTTAACAAATTAGTGTTAATTACTTTAGTTAATTCACTAATTTGAATTTTTTTTTCTAATTATTGTAATTAATCCTTAATAAATTAATTAGTTTAGTTAGTGTTAGTGTTAGTGTTAAAGATAATTGACGGATTTGTCTACTTGATGTAAATTATTATATCTTAGTTTAAATTGTTGATTAATTAGTTTAAATTGTTTAATTAGGATTTATTTAATTACGCCTGTCGCTGCCCGATTCCTCTCTTAGCCTTTCCGAGCCGCCTTCTGCCGCTCCGGCGCTCCCTACTTCAGTGAAAGGTAATTAAATTATAATAATGTACTTATTTAATTACTTAGGTTAATTATTTAACTTTATTAGGTAATTTTTAGATTATTTAGCATTTATAATGAATTAGTTAATTTTTGTATTTAATTTGATTAATCATGTTAGTTAATTGTGTAGGTTAATTATACTAATTTACACCCAAATAATTTAGACTAATTTAGACTAATCTTTGTTCATATTTTCGCTAAGTCTGTTTAATTTCATAATGAATAAATTTATTGTTTAATTTAAATTATTGTTTTAATTGACACAAACATATAATGTAGGTTAATTAGTTTAGTTGATTATTTGTAATTTCTTAATTTTGGTAATATAGTATAACGAAATGGGGGATTTATGACATTGGGATAGACGTAATTAATTTCTTAAGGATCTTCTCCCTTCGGGATAAATTTTGATTACGTCTTAAGGATCTTCTCCCAATATGTGTAATATTATGTTGTGGTGGTTTGATGAGATGCATGTGTTGTGATATTTTAATTATTATGTTCGAATGTTTTGATCATGAAATGTATGTTGGGATATTTTCATGATTATGTCAGCTGGCTGTTTTGATTAGATTTAGTGATATGGGATATTAATTTGGATGCAATCAACTGCAAATCACCAAAAATGACCAAATTAAATGACCAAAAATAACCAAATGCAATCAATTGCAAATGAACTTATAAAATTCGCCGGCAAACCATAATTCTCAACCTGAGACCATAATTTTCATAATTCTCGTCCTCTATTGTCGTCCACTATTCTACTCCAAATCAACTTATAATTCTCTCCCTCTATTTAACTTCAAATAATTCAACTCTTATTTAACACTTTCCTAAGTGAGTCTATGTTTATACATGTGCAATCTTCATTTAAATGTCTAATTTAATAGACCACTAATATATTCTCGCCCTCTCCGTAACTAATGAATCTTTATTTTACTATGTGAATACTTATTAATATTAATCAGGGTTATAAAAATGAGTCGAGATTGGATGTATCTGCGTTTACTTCCGAATGAGGGATTTAATCCACACTTTCTTGCTGGGCTTGATGAGTTCTTAAGATTTGCAAGTAGTCAGCCTCAGTTAATGGATGGAGAAAAAATCAAGTGTCCGTGTGTGAAGTGTAAGAATATATACTTTAGAAGTACAGATGTTGTACAACTTCATCTCGCTAAAAAGGGTTTCACACGATGTTACGAGATCTGGAGGTTTCATGGTGAAAATGAAATACCTTCATATGCTCAAGAAACACGTGTCGACGTAGATGTAGAACCCGAAGAAGAACACGGGACATACCACGCGATGGTTCATGATCTCGGCGGTCCCAATTTTAACAACCCAGACACAGAGGAAGATCCAAACACTACAACAAAGTTGTTGTACGAGTTGTTGGACGCTGCCGATCAAGAGTTATACTCTGGGTGTAAGAACCACACTCAATTGTCTTTTGTGGCTCGTCTTATGACTTTGAAGGCCCATTCTGGGATGCCACAAAAATATTTCAACGAGATGTGTGTGTTATTGAATGAGGCATTCCCAGATCACCACAAAGTGCCCATGAATTACTACAGCACACAGAAATTGCTACGGGCAATGGGTTTGCTTGTAGAAAAGATAGATTCGTCTAGGAATCATTGCATGATCTATTGGGAGGGGATTCCCATCTTGTGAATTGCAAATTTTGCAATGAAAGCCGATACAAAGATAGGAGTCGGGGACGTAAACAAGTGTCCTTTAAGAAGATGTACTACTTCCCTTTAACACCTTGTTTACAAAGGTTGTATGCATCTAAAGCTACAGCCGGCGACATGATCTGGCATTCAACCTCAGCTGATGATGGTGTTATGGGCCATCCTGCAGATTCTCCGGCGTTGAAGCACTTTAATGTGACTTACCTGGGTTTTGCAGCGGAGCCACGGAATATACGATTAGGACTGTCAACAGATGGTTTTCAACCATACGGTCAATCGGGACAACAATACTCATCCTGACTTGTTATCCTTGTTATCAATTTCTTAATTCTATTATATGATCAATATTAATTAAGTAGAATTAGATAAATATTACTATCTCCGTCCAGCAAGTATCTTCCCACATTTCTTTTTTAGTCCGTCCACCAAGTTTTTTCCCACTTTCTTTTCATTTTTGGCAACCCCTCTATTTTACTCACTCTTATTTAATGTGAGTCTCATTCTCCACTCACAATACCTTACACATCATCTAATTTTTGTGGGACCCATTCTCCACTAACTACACTTTACTATCATTTTACCCTTTACCAACTAAGTCATCACATTTTATTAAAACTCGTGCCGGATCAAAGTGGGAACATCTTTGGTGGACGGAGATAGTATTATTTTTATACAAATATTTGTGGTATAGAAAATATTTGAAAATTTTTCGTAATATAAAATTACAAATAATAAAAAATGTAAATTATTATATTATGGTTAACAAGTGAAACATTGGTTAATCGAATCGATTTTTAGGTTGACCACTAATGCGGATTTTGGTTTTACTTTTTATTTTTTAGTGGTTAACTGAACCGATGAAAATTCGAACAGTCGCTTTTTTGTATTATAAATGAGCGGTTAACCGACCCGTTCCCACTTCTACTTTTTTGTAAGATTTTATTCAAATTCATTCCTACAATTGACAAAGTGTTTTAATTAACCCCTCATAGTTAACGGGCGAATAAAACATCAAACGGCTCTTAGGAAAATTTCATTGAACAACTCTCAACACTTTCATATACTTCAAAACCGAGATATGTGGATCAATTGCTTCCTTCTACAGTTCTTCAACATTGCTCTTTCCATCCAAGAAGGATTTCGGTGCAAACTTAAGCTCTCTCTTTCGACTTACACCGGATACCCTACTCTATTTGAACGACATTCACACGAGATGCCTAGTAAATTCCAAACAATGAAATTCTATCCAACATGTAACATGGAGATATTGAATCAATCTAAGAACTTGTTGCATCATGTAAGCGGTGACGCGCAAAATTTGTTACAAAATTTGATAAATACGATAATGTCAAGGCGTGGTGTGGTGGAGAGAAAAAGGAAGGAGTTAGCTGAGACAAAATAGTAGTAATAAATATATGCCTAATAATATTTTGTCATATCCCATTTGTCTCTTCCAATAATTGTATTTGTGTTATTCATTACTCTAGTCAACACACATTCATTCCAAGTGATACAAGTGCTTGTATTATAGTTTTTCGTACATATATTATAGATTAAAATATCTCTAGTAAATATGAATTATTCTAGATTAAAGCAGTGTGACAATGTTAATTGTTAATCGTGCCTTAACATTGATATGTCAACACTTTATTAACAATATGATTAAATTCGAACAAAATTTTACTATAAAAGAGTTAGTTATTTGCCATCATAAAGGTATAATACCTTATGAGCTCATTAACAAATTTTTCCCTTGTTTACTTTATCGAGGGACTTGCATAATTTTGAGGACCACTTATTTAAGAGGTTACTATGATTATGCAATAAATTGTAAAAATAACACATCCCGCTAAACTTGATATAATTTTTTTATAGTGACGTCCACTAAAAATAAAATATTTCAAAAATCGTAAAAATTATCACTTTATAAAAATGTGGACTCTATTATCTTTATCACTTTTATATTAATTTATACACTCATTTTAACTCATTTTAATAATCATATCGAAGATGAAGGAGTACCGATTAGTGTCCACTTGGATGGGTATAATTTGTAGATTTTGATGGACAACTCACAGCTGGTTGCAATAGTATATATTTTTTTTTAATTAAAGCAATTTTAAGCGTCCAATAATTAGTCGCAGATCTACCAAAAAAAGTAAGCTCCAAAATAAATGACTACATATTTCCATTAATAAATCTAATCGGTTAGTTACATATATAATCTGGCACGTAGGTAATAAATATAAGTTATTTATAAAAAATATATATCACACTTGTATTTAGTTATAGGGTATAATTTAATTAGTTTTTTTTTTTTCAAAATTTATATTTTTAATTATATTATGGTCATTTAACAACTATTTCGACTAGCCATAATGAAGTTTAAATTCAGGATACTATTGAAGGATACATTAAATATTCTAAATTGAGGCTAATATTTTAACAGTTAATCATCAATTTGATCATTGATGCAATGCATTAACCTTCAAACATATATTTATTTCTCCAAAATATGAAAATGGGCCAAACCTAAAATAAATCATGTCTATGATGTCAACTTTAATTATTTTGCCAATAAAAACCTCTTTCTCGCTCAAGAACACCATAATGTCTCTTCTCGTCTGTAAGATGTGAGGAGGGTATTCAGAGGGCTCTGAGCTACAACGTTGACCGAGTCAGACGCAATAAGACCTAGCGCCATTAGATAAAGATATGTGATATGGACAAATATCAGCATAGCTCATAATAAGAGCTATTTTATTATATTATCATGAACTATGACTTGACAGAGCTCTCAGACAATGAGAGATCTTGAAGTGTAAGGTTAAGGGGCTCTGCGTTACAGGGTCTGACGAAGGACAAAAGTTAACAAGTTCTGCAGAGCAGAGCTTATGAGCTCTACATAGCAGGACACAATGTTTTCTTATTGGACTTTTTATGATAAATGGGCATGTGATGGTAAACCTTTCCTCAGACCCATACGGTCTCTGCAGATTGTACTAACACAAGGAGCGTGACCTAACAACCTGACACATGTCAAAATCTTATTGACATGCGTCAGGATAACTACCTGCCACATGGAGGGTGTCCAGCTAGTCACCTGGGACCACTACTAACGTGATTTTACACTATTGGAGAGGATTCTACAAATTCGTATTATGGTATCAAAGGTTGTTATCATGGTAATGTTATTCTTTTACCCTTATATCTTGTTGGGAACCCCACAAATTTATTTGTGTTTTGATGATGTTTCTCGAAACAATACTTAGTTGTTTTATGATCTTAAAAGACCAGGTAGTTATCAATCTTAGGAAGAAGATTTGTAATCACAAGAAATTATCTAGTTTTGATAATTCTTGTGGCTCGTACTCAACGAGTAAAAAGAAAGGAGAAAGTTAGTGGATTTTTGGTCTAGACTTGATTGAGCCGTAGACGTAGGGAAAGTTTATTCCGAACCACATTAACTACTTGCGTTCTTTAATTCTTATTTACTTCTTTATCATCTTTTTCATACTCTTGCATTCAAAACTGGTTTGATAATATCTACAAGCAAGAAAACGTTTTTCAAATTATAAAGAGCATTAACCACCAAATTCCGCGCACAACTTTAATCAAGTTTAATTTGTATTTGTTGTTCTTGATTATTATTTTTCCACGCATAAGGTGTTGTTTGAGTAAAATTGAGTCTTCCTGACAAGAAGACTTATTTTACTACTTTAAGCTATCTTATCTATTAAGTGTGCTTAAACCTTATAATTTAATCTTAAAACAAGAAAACCAAAGTTTTGTGTATTCCCCCACCTCATACACCAATCTTGCTCTTTCGGAACCAACATATCTTGTACTATATATACCCTATCCATTTTCATTCTTAAGGGAAACTACTATTTAAACACTTGCTCATAATACACACGCACTCATTGCATTTTATTCTCTAGTCTACAAAGCACTGACTTGAGTGTCGGAGTCCTTCCTGAGAACTCTAACCATTCTCTGGTCTTATTTTGCAGGCTTTGTCGGCAAGACAAGGAACCAGCTACTTGTGACTGCTTTCTACGCTGACATTTGAGTATAATCTCCAAATTTTTTAGAGGTTTCATGCTGACATTTGAGTATAATCTCCAAATTTCTTTGAGGTTTCATACTTGTTTTTTTTATTATTTATTGTGGATTAATCTATAATCCAACAATATGTAATCCTCAATGGAAGTCCTAACAATGCCAAACATACTTGGCAGATCTTATGAAAAATGACGCTTAAAGTTGATTACAAAAGCTCTGCTAACTTAAAAATCAAATTAAACTAGCAGAAGCTTATCTCCATTTCCATCAGTTGTGCGACAGAATCGCAGAGCCTATGGCATCTTGGGCAGAAGTGGATGTGCTGAAGATCGGGGAGCACCTCTTATAAGCTCCCCCACCCTCGAGATCCTTCCTAGCTCCATCCCTCCCTTTATATCCCACCTCCCTTCCTTCCTTCCTTCACTCCAGTCTTCCTCCTCCCAAAAAATAAAATGACGCACCACAAACCCAAATATCCTAAACTCATCTTCCAATGCCTCCTTAATCACTTCCTTACTTTACTAATCCTACCATTACTCACCGCTCTTCTCTTAACACTACTCCACTACTTCCTCCACCTGCACGATCCCACTCTAATCCTCTTCACCTCCTCCGCCGCGGCTCTGGCCGCCGCCGCCTACTTCTCCTCCAACCCCCGCCCTATCTACCTGGTTGATTACTCTTGCTACAAACCTCCGGTGACTTGTCGCGTCCCCTTCTCCACCTTCATGGAACACTCGAGGCTCATCCTCAAAGATAACCCCAAGAGTGTCGACTTCCAAATGCGCATTCTAGAACGTTCCGGCCTCGGCGAGGAGACCTGCCTCCCTTCCTCCATTCACTACATCCCCCCCTTCCCCACCATGTCCGCCGCCCGCGGCGAGGCCCGCACCGTCCTCTTCTCTGCCATCGACTCCTTGATGTCCAAATCCCTTCTCAAACCCAAGGATATCGACATCCTAATCGTCAATTGCAGCCTTTTCTCCCCCACCCCATCCCTCTCCGCCATGATCGTCAACAACTACAAGCTCAGGAGCAACATCAAGAGCTTCAACCTCTCCGGCATGGGATGCAGCGCCGGCTTAATCTCCATCGATTTAGCTCGCGATCTATTACAAGTCCATCCTAATTCAAACGCCCTCGTCGTCAGCACCGAGATCATCACTCCCAACTACTACAAAGGGTCGGAACGAGCCATGCTCCTCCCCAACTGCCTATTCCGAATGGGCGGCGCCGCCATCCTCCTCTCCAACAAGCGCCGCGACCGCCGCCGCGCCAAGTACAAGCTCGTGCACGTGGTCCGCACGCACAAGGGCGCCGACGACAAGGCCTACAAGTGCGTCTACGAGCAGGAGGACCCCGAGGGTAAAATCGGCATCAATTTGTCCAAAGACCTCATGGTCATCGCCGGAGAAGCCCTCAAATCGAACATCACCACCATCGGCCCTCTAGTCCTCCCGGCGTCGGAGCAGCTACTCTTCCTGTTCACACTAATCGGAAGAAAAATCTTCAACCCAAAGTGGAAACCCTACATCCCCGACTTCAGGGAGGCGTTCGAGCACTTCTGCATACACGCCGGTGGGCGGGCGGTGATCGACGAACTGCAGAAGAATCTGCAGCTGTCGGCGGAGCACGTGGAGGCGTCGCGGATGACGCTGCACCGGTTTGGTAATACGTCGTCGTCTTCGCTGTGGTACGAACTGAGCTACATCGAGGCGAAGGGGAGGATGAAGAAGGGGGATAGAGTGTGGCAGATAGCGTTTGGGAGTGGATTCAAGTGCAACAGTGCAGTGTGGAAGTGTAATCGGACGATCAAAACCCCCACCGGCGGGCCGTGGGAAAACTGCATTCACCGGTACCCCGTGCAGATACCCGATATCGTCAAGCTCTGATCTCATCATCATGCATGCCATGCCATGCCATCTCTATATTATCTCTATACATACATACATGCATACATACACTTCATATCCATAAGGTATATATATTGCATGCTCATCATCATGCTAGTTTTATTTTCTTATTATCTTTTTTAGGATTACATATATATTTTGTTGGGTTTGTTTCCGATGAAATTTCATTGGGAACTAACGTGTAAGGAAAAAGTTATGCATGCATTAATCAATTAAGTTTTTTTATTAGATGGAAACAAATGTATGTAATATGTTAATTTGTATGAGCTGAAAGGGGAAAGGTGAAAAGCAAAGCTCCAATTCTCCTAATAAAGTGATAAAAAATGAAGGAAGGAAGTTCAGTTCATCTGGTAATTTCTTCCATGCTTCAAGATGAGGCTTACTCCCTCTATCCCATATTATGACATGCATGCTATTTTGTGCCACAAAAATTAAGAAATTAATTTTTTTTATGTGTAAAATGATGGACTTTAATAAAATTAACTAACTTTTCAAGAGTGATATTTTTCCTTTTTTAAAAACAAGTTATTATTATTAGAGTATCACAATATAATAAACATGTAATGAATGGTGGTGATACGAAGGGACTACTCGAGACATTGAACCAAAAATATACTATTATTGAACAGAAGTGAATTAATTTTGAGTATGATACTATTTTCACTCATTAACTAACTGGATATGAACGTGCATATTAATTTATTCTTTAGTTAAGAAAGTACAATATTGTATAATAGAATTGGTCGGTTATACATCGCAAATGTGGTCAGGCTCAATGACGTATATAGAACTTTTCAATTTCACAACTATATATATATGTGTATGTATATCTATATGCAGGCAGCAATAACATACTCTTTCTCAAAGAAAAAGCATATATCAAAACTCTTTTCTCTGATGAGTAAATTAGTTTATTATGAAATTAGAGCAGTGAAAATGAGGATGAAGAATTTTGAATTGGACTAAAGCAAAAAATAGTGTTTTTTTTAAAACCGGTTGCAGAAAGTGGTTAGAGAAATGAAGAATTGAATGATGATAAGAGTAAAGCTGTGTATGGAATTGGTTGGGAGAACAAACAATTGGGAAGTCAAATGAAATATTGAATATTGATTGATATATTTGGTAAAAAAGTTTTGTGAAGGGGCTTTTAAGAGCCACGTTTTGCAGCCCTAATAAATGCATGCTCCCAATTCTGGTTAGAGCAAAATGGTTAAAAGACTTAAACATAGCCTCTTGATTTGTAGATTGAATGTAGTTAATTTGAACATTGTGGAAGAAAAATTGAATGGATTTAATCATTCAGTTACTTGAGTTGAGCTTACATCACAGTATTTATACATACATGCATAAAGTATGTACACACTTATTAAAAACGTAATAGAAAAGATAAAAGCGTACAAACACTTCTAATAACTATCTATCCTACAAGTAAAAGATCTCATCCGTTGATTTACTAAATAATCGAACAAGTATTATTTAAACTAAGAAAACACGCACTAATCCTTCTTTATCACAC
>JAPKLX010000048.1:175053-240663 GCA_026898415.1 Leonotis leonurus
ATATATATATATATATATATATATATATTTCATTTCCCACCCAATAAGACTACCTATATATATATATATATAATTAATGTACTAATATTTATACACAATTTTTGTAATATATATGTGATTATTACATTTGTTCTTATATTATTAGTGATTACTTTTATTATAATTATTTTATCCATTTGAACATTTTATGAAGTAAGTTAAATTAATATCTTTTTGTAAATAGTGTAAAAAAGTCTCTTATAAGAATTCTACAAGGAACATAATATATTATTCATTACATAATGAGAAAAATAAAAGAATGATTCACGATAATTTTTATAGTTCAATGTTCTCATTAGTAGCACTATAGTTTTTTTAAGGTAATATATTACTTCAAATAATATTTATATTATTTTTGTCACCTAAGGCTACTATGAATTGGACACAAACATTAAAAAAATGAGACTTAATATTTTAAAAATATTTTTTCTTTCTGAGAAAGTAATCAATTTTAATGAAATTGTCCAATAAGAACACGTTATCACTCTTAGCCTACCAACATGAGTAATATTTTTTTTTTAGATAATTGTCACTGAATACATAAACTAACCACAATTTCTGTTATTGTACATGAACTATAAAATCTACTCAACAATGCATCAACTATCATTTTTTAGCTAATTAATACATCGGGCTATTTTCGGTCAAACTAGGAAAAAGTAGCATATCCTCCCTTATGGTAGAGGCCCCTATGACGGATCACCCCTTATGGTCCGATTTTGTTCAAATAGGTTCCTGAAGTCGATAAGTTGATGCAACTTAACCCTCCCTTCTAACGGCCATTTAATGTCGTTAAGTAAATTAATTTTTTATTTCAGCACCTTATCGAATTTAGGGGCCTATTTGAACAAAAACTGGACCACAAGGTATGATCTGCCATAGGAGCCTCTACCCTAGGGGCAAATATGCTATTTTTACCATGTTTTAAATATCACGTATATTATATTATATGTTTATTTTCACTAAAAATAAAATTTACTTAACGAAGTTAAACGGCCGTTAGAAGGGGTAGTTAAGTTGCAGCAACTTATCGACTTCAGGGACTCATTTAAACAAAACCGGACCATAAGGGGTGATCCGCCATAGGAGTCTATACCCTAAGGGCGGATATGCTACTTTTCCCGTCAAACTAATGCAGACGTGGACCCGACTAAATGATGGTTCATGTACAATACCAGAAATGGTAGTTAGTTTGTGTATTTATCGACAATTATCTCTTTTTTACCAAAATTATTGGTTACATGCTTTCACTAAATATTTAGTCTTCAATTTTTTTTATAAATGATTGTATTTTTTTGTAATTTAATTTTCTTTATTTATTTTTGTCAAGACCGAAGATATATGAAAAACTTTAAGAAACAAAAATATTTGATTGTCGGATTGTGAAATCGTTGTTTATCTTCATCTTTTAATTCCATAAATTTATCATTCATTTAAACCGTAAAATATGGTAAAATTACTAAAAAATGATATTGAATGATGAATTGTGAATCAAAAAAAAGAATTTAGAAATAAAATATGTTATAAATTTTATCTATTATATCTTCAAAAATCAAACACACCGTAATGTAACTCATATGTTTTTACTCATATAAAAAATTATTATATGAAAAATGAGAAAATATGTGAACCATCTATTTTGGATTAATCTATTAATTTGATTTTATATTATATATCATTATTTTATCTATTAATTTACTCATAAATTATTTTTTTACTATATGTTTATATTTAATGTATACTAAATTGTTTATATTTAGTTGTAACAATCACGCTCTATTAAATATAAAAAAAATGTTACTATTTTTTAACTTGAATTTGTAGATTGTTACATATGAATTATTTTATTAGTTTAACAACTCTATTGTACGTCTTTGTATGTATAAGTACTATTTTATAAATGTATGATTTAAATTATACTACTCCCTCCGTCCCGCTAGATTAGAAGCATTTATTTTTTGATCAGAAACCAATATTTGCTTTATTTTTGCTTTTAGTATGACCCACATACTTTTAAATTGTAAAAGTTATCAAAAAATGAAATATGTCTAATCTAGCGGGATGTCCCAAAAAAGAAAATGCTTCTAATATAACGGGACGGAGGGAACAATATTTTTAAAATTATCTCTATTACTTTTAACTTTTATCGTGCATCGCACGGGTACATAAACTAGTAAGATATTATAGTAGTAAAATCTCACTAGAATGCAGCTTTACACAAGGAAAAATAAAGATGTACATATTATCAACCTATAACCCCAACATGTAAAAGAATGAGGCGTACATAGTACAAATCAAGAGGATAATAAGATTTTCAATCAGAATTTTAGAGCACTTGGCTCGATGATGGAAGCTGGGAGAAAGAAGGACAAGAGTAGTTGTCACTTCACTTCACTTCACTCCACCTATCTATGCTACACAATCAAGGAGAATAAGTTAGTACAAGAAGACCTATTAACCAAAAGTTAAAGCCATTAAGAAAGACATCATATAGAAATTCATTGACTACAATTAGAACTCCTGTTACCATTATATAAAGGTTACTATTCCAAACTTAATTACACTCTCATTTACTTAAATATACCTACATGCTGCAAAGTTGGAAAGGCACAGAAAGCTCAACATAGTGATTTAAATCTCTAGCAATTAATATTCATGTTCATATCTTTTCAATATTAGCTCCTAAGTATCTTATGAACTCTTATACTCTTAGTTCCAGAATACGAGACATAACATGATATGAACTTAGACTTTTCAATATAGTATGTTAGAAATCTACATGAACTTAGTATGCCTTAGAAACTACAGTTCTCACACAAGAATTAGTCTCACAATTTACCAACAGATAACATTTTATCCTATATCCTTGAAACATAGAATTTAAGTTAACTTCACCAAAACACAAAAAGGAAATACAAATATAAAGAAGAAAGGAGCAAGAGTAAGAAAACTTATCTAGTAAATAAGAATAATGGCAGTGCACGGTTGCTGTCCCAACGGACAACTCCAGCCGTGAGATCCCACCGAAACAGCCCCGAATCATTCCGGACGGCTCCGAACAGCCCAAATCACCTTCGAACGGTCCCAAACAGCTGAGGGAGGAGTCGGCATGAGCTAGTGATTCGGAGAAGGTCCCGAACTTAGTCCAAATAAATAAATTCTAGAGTAATAAAATGCAATAAAAATAAAAGTAAATGGATAGAGAAATTACCTTAGGAAAATGGGGTAGGCCCCATCGATATCCTGCTGTAGAGGACAGAGAATAGGGAGAAATAGGCGGGAGCTTCCCTCCTGCTAGGGAAGGAGATAATAAAAAAAAAGAAAAAAAAAAGAAAGAAGTGGAAAGGAGAGAGCTTACCGAGAAGGCAAAGAATTAAAAAAATAGATGGGTCAAGAATCTAAACAACTATTGGGCCAAGACTTAATTATAACGGGCTGAAATAAATTAAAGATGGGCTAACTTAATTTATTATGTGGGCTAATTCACTTAAGTGTCTTATGGGCTAAGTAAATTACTAAGAATGGTCAATTAGCTTATATGTTTGGGCCGGGAAATTTAATTAAGAATTGAGATAATTTAATTATTTAAGTGGACTAATTATTAATTCTGTTGGATCTAGAATTTATTTATTTAGACTAAGTCCAAGTATAAGATTATTAATTAATTTAGAGAATTAATTTATAGTTAGAATTTCATCTTAATAATTTATTTAATTGTAAAACATACATAAGATATATTAATTAGGTTATTCCAACCTATAAGAATTTATATAAATATTTTAACTTAAGAATCAAAATATCCCATTAGAAATCTCTTTATTTATTATTACCAAATAATTAATTACTTGGGTGTAATGAATGAAATTAGAATTTACGAATTGTAGTTGATTTGAGAAATCAACAACGACACCTCTAGACGATAATTTAGATACTAGAATAACAGTCGAGTTAGAGACCCGATAATAATTCTCGAAATAATAAAGGATACTATTTCTTACATTTAGAGAATATTAAATGCACTCAAAAATTGTATCTCACTTGAAATTTATTTAAAGGTTTCGACGAGAGGTCGGATCCGCATTTCGAGAACGAATCCATCACCGATCGAGACTATTCAAGTAGGCTTTCTTACTCTATAAAATATGTGTGCATGACTTTAAAATGAAATTAGCTATTTTCAAATTACTGTCTTGCAATAAATGTTTCAATTTACATATAATATCTATCTGTTTAATTATAATCGAATTCGGGTCCCAGTCGATTAGATATCTTAATCGGACTAGTGTATACAACGGACCGTGAGTCATCTTAGCGGGTTGGCCGGTTCAGTGTCCGTGTGAGGTGGCCATCTCCCCGACACATAGAACTTCAGATATGGTTGATTACAAAAGAACTTAGACTGCAGTCGAACATAGGATTTTCAAGAGAAATAATTTTGGTGAACATAGGTGCTTTAGAGACAAAATACCTATGTTTCACTTATGATGGCTTGACAGTTATAATTATATGAGTGCGATTTCGGCATGTGTCTATTGAGTACTTTTGTACTCAACCCTGCATGTATTTCTAAACGTGCAGGTTAAGAAACGATGAAGGAGGGTGTGCTACGTCATGCTTTTGTCGGTCTCTTAGCAGTTGACTCTTGGGGGTTCTACATGACCTCATACATGTAGAACTTTCATCGTTCGAATAATTTTCCCCTGCTAGTTGAGATTTCTATGTAATAGACTCAAGACTTCAGTCTTCTTTAATATTCGTGGCTATGCATGAGCTTATAACTCAAGTTATTCCTATGTCGATTACATACGGTGAATTACTAATCTAAGTTATGTGAATGTTGTTCAATTCATCTTGATTCTATTTCCCCATTCTATTCCTGTTTCTTAAATCCCTCCCTTAGTCAAGGTTTCCTGGATTCTACTATCCTTAGTAGAGTGCGGTCGTGATATAGTGGTATCAGAGCATTCGTGCTCTGAACTCAAGAGTCTTCCTTCTAGTTTAGTCTAGTATTGTTTCACTAGACTAATTGAGTGAGTCGACAAAAGTCTAGCACCCCGGCGTACCATACTCCGTAGAAGGAAGTAAACGCCTTATAAGAAAAGTTTCCAAGTCTTGAGAGATGGGAAACAATTCTCTCACACTAAGTTCAGATTTTTAAAAACTTAGGATCTTTCCCTACAACCAAGGAATCATTTAGATGCATGATTCCTTAAACAAGAACATAGATCACAACTTAGAATTAATTTTCTCGAATTTTCCGATGGAGAGAAAGAACAAGAAGAATTGTAACAATATCTTATTTTACTTAACAAATAGCGGTGAGATTTGATAACTCTCGATCTACCACCGAATCCGAACTTAAGAACAAATCGTAAATCGGTTAACAAGATTTAAGTATCCAAGAATGATAAGTCTCAAAGGAAGAAAATCCTAACTCTAAAAGAGGATTGTGCCCTAAGGGCATTTCCTCAAATAACAATCAAACCCAAAGAAAAAAAGTTGGCCCCAAGAGAGCCATAATAGCTTATGAAATGCGTTAGAATTTGAATATTTCGAGTATTGCTTACGTGTAAATTATTTTATTTTATAGAGGTGAGATTTCTCCAGACTGTGAGGAAGCAGATGACTTTCCGATCCGTTATCCTACTTGAGTATCAGTCGTGCGTGCCCCACCCGGGGGATACCTTAGTGGAGTTCTTGGGACACTACTTTAGGCGATGGGAGGTGGCAAGGCCTCATGGAGCGACCGGAATGGATGGGATCATGCGGTTGACCCCTTTGCTGCCTACTAGATGGCAGGGATTGACTCGGATGATAGCAGGCAACTACATTCAGCCGGTCGGACAGAGCTATGATCGTGGGGTTGACACACGTAGATTCGTGGCCACGATTATATACTACAGTGCTGCGTACGGTAGCACACCGGAGGATCCCTACATCCGACCCGGGGGCTTGATTCTAGTAGGCGACGTACCACCGATGTGGGCGCCATTGCTACAGCCAGAGTGATCTCTTTCACTTCGACATATTGTTGTATGACGAGCCGACACTAGAGATCTTGGCGTGTCACGATGCTGAGGTAGGGCCCTCGCACCCACTAGGCGAGCGCCGTTTGCCGTCGTCTGTTTCACCCCCGATGCTCATGTCGGGGTACAGAGGGCGTCATGAGGCCGAGTCGGGCTCCTCACGCCCCACTATAGGGATCCGACGACCAACTTCTCCCTGTCGACCCTTAGCTGCAAACGATGACTCGAGCTCGACACAGTTTCGACTTGTGAGGATCCGCCCAACAGAGGATGACAGTAGGGGCAAGGCCCCGATGGTGACTGCTCTGGAGGATGACCACCCCCGACTTTCTGTCCCGAGACTTCACGAGATCAGGACCCACTCCTACTCCACATGACGAGGGTCCCTCCCAGAAGAGGGAGTTATCCCCCGACTTCGAGGCACTTGATGCTAAGATCAGGAGGATTCTCGAGGAGCTGAAGATGCCCTTGAGATTCGGAAATGATGATTCGAAGATGGAGCCCGAAGAGGCTCCGGAGGACGACTCAGAGGAGGATTTAGAGGAGGATCCAGAGGAGCATCTAGAGGCAAACCCCGAGGAGGCCCAAGAGAGCGACCACGAGGAGGAGGCGTGGAGTGAGCCAAAAGAGGAGCAGGAGGCACCACCAGACGAGGAGTATCTTAGCTCCGTGACTCGGGAATAATTTTGTCAGTTTCTTATGATGTACCCATCAGTAACGAACCACATAGATAGGCCGTACTGATGTTAGACTTTTGTATGCGGAAATGATGATCCAGTAAGGACCGTTCCGTACTATTGACATCTTATTTTGACATTTTGACAGCACGAAAACACGGTAGCTAGTGTTTCATGACTTAATACCTTTTGTGATGCCATTCCGGAGAGATGAGAATCATACCATGTACTTAGATAGTACATTATTGAACTGTTATTGTATTAGACCTCCTCGAGGCAACTATGACGACTCTAAAGGTCTATTTTTGTATGTATAATATCTTATATTCGTTAGCTGTATGCTTATCATTCTGCAGCTTTATATAATAATAATAATAAGTAAAAGTTTTACATATACGCGTATAAGGAACTAAGCTACTTATCTCACTTTGGTAAATATAACCACCAAAGTATTTCCCTACTAAGATAAAGACCCCTATGTAAACAGAATGCCGCCAAGAGGACGCCCGAGAGGTAGGAGTAAGGGACATAACCTGGAAGAAGCAAGACACGAGGCAGAAAGAGAGGTAACCCCACCCCTCCCACCACCTGGAAGGAGAATCGAGGAGTTATTCCTCCGACATAACCCACCCACCTTCAACGGGCTGGGTGATCCAGCAGAAGCCTAAGTTTGGGTGCACGCTCTAGAGCGCATCTTCCACTTTCTACCATGTACTGTCCAAGAGCGCATGACTTGCGTTTCTTTCCAGCTAACTGGGTCTGTTGATTTTTGGTTGGAAGCACAGAGGAAGACTATGACTCAAGAACAACTAGAAAACTTGACCTGGGAAGAATTCAAGGCAGGAATATACGAGAAGTATATTTCTAAGAGTTATTGCAAGAAGAAAGAGATGAAGTTCTATAATCTGAAGCAGGGAAAGATGTCGGTGAGAGAGTACGCACCTGAACAGGTAGATACCAATGAGAAAATGGCGGAGAAATTTTGTGCCGGTCTGAGGAACGAAATTAAGATGACACTGGCTAGTCGCGGGGGCCTATCATACCCGGAGTCTCTTAGTCGCGCCCTTGACATTGAAGCAGCTATGCCTGGAGAACGACAAGCACTTACACCACCATCAGCATTCTCCCAAACACCATCCCATAACCACAAGGAAAAACACAAGTGGGAAGATAACAGAGTCAATGCAACTTAGAGAAAGCCATGGGATAGACAAAATCGTTCCCACAACTTCGGAAAGCTGAACTCGACGGCTTAGACTGAGAGATACCTACAGAAGTTTCCTACCTGCTCGAAATGCAAGAAAATGCACATTGGAGAGTGCCGAGCCGGCAGTGACGGCTGTTTTGTCTACGGCCAAAAAGGACACCTTTCTAGAGACTACCCCACGAAACAGCATGGAACAATCTTATCAGTCAAACCCAATGCAGTATGTTCGAGCAACAACAACTACCACCACTTCCACCATTGCCACCCCAGTATCACCAACGCCAACCCTAGAAGCAACCACAACAGGCTCGAGCATATGCAATGAAGCAGAAGCAGCCTAAAGGGAGTCAAGGAAATCTGACAGGTATGGGAACACTCCTAGATACCCTAGTGATAATTTTTTTTAATACGGGAGCTTCCCATTGCTTCATTGCTAAAGCATGCGTAGAGAACTTAGAGTTGAAATAAGAACTTTTAGAGACATCTATGAAGGTTTCTTCACCTTTAGGAGGAATCACCACCATCACTCAGGCTTGCTCGAATTTGAGCCTGAACTTAGGATCTATTAAGGTGCTAGCGAACAATCTTAGCATTATTCCGATGAATGACGTGGACATAATCCTAGGAATGGATTGGCTAGCTAAAAACTACGCCACGATCCTTTGCAATGAGAGGCAAATCTCATTCCGACCCCCTGGAAAAGAACCTACGAGTATCCAAGGGATCACCATGGCTCGTAAGAAGTCAATCATCTCAACTTTACAAGCCGAGAAGTTAGTAAAGAAAGGTGGCTCAACATACCTAGTCTCCTTGAATGGAGAAGTTAATGAAGAACGGAGAATTGAAGACGTAGCCATTGTTCGGGAGTACCCAGATGTGTTCCCTGAAGAACTGTCAGGCCTACCACCAAACCGACAAATGGAATTCGCAATCGATCTAGAATCCAGATCAACACCAATATCCAAAGCATCCTATAGAAAGGCCCCTAAGGAGTTGGGAGAACTTAAGATCCAACTCCAAGAACTTCTAGATTTAAGCTTCATCAGACCCAGTGTGTCGCCTTGGGGAGCCCCTGTGCTCTTCGTAAAGAAGAAAGACGGCACCATGAGAATGTGCATAGACTATCGAGGCCTGGAAAAGATGAACCTGAAGAATCGGTACCCTTTGCCATGAATAGATGACTTGTTCGACCAGTTGAAGGGAGCAAGCATCTTCTCAAGAATCGATTTGAGATCAAGCTACCACCAACTAAAGATCCGAACAAGAGATGTTCCTAAAATGGCTTTTCGAATTCGATATGGCCACTACGAGTTTGTAGTGATGCCATATGGATTAATCAATGCACCCGCCGTGTTCATGGACTTGATGAACCGCATCTTCCACCTATACCTTGACAAAATTTTCTTGGTATTTATAGATGACGTTATAATCTACTCTAAGAGTGGAGAAGAACACGAGAACCATCTGAGTATCATCTTGGAAACCCTCAAAAACGAGAAACTCTATGCCAAATTCAGTAAATGTGAGTTTTGGCTCAACGATGTAGCTTTTCTCGGACACATTGTGTTGTCTGAAGGGATTAAAGTAGACCCCATCAAGGTAGAAGCAGTGCAAGGATGGAAAGCACCCACAACTCCTAAGGAAATACGAAATTTCTTAGGGTTGGTAGGGTACTATCGGAGATTTATCAAATGATTCTCCAAAATAGCCAGACCGATGACTCAACTGCTCCAGAAGGGAATTAAAGTCAAGTGGTCACCAGAATGCGAGGTTAGTTTTCAACTGCTAAAGGAGAAACTAACCACCGCTCATGTACTTGCAGTCCCCAAACCTCATAAGGAATACGTTGTTTACACCGACGCATCTAAGATCGGATTGGGTTGTTGATGCAAGAAGAGAAGGTGATAGCTTACGCATCTCGACAACCCAGGCCACATGAGCTCAACTACCCTACCCATGACCCAGAGTTAGCCACTGTAGTGCACGTCTTGAAAATATGGAGGCACCACCTCTATGGAGTTCGATGCGAGATCTTCACCGACCACAAAAGCCTCAAATATTTCTTCGAACAAAAAGACCTCAACATGAGGCAGAGGAGATGGTTAGAATTGGTAAAAGATTACGACTGTGGTATAAACTACCACCCTGGCAAGGCTAACGTAGTGGTCGACGCCCTAAGTCGTAAAACATCTTCAAAGCTTGCCTTCCTCCTTACCTGGGAGGAGGAACTCATAAGAGAATTCAGTAAGATGAACCTAGAAGTTTTACCACCCTCCGAAACTGTAATAGGAGTTATTGCCACTCTAATAGTAGAACCCGACTAACGGAGCAGAATACTAGAGGCACAAAGGACATATGAGAACCTAGAAAAGATAAGGCTCAAGGTGAGAAAGAACAACACCACAAGTTATCGAGAAGAAGCCGACAACGCCATCACCTTCGAGGGAAGGCTATGTGTTATGCGAAGTCAGGAGATTAAGGAGATGATTATGAGTGAAGTTCATGATACTCCTTACACCGCCCACCCTGGAAGTACAAAGATGTACCAAGACCTAAAGAAGAAATTACGGTGGGACGGGATGAAACGGGACATAGCATCCTTCGTAGAAAGATGCTTAGCTTGCCAACAGGTGAATGCGATACACCAACGACCCTATGGAAAACTGCAACCATTAGAAATTCCTGAATGGAAGTGGGAGCACATCGCTATGGATTTCGTGACCGGATTACCCAAGTCCAAGTGCGGAAACAACGCCATTTGGGTAATTGTGGACAGACTCACGAAATGTGCCCACTTCATACTGATAATGATCACATATGGTTCAGATAAACTAGCCCAGTTATACGTCCGTGAGATCATACGTCTCCACGGTGTACCAGTATCGATCATCTCACATCGAGACTCGAAGTTCACATCTAGATTTTGGATGAGTTTGCAAAAAGAGGTAGGTTCCACCCACAGAATAATAGACAATCAGAGAGGACAATTCAAACCCTAGAGGATATGTTGAGAATTGTGGTTCTCAACAGAAGTGGGAGCTGGGAAGCAATATTACCACTAATCGAGTTTGCCTACAACAACAACTACCGGACGTTCCATAGAGATGACACTGTATAAGGCTCTATACGGTAGGAAGTGTAGATCGCCACTCTATTAGGAAGAGGTTGGTAAGAGAGCAATAGTAGGTCCTGATTCTGTGAGCGAAATGATAGAAATCGTTCGTCAAATCCGATGAAGAATCAAGGAAGCTCAGGACAAACAGAAATCCTATGCTGACACCCGTAGAACCGAGTTACAATTTGAGGTGGGAGATAAAGTTTTTCTAAAAGTATCTCCCTCTAAAGGAATCATTAGATTCAGTGTTAAAGCTAAGCTGAGACCCCGCTTCGTAGGACCCTACGAAATCCTGGAAATGATAGAATCGGTAGCATACCGATTGACATTACCACCTAGCTTTGGAAACGTGCATAACGTCTTCCATGTATCTCAGCTCCGAAAATATGTGTTCGACCCAAAACACGTTATTCACCAAGAAGAGATGATCTTAAAACTTGACTTGACCTATGAAGAAAAACCCAAAGCTATTTTGGATCACAAGGTACAACAGCTTAGAAACAAATCGATCACATTGGTAAAAGTGTTGTGGAGGCATCATGGAAAAGAAGAGGCAACATGGGAACTCGAAGATAAAATGAAGGAAAAATATCCCGAGTTATTTAATTAGGAAGTACAAATTTCGAGACGAAATTTCTATTAAGAGGGGTAGGATGTAATGCCCCACTCTTTCCACTAGAATTTTGTCGTACTAAATATTTGGATTAATTAAATTCCGCTTATGAATACAAAATCAAGTAGCAAATTGATATTTCAATTTCCTACATTGTTTAAATCGAACTTGTTCAATTTAAATCTCACTATAAAGTGAAAGTTTAATGTTATATTAATCTTCATCATTTACTATTAAGAACCCTTATTATTATTTTACCTAAATGAGTCAATTATTATTATTATTAATCATTAAGGATGCTATTGTTATTATTATATACAATATATGACAATCTTGTTATATATTATAGCATGTGTGATTAATTAATCACAAATAGTACAATGCATAATATAAAACTTAAGCCTTTTTTTTTTCTCTTTGGAATACCATCGACTGAAATGCTGTAAGAAAAGAGGTGAATTGCCATTAGATCTCATAATCTGTAAAATAAGATATTATAGTAGTAAAATCAGATTGTAAGAGAGTACAATCCGATTTTAAGTACAGAAATTAGGGGAGGAATGAGCTTTACACAAGGGGAAATAAAGATGTACATGTCATCAACCTATAACCCCAATATGTAAAAGAATGAGGCGTACATAGTACAAATCAAGAGGATAATCAGATTTTCAATCAGAAGTTTAGAGCACTTGGCTCGATGATGGAAGATGGGAGAAAGAAGGACAAGAACAGCTGCCACTTCACTTCACTTCACTCCACCTATCTATGCTACACAATCAAGGAGAATAAGTTAGTACAAGAAGACCTATTAACCAAAAGTTAAAGCCATTAAGAAAGACATCACATAGAAATTCATTGGCTACAATTAGGACTCTTGTTACCACTATATAAAGGTTACTATTCCAAACTTAATTACACTCTCATTTACTCACATATACCTACTTGCTGCAAAGTTGGAAAGGCACAGAAAGCTCAACATAGTGAAGTAGTAGCAGTCTTGAGGTCAGAATTTAAATATCAAGCAATAAATATTCATGTTCATATCTTTTCAATATTAGCTCTTAAGTATCTTATGAACTCTTATACTCTTAGTTCCATAACACATATGCATCATAACATGATATGAACTTAGACTTTTCAATATAATATGTTAGAAAGCTACATGAACTTAGCATACCTTAGAAACTACAGTTATCACACAAGAATTAGTCTCACAATTTAAGAATAGATAACATTATATCATATATCCTTGAAACACAGAATTTAAGTTAACTTCACCAAAACACAAAAAGGAAATACAAATATAAAGAAGAAAGGAGTTAGAGCAAGAAAACTTATCTAGTAAATAGTAACAATGGCAGTGCACGGTTGTTGTCCCAACTGACAACTCAAGCCGTGAGCTCCCACCGAAATAGCCCCGAATCACTCCGAACGGGTCCGAATAGCCCCGAATCACTCCCGAACGGTCCCGAACAGCCGAGGGAGGATTTGAGGCATGATCTAGTTATTCATAGAAGGTCTAGCCTACGTCGAGTTCGCAGCCACGGAGCAAGGGTTGAAGAGGTGGCGAGGCAACGACGAGGAGTTTCGGGGAAAGGATCTCTGCCCGTGTTCAACTGAGGAAGAACTCGCCAGAGAGAAGCCTCGAACGAGTAGAGCACCAGCGGCAACACAGAGCTGCACAATGAAGGAAACAGCACTGAGAAAGAAGCAACGATGAAGAACGCTGAGAGAGAGAAATTAATGGAAGGCAGCAGCGCGGTTGGGACTTTGGAGAAGGAGAGAAAGCCATCGAGCGAAGTGAGAAGAGAGAAGCAACGTGGGGTGATGAGAGCGACGGATATGAGAAGTGAAAGAGAGGGGATGAAGGTAAGCGGCGAAAGTGATTAAGGGAGAATAGAGTTAGTACTACTCTAGGATTTAAAAATAGAAGAGTGTAGAAGATGGGCAAGGTTAAGGGCCGGGTATCTAATTCATTCTTCTTAAAAGCCCTATCCTCGCCCATTATGTCTATAAATAGAGCATAAGAAGATGTCAATTTCTCTCCCCTACTTGAGAAAACCGGCGCTGCACATTAAGAGATTTAACTCTCTTATTTTCGAAAATTATAGAGTATTCTATGCTCTAATTTCGGTCTTCTTATTTTCTAGAATACTAGAAAGATTCGCCCACGCGATATTCTAGTAGATAGACTGGGAATAAGATAGAAGTTCCTAGGGTCAGATTTGATGGAGATTCAAGAAGGAGATTCCAACGGTGTGGATTGCGGATCGTTTGCTAGCGATTCAAATCGCTTCTCCACAAGTGGAGGATTAAGAATAAGGAGAAGGTATCATTTATATTTCCGCATTGTATTCTCCTGTGTGCTTTAAGAATTAATTATTCATGTGATTTATTAAACCTATGGATCATGCGTTTTAGTGTGCCCCTCATACGGGTTCCATCAGTTGGTATCATAGCCGGTCATAGGATTTTAATTTATTATATGAGTTGGTATCAGAGCCGGTCATCAGTTGCTCTAAATTGGATATTAGTTAATTATATCATAATTTTTGGATAATTAATGTAATTATTTGTCTCATTATGTGCTTAATTGTGTTAATTTGGCTTTTATGCTCTTTATTATGTGGTACTTGCCTAAATTGATATGCCAATTTATTGGAGATCTTATCTGGATTTTAGACATGTCATAATATGTGATTATCCATGTGAAAAATCTTTTTCAAAATTAAAAATGACTAAGGGATAGTTGTAATTGCATTTTATTAATTTAACTTGCTAATATTACATATGGTCTCCATGAGACAGTCTTTTCGTGTAGTAACTTGTTTTGATTCCAAACGGGATCACATTTTACCAGTTCACGTGATAAGACTTCTCTATAAATGGCTGTAAGAATTTAATTGGTGGCAATATGACCCCTCCGCTGTGGGTTTATTAAAATCAATTAACTTCTTTGGTGTCAGATTCATGGTAATAGTTTAGGTGTAATTTGGTAGTTATAGCAGCATCGTGCGGCCTCTGACTGTCAAGTTGCATGACTTGTAAAAACATTTTAAAATTGATTGTGTAATCGATCACACAGCGTGGCTTGCATGATTGATTTTAAACAGTTTGCTCAAATCTTGTTTTCTTTTAAGGTTTTGATTATTTGCGTTAGAGTATGTCCTTACTGCTGACGATATTAAGTTTGTCCGTGACGAACCATGTCCGCCAGTTCCGGCAGAAAACGCATCTGCCAATGCTAGGGCTAAGTATGGTAAGTGGATGAAGGTTAAAACGATGGAGATGTATTATATTATGGCCTCCATAAATAACGCCTTGCAGCATCAGCACAAAAGCATCAAGATAAGTGACCGCTGACTAGGCATTGTGCGCCACAGCCGAGCCAGCGCGCGGGACACCAGTACGTTATGGTCAACGGTCGCTGAGCCCTTAGCGGTCACTGACCACCCGACTGACTCGGGCCTAGCACAACGGCCCTCGCACGGGTCGCGGAACCACCCGGCCGCTGACCTCTACGCGGTCGCTGACCACACCTTTCGGCTATATATACTCGGCGAGATTCTCATTCGAAGAACATATCAGTTTTGGCACATAGTTCGAGACTTTTTCCGACGCCACTTTTCAGCATTATTTCCATACGTTTTCCTTTCATATTTTTAGCTCGTCTCGACCTTGATTCGTAGGTCGAGACTTTGATTTCTATATAGTTCTCTTTAGTTTTAGATTTCATACTCGAGGGTTAGTCGGTTGCAACATTCCGTTCGTATTTCGTTTCAGAATTTCTCTTGTGGATTCAGACTCTTTCAAGTTATTAATCGAGGTTGTTTTCCTTTTATTAATTCCGGCTCTCGTTATTGCTTTGATTTGGTGGATGAGATAAATTAAATTGATAGGATAAGGGATGATGAGATTATTTGGATTATATAATTATGTGTTTTGTTTGATTGATTATAATGTTTGATAAATTATATAATTATAATTAAAATATAGAAAATTATTTAAATTGCCCTTTATAGATAGATATATGTTGGGTGTGTGTTTACTTGTATTTTTGTAAATAACAAAATTGATTAGGATTATTTTTAAAATTTGCATTTTGAAATGATGCTTGATTAATAATGTCTAATCAAGTCAAGTTTGGGTTGATTAATAATCAAAGAATTTTTTGATTATATGCTGGCCGAATAATCTATCCCGGGTCAAATCAAGCAAACCAAACACTTGATAATGTTTGATTATTTTATCAATCACACTTAATCAATGTTAATCAAGCAAACCAAACACCCCCTAAAAGTATGTTTCTGATTTGGGCCAATTTCCAATCTATATATACTCCTCTAGCCTCTAGATACCTACCTACGCGTGTTTCAACTATTGTTTTTTTCAGAAGTAAAGATTAAGGTTATATTTGGTATCTAATTTATGATATTCATCTTAAGATAATTATACTATAATTATTTTAATTATAATGTAATTATTCTAAGATGAGTATCATAATTTGAATAACAAACATAGCCGAAAAGTGTTACTACACCGATTAAAGTTCCTAAATAAATTACCAATAAATTTAGTGTCCTCCTTAAAAGAAATTATAGTAATGGATGAATTACTCTTATAAATATAAGAGTAATTCATTCTATTAATCATTACTTAAATTGTTCACAAGCATATCGTTTGCATTTTTTAAAGTTACTATATTGATTAGTAAAAAGAGAGACAACATAGAATAAAACCTCTATAAAATAATAATTTTTGGAACATGGCATTTTATTAATTTAGAGAGTTATTAATATATCAAAAAATTAACACTTTATTAATCAAAGGAAATGATGATTAATTTTTAGTAAACGAATTAAATTTGAATTTCAAATCGAGCAAAAATTCTCTTACGAGTCGAACTCGAGTCTAATAATATCCAGTTCAAAAGATTTGAGAATTACATATTCGAATCTAATCTTAACTATTTGAGCTTTAAATAGATCTCAAACTTTATATACGAGCATATTCACACATTTAATAAATGAGTCGGGTTTTGAATATTTTGTGACATTATTTATGAATTAGTTTAAAGACATGTCCTTATTAATATTATATATATATATATTAACTCAAATAATTTAATAAACGAGCTTTTTAATGAGCTCGAACTTGAATGCTTAACTATATGAGTTGAGTTCGGGATTAGGCTCTGTAGCGCCCCAGAATCGGGTCTATACGAATTTAGAAACATCATCTAAAAAAAGAGATTTACATGAATAAAACTTTTAAACAAGATTTATTATAAAGACTTTTATTCACACCGACTACACGACACCAATGTATGAAGACATTGGAGCGTCATTGTTTTATATAAAATGAGTCAAATCTCCAAGAGTTGACATATTATGAATATTATATATTCAATGGAGAAATAGTTTACGTCCTTTAAAGGTACGCAAAGCTGACATAACAACGAAATAGATAAAATATTATAGTAGGAGAGACAGAGACAAGAAGTTCGATGTTGTTTAGGTAGTCTTCAAGAGCATGAAGACTCCACTCGCAAGATTCTCACCCTCCATAATTTTATTTATCGATAAGACATTTTAAAAGTATTTTGAGCTGAGTACAAGGGTACTCAATATTGTTTGGAGCCCGATTTTTAAAGTAGTTGAAAACAAATGCATGGTATACAAGTCTGCATATAACATTTTCAGAAGAAAGTCTACCCTATGCCCACGAACATTAATTAAACTTAACATTCATTAACAATATTCCCCATATACTTATAGACATATTAGGGTACCTTATTTTCCAAGATTGCATGTCAACCCTGGCCGAGGTTCCCTAGCTTGGACTTCGTTGTGCATAACTGTTGGGAATGAAAGATTGAGATAAGAGAAATAATTTTACCACACAATATTTACGGTTATGTATTGCAATATATAAGGTGTAGACCTACAACAATAGATCTGTAAGTTATGGATCGTATCAAATCTACAAGGAAAGTATATATTCTACAAAAAAAGGGGAAAGATATACTAGAATATTCTAGGTTATATTCTTAACACCCCCCCTCAAGCGATGCGTGGGATGAAGGCAAACGCAGAGCTTGGATCGAAGAAGCTCAAACGCGGGACGAGGAAGACTTTTTGTGAAAATATCGGCACGCTGCAGGTGCGAGGGCACAAATTTTGTAGAGAGTTTCCCAGCGGAGACTGAGTCACGAATGAAATGACAATCAATGTCAATACACTTAGCTCGTTTGTGGGAGATGGGGTTTTGGCTGAGAAAGACGGCACTGTTGTTGTCGCATAGGAGCTCGAGAGGAGCAGTGACCGGAACTTTGAGCTTGCGAAGAAGGTTGGAAAGTCAAACGACCTCAGAAGCAGTGTTTGCAAGAGCTCGATATTCAGATTCACAACTTGAGCGAGCAACAGTGGGTTGTTTCTTAGCGCTCCAAGACACAAGATTTCCTCCGAGAAAAATGGAATAAACGTATGTGGAGCGACGAGTGTCTACACATCGAGCCCAATCAACATCCGAGTAGCCAAGGATAGTTAAAGTCGTGATGAGTGCACGATAACCCGAAATGCATAGTGCACTTGACATAACGGAGGATGTGTTTGACAGCCTTGAAGTGATCATCGGTCGGTAGGTGGAAGAACTGACTAACTTGATTGATGGCGTAAGAGAGATCGGGACGTGTGATGGTGAGATATTAAAGAGCTCCGACCAAAGAACGGTACAACGAGGGGTCCTTGAACGACATACTTTACTGATGAAGAGAAGCATCGGCGACTAAGGGAGTGGAAACGGGCTTGGAGTTAAGTAGTTGAGCATGAGACAAGATGTCGGGTGCATACTTGGCTTGACCAATAAATAGACCGTTAGTCTTGGAAGAAATTTCGAGACCAAGGACTAGGTTAATTTTACCACAATGAGTACATAGAAAACGTCCTTTACCATAGCTTGTGGCATTAGCTAAAGGACTAGGTTTCTCACTAGCAACTGCTGGAGTGAAGTTTTGTAGTGCTGGAGTAATGCCTGGAGGATTAGGAGTAAGAGGCATCAGCATATTTGTTCCACCTCCCAAACTTCGTTGGCGTTCCTCTTGTGCTGCCAAAGCAAATATTCTCCCAATTGGAGCCAAAGGCAAGGATGCTAGATCCTGAGAGCGTAGTTGAGTAAAGCTAGGATTGAGTCCAACCAAAAAGTATAGAATGCAGTCCTGAGACTGGTACTATCCATCTTTTAGCGCTATCACATTGACAAGTACCACAAACACACCAACTAGCAGACTAAAATTTCTTGAACTCATCCCATAGGATTCTCAAGCTGGTATAATAACTACCTATGCTCATGCTTCCTTGTTTTTGATTCATCAGAGACTGTCTTAATTGAAACACACGAGCAAGTTGTGCTGTGAACATATCCTTTAGATCTTCCCATACCTTCGAAGTAGTAACAAGATACATGATACTAGTAGCTATTTCATCATTAACACAATTTCTCAACCAGGACAGCACCATGTTGTTACACATATCCCATAATGTAGCCTTATCATCATCATCAGTAGGCCTTTTTAAGGAACCATTGACGAAGCCTAACTTATTCTTAGCCAAGAGAACAGTCACCATGGACCTAGACCACTTCAAGTAGTTAGTGTTATTCAGCTGCTGATTTACAAACACCGCTCCTGCATTATATCACTAGGATGAATGTAGTATGGACTATTGCTGTCTTCGGAAGCAGCAACTTCTCTACCATTGCGAACCATATTGAGCAAAGAAAAACAAAATAGTGTATAGAAAGGAAAAAAGAAAGTGATGATATGCAGAAGCGTGTGGATCAGAATCCCTAACACGCTCTAATACCATATTGAGATTTGAACGAAGAACTCATGAAGACGAAGGAGAAATCAGAGTGCGAAAAGAGTGAAGAAGTCTGTTATGATATGTGAGAGAAAATAGAAAAGTTTGTTACAACTAATAACAAACCCAGCCACATGTATATAGAGTAGTGGTGGAGTGTCATGTCATCAACTATCTTTCACTTATATAAACGTAAAGAAGAAAAGAAACACGCTTCTAGTAACTACTTTATTTATCTACACAAAGCATGTACTATGAACAATCTGGAACAAACTCGAGCAACATCAAACTTCAAGCTCTAAAATTCTAAATTCATAGAAAATTTATTAATTTAAAGTTTAAATGTTTTTTTGGTGGTGATGGATATCCGCGAATGACAGGTACCCAACGGATGATTAGTGGAGGTTCGCGGATAGATGACAAGTGAAGGGCATTTCCGAGTGACAAATACAATCTCCTCTCGTGTGTATGAGTAGAATAACTACTATTCATGTTCGTCCGACGTATCTAATTTCTATCCTCATCTATGTAAATTTAACCACTACAAGAAAACATACATTTAATGACAGTAAAAATTGCATTATACTGTCATTATTAACATTTAACTAGCACTACAAAAATGCATTTTATAGTAACCGCATATTGACAGAAAAATTTTCCATTTCTAAATTTTAACAAATTAACAACGAAATTGTTATGGAATTTTTGTTCAATTTTTAGTGATGGAATAATCCGTTATTAAAATTTAGTAACAAAATTTTTCGTTACAATTTCATAACTAAAATTGAAGAAATCATTTTAGTAACGAAATATATTCCGTTGGTAAATTTTTTTAGCAACTATCGTTATTATTATGAATAAATTCGTTACTAACATTTTTGGTAACAAAATTTCTTATTTTAGTAACGAAAAATTCCATTGCTAAATTTAAAAAAAATGTAGTGTAGAGAAGCAATAACGAGCTGTTGACGGGCAAAAAATTTTCACTAAAAGTTATTAGTGATGGAATTTGAACTTTTATCTATAAATTTTACTCTTACTAAAACTATTTTTTTTTACAATTAGTGAGAGTATATCTCCCTTCGTAAATACTTCCATTATTAAATGTCATTTTTGTGTGTAGTGAACATTTCAATTTTTAAAGATAATTAATGAAAAATGCAATGTTAAATTTATAACTATCTACTTCCTCTTTGTTTTTCCTTAATTCTTTAAAACATTTGGAAGCTAGTAATGAAGTGAGCTGACCAAAGATGTATTATCGTATGATAAAAATAAGAGGACACCATTTTGATTAATGTATCAGCTATCTACAATAATATTTTGGAATCTATATCACTATCAAAAATAATTTTCGGAATGTACAAATCCTCCTTCAAATCACCATGAAGGGATGCCGTTTTCACATCCATCTGATGTCACAGTAAGTTTTCTGCAACTGTCATACTCAACACTATTCGAATAGTGGTCGGTTTCAAAACAAGAGTAAAAAAATCAGTATAATCAATACAGTATCACTGCTCAAACCCTTTGACAATCAGCCGGGACTTTTAGCGTCTACTACCATCAGCATCAATCTTTATTCGGTAAACCCACTTGCAGTGCAAAGCCTTCTTGACCTTTGAGAGCTCAACATGTTCTCAAGTGCCATTTAACATCAGAGATGCTAACTCATCGTCCATAGCAACTCTCCATTTTTTTCTATCCTCTCTCTTTGTGCTCTGCCTCTGCATAACATTCAAGCTCCCCAACATCAGTAACAAACCAGTAATAGTTAGAGGGAGAATACTTATTAGGTGCACGTCGCTCTCTAACTGGTCTCTACAGCGGAATCTCCATTGGTGGGGTCTTAGGTTCTTCAACGAGAACCTCTTCCACCTCATCTACCTCATTCTGACTCTCATTGCTGCCACTCGAGTTTGAGATGTCTGACTCGATCTCTTGAGCTTCAAACTTGTCAGAATCAGATGCCTCCAATCTATCCTTGTACATAACTTGTTCATTGAAAACTACATCTCTACTACGAATAATCTTTCGATTATTCTCATCCCAGAGCCTATAGCCAAACTCATCACCACCATAACCAATGAACATACACTTTACAAATTTGGCATCTAACTTACTTCTTTCAACAGAACTGACATGAGTATAAGCAACACATCCAAATACACACAGATGATACAGTTTAACCTCTTTTCCCGTTCATTTTCGTCAGGTATTTGATTATCCAATGGAACTGATGGACCTCTATTGATTAGGTATGTTGTTGTGTTTATTGCATCTGCCCAAAACATTTTAGGCAACCCACGCTTCAGGCTCATGCATCTGGCTCGCTCATTCAATATTTTGTTCATTCGTTCTGCCACTTCATTCTGCTGGGGAGATCCTCTCACGGTCTTCCCATGCAAATCTCATTCTCAGCACAGTAATCGCTCGACTCACAGAGCTCATACTATCCTCCATTGTCGGAACAATGGCACTTTACTTTCAGCCATGTTTTATTCTCTACAAGAGTTTTCCACTTCTTGAAAGAATCATAAGCATCAAATTTATTTTTCAAAAAATAAACTCATAACTTTCTATTGCAATCATCAATGAAGGTCATGTAGTACTCAGAACCACCAAGGAATTTTACAGGCGTTGGTCCCTAAAGATCATTATGCACCAGCTCCAGCTTCTCTGCCTTCAAGGTTCTGCCACCTCTTGAGAAACTAACTCTTCTCTGCTTCCCGAAAATATAGCCCTCACATAGGCCAATCTCAACAGATTTCAACCCAGACAGCCTCCTTTTTGAACACATCACCTTCATTCCTTTCTCGCTCATGTAGCCTAGATGACAGTGCCACAAATCATCATTGGTTATTGCTCCTGCATGATGAATGCAATCTTTGGAGTTAGTTGTTGTGTACAATGTGCCTTCCTTCTTCTCCCGAGCTACAACAATAGCTCCTCTACTAATCTTCCAACTGCTGCAGCCGAATGTTACTCATTATTCCTCAACATCAGGTTGACCAATTGAAATCAGATTCCTTTTCAATCCCGGTATGTGCCTCACACTATTTAATTTCAACAACGCTCCAGAATCCAACACCCATGATTCCAACGGACTGCTGACGCTTAAGACCAACGAATCTCCAATATTCTACATGATTGCGTTTGTTGTCTTCTTCTTGTTTTTCTTGGGTGTTATACACTGATTCTTATAGTGACCAAACTCCTCACAATTCCACCACTAGATCGAGTCTTTGTCTTTCTTGGATTGGCTATTTCCTCTGGATTTCGATTTGCCATGATTCTTCCTATTCTTCGATCTGCATCCTTTCCTCCGTATTCAAGGCTGACCCTGAGGAAGGTTCTGATCCTTTTCTGCGAACTTCCTCGCTAATCATCAGATCCCCTACTTCGTCAAGATTCAACTTAGACTTCACGGACGAAGCGCTAACTGTTGTTACTGTTGCAACCCAACTATCTGACAGAGAAGATAATAAAACTAAAGCAAGTACTTCGTCAGTGAAATTGATCTCAACTGAGCTTAACTGTCCGATAACGTTAAACTTGTTCAGGTGTTGTTGCACGGGTGTGCCCTCCGACATCCTGAGGTTGAACAATCTTCTGATCAGATAAACATTGTTCGTTGTTGTGGGGCTTCTGATACATTTGCTCCAAGATCTCTAGCATCTCCATTGCGGACTTGGTTTTAGTTGTGTGGTAGGCAACGTTCATAAAGAGCGTCTAACGTATCACACTCATCACCTTTCTGTTCAATAGATTCCACTCCTTCTGATCCATCTTTTTGGGCTTTGATTCCTCCTCCAAGGGTAGATACAGATCTTTGTTGTAGACGTAATCCTCGATATGCATCCTCTAGTATCCGAAATTGGATTCATCGAACTGTCTGATTGAAACTTTGTCGTCGTTCATCGTGACTGCTCCCTCAGAACTCGAAGGATCTAATACCAGTTGTTGAGAATAGACACACACACACAATCACGAAAAATAAAGAACACACAATTTGTTTTCCCAGTTCGTCTTGCGACTACGTCTGGAGACAATACCTAGAGTTTGTTATTATGATTTTTCAGATACTAATTACAAGAATGAGAGATTATTTATAAATAGCAATATAACTTTAACGTTAAAGTCCATTAAGATTAAAAATGGACTAATAAAGTGGACCTTTGCAAACAGTAGACATTGTTCAAGCTTCAGACAAACTCCACACTCCAATCAAACTTGCTCAACAAAGTATAATGAATAAATCTAAGCAAACTAAGAAGAGAACTAACATGCCCAGCAAAATACAAGGAGCAGATAATCAATTAACGTGAATCAAAGAACTGTGGTTTTATGAAAAGTATGGTATACACAAATTTGATAACGACATAAATAAAATCAATTAAATCGAGAGGAATAATTAATTAACACATGAGTAGTCGGTTGTATTGTATGAATAGTTGAATATTATGTCTTCGTATTTTATTTATTAATTAATTAATGGACTAATATAAAGATACACTCTCTTAGATTGAACATCTCGTCAACTTTATACCGTTCCAAAAGAACACCAGAAACAAAATCTTTTAGCTCCCCCATACAGCACTAATTAAACAAACACCTAAGTTATAAACATTTAAGAAAAATTAACAGGAAAAAGAATAAAAGGAAAAGGAAAAGAAATAAATTTGAATAAAATAAATAAAACAGTGTCAAAATTGGGCCATCGATCACGACGAAACCAGAGAATCAAGCCGTAGCTCCACTTTACAGAAGCCAGACTTGCCAACAGCCAAGCCACCGGCTCTCGATTCAGCCGCCTTCATGCAGCGACTAAGCGGCTCCAACCCCAGCGTCAACTCTAGCTCAATCTCCCCTTCCTCCTCTCGGATCAGATCTTTTCGCGTAATTGAATCAGAAGCCGGTTTTGGATTCCCAACCCAGCTAAAGCTCTCACGCTCCAAACTCAGCTCAGGAGCCACGGCCTCAGACTGGTGGCTAAGCGACCCGTTACCTTCCTCCGAACCCGATTCCGCCCGAACCCGCTTCGACCTCGCACCGTAACGTTTGAACTGGGACCTGTTCCTGACCCGGTGCACCTTGCCCGACCCGGGTAATTTCTCCTCCTTGTTGACATGCCGTATGTCGTAAGCTTTCAAAGGCGGCATCATGTCTTTCGCCTCGGTGGCCTCCGTCGCCATCTGTGTCACCGACGCGCCTCTGAGCACCGCCTGGACGGCGGTATGGCAGAGGTGCCAGTTACCCGACCCCATCAACCCGACCGACCCGTATATCGGGTTCACGATTCTCCCGCAAGACTCGTACAGTAAGGACCTAAATACAGCTGCATGTAGAGAATTGTTAGAAATTGTGTTAGATAAGTAAGATTAGGGTTTAATATGGGGAAAGAGGGTGTACGGACCAGTGCGGAGATGCGGCGGCGCGGCATTGATAAGGTTTATGAGGCCGGCACGGCCGTAGAATCTGGCGAGGAAGATGGTGGCGTTGGCCTGGGAGTGTGGCGTATTGATCCATTCCAAACACGGCTTTATGGTGCAGTCGTCGCTGCAGCCTTTCCTTAGAACTCGGCATCCATTACAGCTCATGATCCGCATTAACTTTTCAGTTTGTAAAATAATTTGCCTCTTCAGCTCCTTTTAATTAATTTATTTTACATACTACAACTATATATGAAGTTGTAGATATAAATAGAGAAATGAAGAGTACGGACGTGTCTCTCTCTTAGTTGGGGTTTGTTTATGAAGGGTTGGAAAACTCGGTTCATGCAGGGTTTGAAGGTTTCCACATTCATGGAATTGGAGAAGGGCGGCGCCGCCTTCATTAACTCAAATCTAATACTCCTAAAAATGATCTGACTAAATTTATGAAATTTTTTTAATATGTGACCATTTTTTATGAGATAAGTGAGTAATAATTAATTACCAATTGACAAACCACGAATCACAAAAATATATGAATAGCTCAAAATTAATAGATTATTAATATTGAGAGTTTAGCAAAATTTTAGACAGTTGAATTATCTGTGTTTGAATCTCTCATATTTAATTTTTATTTTTTTATATTTACATTTTTATAAATCCAATATAAATTAACATAAATTAATATAAAATATTTTCTATTCGCCTCCAAAAAATTGATGCTACTTCGATAAATTATTTTGCTATTTCATCATATGATGAAGACGTTGAAGAAGAAATTTTGTGAAATCAAAGAAAAGATAGGTGAATATGAAGAATGTGGTGTTAATATGAGTGAAATGAAATGAGACATTTATAAGTAAAAATAAAATAAGAAAAATAAAAAACTATGTACCATTAAAAAAATTGTGGAGGGATCCCGAGTATGAGCCAGAGCGCAGGCTCTCTTGTGTGACTAATGGGTCCCAAGCTCATTCTCAAGGACAAGAGACCGTCTTGTGAATCTCGTGGCTCCACCAGCACAAGGCTCACATTGGGTCTCGGTCTCTCGGGCAGCGAGCCCCTGTCCTTTAGACTGCACTGCCAATGTTTATAGAGCATCCACAATAGAGACTCTCAATTTTGGTTCTCCCAATGATGTGTATGTACTTTTGGGGAACTTTGTTGGTAGGGTCTACGAGTTTTTTAGAGTTGCAAAATTTTTCATATTGGAAGTCTCAAGATTTTTGTACTTTCGCTTTTTTATAATACAATGTAAATTAATATTTAAATTAACATAAATTAATGTAAATTAAATAAATTAACATTAATTAAAAAACATTATATTTAAAAAATTAAAATTATATCAATTTAACTTTGACAATAAAATATAAAAATTAATAAATTAAAATGAAGTGTGAAATGAGTAGGATGGAATGATGTATTTAATTATAGGTAAAAAGTAAATAAACAAAATATATACAATTTTAAAAGAATGCCCGCGGAGCTCGAGCCCACCACTCATATTGTGGGCTCCCTAAGTCATGGGTCTCCCGAGCTCAGTCTCACGTATGAGAGACTGGCTCTTGATCCTGCTCCCTTCTCAGCGCCGGTCTCTCGGCCATACGGTCTCCCGGTCGGGCAGCGAGCCCCTACTCTGGAGCTTGCGTTGTGGAAACCTCACTATTCACTAAAGTTGTGTTCTCTTTTAAGGAAATATCTATCCCTTGAAAATGTGGGATAAAAACATAATTTTTTTTCAAATTCCTTCTTTTTTATATATCCCTCTTATCTAAATTATAAATTTATTATTGTATTTCTCATTCATCCCACTCAAAGGATGAATAATATTAGGGGTAATAGGTAAAATTACCCAATTTGAAAAATTAAAGATAAAAAAATACCCACTTAAAAATAAAAGATAAAAACTATCAACTTTTCACTATAATATGAGGAATTTCCTCATGTGCTCATGTTATTTTCACGATAACATGAGGAAATTTTCCTCATGTGCTCATGTTATTTTCATGATAACATGAGGATTTTCCTCATGTGCTCATGTAAAAGGGTAATTTTTATCTTTTATTTTTGAGTGGGTATTTTTTATCTTTTACTTATTAAAATGGGCCATAATATTATCCATTTAAATTAGTTGTGATTTAGAAGCAAAACCTTATATATTATTCTCGGGCAGAATGATGAAAGCATCATGCTAACAATTTTATAATTTATTTGCAATCTTATGTATGTCAAAATTTCCTTTAAATATAGCCTATAACAATATGCATTCCTATTAAATTGCTCAATAACGTATTTCGAGTTTCTTGATAATACACAATATAGGAAATGGAGTATTAGAAATTTACAATGAATATGCATACAGTTGGCAGTGCAATGCAAGCAGCTTCAATTTGTCTTTTTCATGTCACTTTATTTAAGACTTCCTAACTTATCTGCAGGCTGGCTCTCTCATCTTACGACAACTATTTTGTTGCTATTCATTCATCTATTTAAAAGTTTATTTAATCTATAATAACTACTCATTGGACATTGATGCGCAATAAATAAGTTTTGGGATTTTGTTTTAATAGGTGAAAGCTTATTAATGAAGGAATGTGGTGTATAACGCCAAAAATTATATGGATCCTTGTTAGGGCTGACGAAGTTCGATTTCGGTCCTCTTTGGTATTTTATGAATTTTGAAATTTCAAATAGGAAAATTTTTAATCGCAGCCCGGGTGTGAATATTTTGAATTTTTGAATGGGACTAAAAATTTATGAATCTAAAAATATAATTTAATTTAATTTTCAATTAGTATAATTTAAAATTAAAATTAAAATTAAATTTAATAAATTGAGAAGTTCTAATGATAATTCGGGACTCCTAAGTTCAAAAAAATTTCAAATATCAATTTTTAATCAAGCCTCAATCCAAAATGCAGATTTATAAAATTATCCTCACCAATTTTATTATTTACAAAGTTATCTCATCAATTTTATTATTTAAAAATTAAAAGAAAAAATAAATCTGAATATAATATTAATTATATTTTATATAGTTAAAAAAATTGAATTTTATTATTTAATAGCTGAGAAAAAAACAAAGAAAAATATAAAACATTACTTTGGTTGCAAAATGAAGAAAAGTGAGTTAAAAGAGGAATTTATATATTGTTCTATATTTTAGTTATAATCACATAATTTATCAAACTAAACACATGATTATATAATCCAAATAATTCTATATATAATATATTTCATCTACTAAACCAAACACCCACTTTAACATGCGTGGCTTGCAATCAATGAATGAAGAATGCAACATATATATTTCTTAATTAACTTCCCCAAGACAACAAATTTGTGTAATAAAGTTTTTGCAGAGACTTGGTATTATCCCGGTTGGATCTCTCGACATTGGCATACATTTCTTCTCGTTTAATCATTTGGGGAATCAAAAGCGACCAAAAAGATTACTTAAATCGATCGGACTTGTACCATTTGGTTGATATGAAAATAGAGAAACAAATGTAAATTCAGGAAGTATTCATAAAGATCAAGGTTAGAATGTGGAGTTGAATCAAAGTTTTTAACATCTGTACAACATCTGCACACATGTAGATGTAAAAATTAGATCTCGAAGAAGATGTTTCACCTTATAAATTGAGCTTGTTTTATGTGGCTGGTATGGAAAAAATCTTTATTATCTGATAAAATTTGTTGATGGTACTAAAAGAAAAGGAACTTTGCTTCATCATATTTTTATGGTGTTTGCATGTGAATCATAAAAGTTTAAAAATATATGAAGTTTCCATTTGTTGTAATTTCAAATGGAAAAAATTAGGAGGTTGGTTTGCTGGTCAAAATTAAATTAATCAGAAGTGTTTATAAGATGGAAATTACAACAAAATAAATATGACTCCATATAGAGATAAATAATGGTTTGTGTATTTTATTAGAAGAGTAGTGAAATATAGAGATATAGTACTTGTACTACATCATACATGACATTTATTGGGTAGAAAACAAAGAGCACACGTGGAGGGGAGGTGGGGATTGGGCGGAGTGGCGCGTGTCGTTCACGTGGTTTGTCAGAGTGCGGTCGAATCGGCCCAAAGCGGGACCCACTCCTCACTTCCGGTTTTCTTGAAGTCGTGGTTCGACTCCACCGCTAACCAACACTAAACAAACCGCTCCTCAAATACAACAATACTACTGAGCATGGGTTTCCGGTTCTGTGGGCGCCAATTTTCCACCAATGCCCCGACCAAAACAATGGAATAGAGTAATACTCGATACATCCCACTAAGCTTACATTTTTTTTCGGCACGGTCATTAAGAAAAGTGTATAAAAGAGTGTAAGAGTGATAAATATGTTATGATCCATACCTTTTTGAAGAAATAATTTTTACTATTTTTATAATATGTTAAGTTTAGTGAGACGTCTCAACAAGAAAAGTGTGTCAAGTTTAGTGGAACTAAGAGAGTAATTTTTATAAGCTAATGCCTGCTTTATCTCTATTTAATTATATATTCCCTACTTCTCATCTCAATCTTCCTAATCCTTATCCCTACTCCTACTTCTACTTAATTATATTTTAATAAATAATTAGAATTTTATCCCGTAAGATGCACGGTTAAAAATCGTTCCAATTAAATCAAAATTCATTTTTAAAACATATATATAAAATTAAATTGTGGCCACTATACAAACTAGAGCTGTTAAATTTATCGGGTCGGGCCGGACCGGCCCAGCCCAACGGGCCAACGTTTCATTTTGGGCCGGGTCGGGCCAGCCCGGAAATTTGATGGGCCAGCAAAATCTTAGCCCAGCCAGCCCTTTACGGGCCATCGGGCCAAAAAGGCCCATATAATATTTTATTTTTAAATTAATAATTTTGGTGTCCAAATAAATTATTTAGAGTAATGAAACGACATCTACAAGGCTATAATATTAGTGTCGCGACCCACCTTCACTAATTATGTAATGCACCGTCTTTTTACTCCCGATTAAATTAGCAAATCTCTCGAAGGTTGTGAATTTGTATTCGATTTCCGAGATCAAGATTTCGATGATTAATGAGAATAGCCTATTGTAATCGCGACTCTTTATGAACAAGGACTAATGACCTTATATAAATATAAGGCCATGATAGAATTAATCTTTAGCAAGACATTAACCAAGCTCATAGTATATAGAAATCAATTATTAAGAATAGTGAATACTATCTAATAGTAAGAATTTATAGTGAATTATGAGGAAAGAAATCATTGATGGTAATTAATTATTTTAAGGTGATTAGTAGTGATTAATGATTTTAGTAAGAATCATTAATAGTGATTAATGATGATGATAAATGGTAATAAATACAAGTGTGAGTGTTTAATTAAGTACCAATATGGCTGGTTGCATAGCATTAAAGTAAGTCTATATGTTTATGCTGGACATGTGGGTCCCAACAGATCACTAGTATTTGTTCTAGGAATGATCTCTATTAACCAAAGGAGAAACGAATCTTACACTTCGGATACAATAAGTCAGAACCAAGAATTGACTTGTAATCACACCTCATGACTATGTGACTAAAACAAGAAGGGAATAGATGAAGTACATGGGAGTACAATATCTTGCGAGTAAGGCAGTAGAATAGTAACATAAATCTGAAAAGAATCATCTAATTCCTAACAAAAACAAATAAAGGAAACATAAGTACATAAAGAGGCTTAGCATTCTAAGTAAATAAAGCTAGAAGAGCAGCATGCTCTCTTTCTCCCAAGAACCTACTCTCTTCCCTATGCCTTTAATCCCTCTTCCCAAGACTCTATCAAAGAGAGTGAGGAGGCTGCAAAAATAAGACAAGAGTAAGCAATTGTCGAGGGAACTATAGCATTTTGAAAACCTCTTAAAGATGAATAAAACAAAGGAGAAGAAAGAATTCAGGAAAAAGGGAATAGGACCTATTAGTGTAAGAAGAACTGAATAGAGCATCCAGATGGAGCAGGGGAGAAGCCCTGCCGCTACACTCCAACTGCTCTACCTGCTGCTGCATAGGAAGAAGTCCTTGATGCCAGTACCTAGTACAAGGAGGAGGACAAATCTAGTAAGAAACAAGAGAGAAAATCGTGTAAACTTCAAGACTTTCACATATTATACTACAAACCAAATAAATGATTCAGAAATGAGAGAAAGCCCTGCTCAAGCTCAAGCAAACAAACATCACAAGTCAACCAAATAGATATAAGGCCATGATAGAATTAATCTCTAGAAAACGATGAAAGAAAGTAGCAAACAAACATCACAAGTCAACCTTTAACTCTCACTATATATATGGGGCTGCATCACTACGGGTGAGCTCTCCCACACTCTTCACAAACTTAAATCAAAATTTCACTTAGCACACTTGGAAAGGAAGAAAAGTCTAGAAGCAAGCTCTGCCCAAGTTCAAGCAAAAATAAGTTGTAATAAGTGAAACCAAGAAGGGAAGCCCTGCTCAAGCTCAAGCAGCAGGACAACTTTCTCAGTTCAGGTAACAATTATAACTCTTAGAATGTAGCTACTCACTGATATTAACAGACTTAAACTCCACTCCTAAGCTTTCAGTTCATTATTTCAGATTACTTAGCTTAAATAACTTTAGTATACGAGTTTAGGAAAAACAATCACATTTTACATATGTTCTAAACCTTAACAGTTACAAAGTTGTGGAGAACTTAGAACCTAATGAATTAGTCCTAGACATGCATACTAGGACAGTCTAATAAACGTAAACCAAATCTCCAAATTTAGACTTTCATGGCTTGAACTCAAATTAGAGGACTTCAGAACTTAAGACTTCTCCTTACTTTAGAGTTTCCGGAGAAAGGAGAGATCGACGGGGAGAGAGGGATCGGCTGAGAGATAGGCAGAAGGGATAAAGGGATGTGTGTGTTGTGTTTGTATTAAAATAGGATTAGGTTAGGATAGAAAGGTCTAGAACATGGGTCGGGTCGTTGGCCCGGGCTAGATAGAAGAATGGGCCAAACTATTTAAAATAAGTGGGCCAGATAAAATTTAAGTCATGGGCCAGCTCAATTGTCAAATTAATTGATATGAATGGGCTGTAGGTAGTGTAAGTTGATGGGCCGAATATTAGCTCTGTTGGGCTCCAATAATAAAAGTTGTTGGGCCAAGACTTAATTTAAATATGAACTAGAATTAGGAATATCAGGTGGGCTAATTTAATTAACCAAATAGGCCGAAAAATGATTTAAATCTGGGCCCATAAACCAATTGGGTTGTCTAGGATAAGTAGATTTCTAATGGACTAAGAAATTATGAATTAATCCTAATTGGGCTAATTATTCAATTAAGGTGCTAGGACTTAATTTAATTGGGTTAAGTCCAAGAATATAATTTTAAAGATAAATTGGATGACTTAATTTATTAATTAGAAATTAATTTACCAAATTAGAAATTTAATTGATTAATTAGAATTTAATCATAAGAAATGATTAAATTATAAATGTTGGTCCCGAAAGAGCTAGATTGGTGTATGGGGGGGGGGGGGGAGAATACACCAATTCACAACCTTTAGGTTTTCTTGTTCACAACTAAAATATAAGGCTTTAGCACTCTTAATAACTTAAGATAGCTAGGATTAGTAAAACAAATCTTCTTGTTAGGAAGATTAAGTCTTACTCAAATAATACCTTATGCGTGTGAATAACAGTAATCAAGAGTGATGAACACAGATTTAAACTTGATTAAAGTTGTGTGCGGAATATGGTGGTTAATGATCTTTTTAAGGTGAAAAACGTTTTCTTTCTTTGGAGAAATTATCAACCAATATTTAAATGCAAGAGTATGAAGAAAATGATAACAATGTAAAACAGAAAGTAAGAACACAAGATATTTAACGTGGTTCGGGATAAACTTTTCCTACGTCCACGGCTCGATCAAAACTAGATCGAAATCCATTATGTCTCCTTTCTTTTTACTCGTTGAGTACGAGCCTCAAGTTTTATCAAAACTAGATAACAACTTGAGATTACACTTCTTAGATTGAAGAACTACAATCTAAATCTTACAACTTTTGGATCAAAACTAGATCCAAACTTGGTTTTGGTAAACAACAAATTTCCAGAAACAATCTTCAAAAGAATAATCAAGCACTCAGAGAATTCTAGAGCTTGAAGGAGTGCTTTTAGAGCTTTGAATATTTGAAGATATTTGAGCAAAGTTTGTGCTTTGTAATCGTGAATTCTCGTACTCGTTCCTGGAAGTGAAGGTGGTATTTATAGCCTCTTTGAAGAAACTATCCGTTGGAGACGATGGTACTCTTTTTCAACGCATTAATGGCTGCATTAAATGCATGGCAGTGACGTTGAGACACGCACTGCTAAATGAAAGTGGTTACCACCTTTCATGAGATTTCCCAATGTATTGCCATACTGGGAATGATCCTTCGTACAGTAGTTTTGATTTTCTTGTACTTCATTCCTTAAAGCATGTTGTTGATGTGACAATACACGGAGTGGTTGACTTGTGACAAATTTAGGTATGTCGGCAGTCCACAGTAGTTACTGTGAGGAGCAGCTTGAACTTGATGTCATAACAGCTCGCTGTCCATTGTGATGTAACTTCATCACTTCGGTTCTCCATTGAATGTAACGACCAGATCGTTTTTGGTATAAAACGATCTGCTATATATATATGGTAGAGATGATAAGATTGTTTTTGGAACAACACGATCTGCTGCTTGAGATGACAGCAGGTTGATGTATTCATTTTGAACGAGCTGCTTCATCCTCTTGTGATGACTTGAAAAACGATCTGTTGGTAGTACCAAGCAGCGGGCTGATTTTGGAGAACTAGCTGCTTAACTACATGTAATATTTTTCAACTATATTCTACTTCCTAAGCTAATCCTAGTCTATAGGACCAGATCGTTATAAGTGTTTGAAACTTCAAACCACTTTTACATTTGTGATCTGTTGATAGATGATCTAAAAATTGAAACCAAGAAACAAGTAAAAATGTCAGCGAGCTGTTTATGTAGGAAGCAGATCGTTATTAAAGTATAAAAAACGATCTGCTCACCACATTAGGAGCTAGCTGACTTACAAGGAAGAAACTTGTTATTCTTAGTAATCATTGTGTCCAGGATACCTTTTACTAGAATAATACAGATCGTTATTTATGTACTAAAAAAAAACGATCTGCTTCTATTACACTTAAGATATTCCTTAATAGATGACAATGACTACCTGGTTTCCAAAATATCAAAGTGTAGTTTCGAGAAACATCATCAAAACAAATATAAGTTCATGGGGTTCCCAACAATTTTCCCCTTTTTGATGATGTCGAAACCTACACTAATATTTTCTTTTAAACATGAAGATTTAATTCACAATAAAGTATATTTGCCTTTGCTACACTAATACAAGCACGCAATTCTTCAAAACGATCCACATAAGCCTCATAAGAACATGATTGCTTAAGCTTGCTAAATTCCACTATAATATTAGTAGACCTCAAATCCTCAAATCTGGCAGAGACAACCTCCAGAAATTGAGACCAAGTAATACCCACAGCCCCCATGTTTAAATTTTGAAACCATGAAAGAGCTTTACCCTCAAAATGCATAGTAGTGAGATGAACACGTTGAGCATCAGGTATAGACGACATGAGTTTAAAATAGCTATTACATTTGAGTATCCACGCACTATGATTAATTCCATCAAAACGAGGGAAATCAATACGAGGTAGGGGTGTATGAATGTAATTCTGGTTTGTAACATGTTTATTACCATGTGTTTGAGGAAAAGACCCTAAGATGGAAGGATCACCTGAACCAGGGTCAGGAATAAGCTTAAGAAGCTACAACTTGATTTCAACTAATGTAGCATTAACATTCTCATATTTCTGGCTCATACCTTCAATCTGTTCTTGCAATCTCAACTCTGATGCAGTTTGTTTCCTTGTTTCAGTCTGGAGAACTTGATCAAGATGTTTCTGAGCTTCGATAAGATCCTTGAATCGGGTTGCTTCGGCCATAGTAACGACTGCTCTGATACCAATTGTAGTGGACCCAACGATTTATGATTGTTCAAATTGATTGATTAATGTAACAGTAGTGGTGTATATGGAATAGCAGATAGAGAATGAGAGTTAAGGAAGAAGAGAGAGAAAGATTAGGAAGAAATAAGATATTTCATTCATTAATTTTTTTCCCCATTGCTTTACACATATATATTCCAAAGTCTATCTCTTAGCCAACAAGAAACAAAACCCAAAGCTAAAAACGTAAAGGCATTACAAATGTGACATTACACTAAGCTTTAAACATTTCCTCCCAAAATGACACGTGGCAAAGTCACTTAATTCCAAAAGCATCTTCATTTGTTTCCCAATTCGGCAGACAATCCCTAAATCTCAATTCTTCTCTCGTCCAGGCATGTATTTTTATTCATAATTCTCAAATCTCCATTAGCCATGACAAATCACTTGTCTCTAATTGATTGTTACACCATAAAGAAAATACCAATCACTACTACAAAATATACGTGAAACTACACTTGAAAGTGTCCATGCAATAGTGTTATTGTGGCATTTTAACTATCATGGCACTTAAATTAAGTGCCATATAAAACGATGTCATAATAGATATAGTGTAAGTTTAAATTATATTTTATTACATTGCTAAACTCAAACAATGAAAGAAATATAATACTTGAAGTTGTAAAGAAATCAATTATTACCTTCTTAAATGAGCAATTTGCTCCTGTATGATCGTAAGCTCTCCATATCATGTAGTTCTTGTTGATAACTTACCAACTGCAATCTCTTTGTATATTTAATATTCAATTTCTAAACATTATGGCCTTAAAAAACTAAAAGAAATTCTTTAAGGAATAACAGAAGTGCAAAATATATAATATACAAATGGAAGCAAAATATATAACGATATAAAGAAAGAAGTTGCGGCATAAATAGTGATCAAGAACAACAATTTAGTTCATGATCAAAAACAAATCATTAAGAAAATGGTAGTGAAATCAAAATTACGAACTCCACCGAACAAACTTTCAATAATTATATCCTACATTGACAGGGGTTTTACAAGAAAATATACTACGACACAAAAATATAACCAAGAATTAACAAATTGGGGATTAAGATTTTGAAGAACGAACCCTCATTTCTCGTAATCTGGTAGCCATGATGCGTAGATTATTTTCCATTCCTTTTCTCCTGTTCAACTCCTTGAGTGGAAAAGAATAATTGGCTGGGAGAATTCCCACCTCATTTATTCACATAAATGGAGTAGTGGGCAGTTATAATTTTCTTTTTAATTTTTCAATAATAAAAACATATTAATGGTGATGGTGAGTCGACCATATTTTAATACATATATTATATGCTCTCAAAATTTTTTAAAAATAAAAGTATTTTATCTAATTTTATTTGCTTTTAAACTTACTTTAGTTATAAAAATGTTCTTGCCATATCTCGATATTTTATCTTAAAAGTATTTATCTCTTTTGTTTTAAGAAATTCAAATATATTTCTAGATATACATTTATGTCCACAGTACCATGTTAGTGGAGTATAATTTTTTAAGAGTGGTTATATATATATATATACATGAACATAACATTACATATATTACAATTCTCTTGATTATGAAAGTACTAATAATATTAATAATAAATAACAATAGCAAATAAAACTAATAATTAATAAATATATATTGAAACTTATTGGTCTTTCATTAGGCACCGTCTGCTTTTATAAGTTTTGTTTTCCTTTTATACTTAAATATTTTTAAATTGCTTTACATTATTTTATTTAAAAAATATAGATCAAAACACAAGTGTCATAAAATCAATACTTTGATGGCATCTATTTTAAAATGCGGTATCAAGTTTCACCATATATGTGGTCAAAAGTCAGTGTGAGAATAGAGAATTTATAATGACATCTTTCTTCGAATGTATTAAAAAAGATGTAGTAATAGACGAATTTTCTAGTAGTGAATTCAATTATAAATGCCAATAAAATATTAGTAAGGAAGAGATAAAAATTGAGATAATAATCCTAACGATTACACCTTCCTGTCTCGGTCCATAAAAAGTTTTGTGAGTAAGTCACCATAAATTTTAAGAATTGTAAATTGCATTTTTAGTGGATAAATGCATTCATAATGTATGATATATGTGATTTAAAATAATAAATATTTTGTGGGATTATGTTTAAAAAAAAATACATTCTTAATGAACTATTCAAATAGGTAATAAAAGAATATTTTTTATGGTGGAAGTGAGTATAATCAAATTAAAATGTGAAATTTGTGTTCAAGTATTTTTTTTTCTACTAATGACCGATGTATAGAGGATCGTTCCACCTGCGATGGACACAACTTTACGTGCACACAGCTGATGTAGCAATGTCATATCAATGTAACAATAATTTTTATTTTTTAATATTTTTATTATTTTATATTAAATAATATTAAAAAAAATATTCAAATTAATAATTTTAATCGTAAAGAAAAAATTAATAAAATTTTATTAAGAATTTAATATTTATATTTAAACGTTTCTCCAAAGTATATATATGTTCTCCTTAAAAATAACAAATTAAAGAAAAGTAGTAACTAGGGCTGCCGCCGCCCCCTATTAATGACCAAATATACTTTATTGTGAACTCCAAATTTAAGAAATTACTATGATTTTACAAAAGAGTCTAATCTTCAATAAAGTGTTGGGAATGAAAAACTTTGATATGGAAAAATTAATTCAACAATTATGGAAAAAAAGTAGGCATATTTTACATGTTGGCGCCACTGCAAATTTATAGGAATAAGTCTCCAAACATTATAAATCCCCACAGGAGAAAAGGCATTGCATCATTCGTTTTCATCCATTTTTTTTCCAGTTTACCCAATTTAGGATTTGTTTAATTGTTTAACGCATGCATGTACGCACAATATTTATATTTTATTTCATGCAAATCTACTTCCAATGGATTTATTGTGCCCGTGTTGACTTACATATGCAATACCACATATTAAATAGAAGATACTTAATTATCTTTCAACATTTTAAATATTAGTATAAAATATAAAGTGCAAATTATTATTGGGTGGGAGGGCAAGAAAAAGATAATAAGTCCTTAAACAATTAAAAATTTAAATGAATATATACACGTATATATATATGATTATTTTACAAAATATAATACACACATTAGCACATACGAGCATGCAAGTCAGCTCCCCACAGTATCATATAGTATCATTAAATTTTGTTCCGATTTTAACAAAAAATTACATTCTAAATCTTGAATTGTACTAAATATTGTTCTATTCCACCAATCATTTCAATTGACGTTTGCATTTAGACAAACTTAATTAACATTACAGACGGTTAATTTCAGCTGAAACGATCTAAGTTTGAATGTATAAGCCTATGATGATATAATATGAATATGTTATATATCCCAGATCAATAATTTATACTTTGTTCACTTTAATTGAGTGTATTATTATTATAATAAAACGTGAAAATTAAAGTGAGGTTTAATTCTACTTATTTTAATTTGTTTGTTCTGCTTTATTTTGACTATAATTAAAGTATTGGAACCTAATTTGGTTGGTGCTGCCCAGATAACAAGAAATTGCATTAGAGTATTCATATTTTGCACGTTTTTATAAATAGAAGAAAACACAATCATACATTCCAGCTGCCTCATCAGCCATCATCATTCATGCATGTAGGCTGGCTAGCTGCTGTTACAAATTTACAATCTATCTATTAATTAATATAACAACTAGAGGTTGGACGCATATATATATTCTAAATTAAATTAGAATGAAAAATTAGGTCAGAACTGAGAATGAATTAAGACTATTAATTTAGATTGGATGGTTGAGATTGTTTCTTATTAATTGGTACTATATTTAACTGAAAATGGATTAAAATTGATGAGAGGGCAATAGAGTAATTAGAATATTTTTTGTAACGGAATTATAAGTTCATTTATGAAATGATTATGATTAATTTGCGCAATTAATCATTTATAATATCTATTATCAATTATTATTATCAATTATGTCATTTTACAAAGTAGTAAAGCATCTTATTTTATATCCTTCAACTTCAACATTCATAATACTCTCTAAACAGTTGCAATATAAATTAAAAAAAATCATTTGTTAAATATGAAAATTACCATTTATCAAAATGTGGATAAAGAAAATATCCACGTCCAACAGTATATATGAAAATTACCCACCTTTTCTACTTACAATCTCTCATTCGAATATTTGTTTGAACTAATCAAATTGAAGACATTTTTTTAGAAAATTTTCAGGTATATATATATCAACACATTATACATAAATACCGCTCGCATAGCTTCATCGAAATGTATCTACCGCTGGCGAGCTGTACCGGCGGTAGATACACCAAAGCGAGCGGTATTGATGTTATTCACATACCAAGACAATTATAAGACTTATAATGTAAATACCGTGCGTAAATAAGCAATAGACAGCCAAATACCGCACATTTTAACCCAGAGTGAATGCCAATTACATGTTATAAGAAAGAGATATTCATCTAATTACATTGTTAAGGGTATTAGTACCTCAATTTCATGAGTATTTCTTCGTTGGAGGCCTCTATATCACCGTGGAGGTTGAGAGATGGCCTACGGTGTTGAGCTTAACGTGGGCGGCGACTGCGTGGCCTCTTCCTCCAAATGTGCGACGGTGGGGGTTGTGTTTGGGTGGTGGAAGAAGGATGTGGAAGAAGAAGAAGAGGGCTTGGGTGGGGAACAACGGACGACGGCTGGTGCGGTGAAGGAGGGAAGAGAGATGGGTAAAGGGTAGGTGGGGAGAGAGAATAAATTGTATTAGTATAGAAGTTAGCAAAAATTCAAAATATATTGTTAAAGTCAAAAAGTGGGCATTTTGTATATATAGGTATAGAAAGTGAGTATTTTTTACATTAACTTTTTAAGATTTGGGTAGATTTAATTTTCTCCCAAAAATCATCTACTCTTATTTATATATATATATAAAAGAAAAATCATTTTGTCACTTTCTTCCCATTTTGCCCCTCAATTAATATTCTATTTACTTTATTGTATTTTCTTTTCTTATTTTTATTTTTCTTCTTTATATTATCAATGATTACTTTTCTATAATTCTATTATAAAATTATATTGATTATTTTTTAATTTGTATATTTTATAAAATTATATATAATTAATGAATTACATATATTTTTATTAATATTTACTTTATTATATTTTCACTTTTTTATTGAGAATAATACAATAATTAATACAAAAAAATGAAAAATGAAAAAAATATAAATATAACTAAATTTGTATTTATAAATATAAATATATTTATTTATTTATTGATAAATTAAAAATATATTAAAGAGGGACTAATAAATTAATTGAAGATATAACAATTAGTTAGTGGGGAGTGGGGAAATGAATAGTCTAAAATTAAATTAGATATATTTTTTATTTGATTATTTTGTTATAACAGTTAAAAATTTGTATTAAATAAATCAAATTAGCAACTTAGTAAAATGTAAATAAGAAATATATTTGACAATATGAGCTTATATCATATATTTGAATTTGAGTACCTTTAATTACGCATCATAAAATTATATTGATTATTTTTTAATTTGTATATTTTATAAAATTATACTCCCTCCATCCATCAAAATGGTTTACGTTTTGTCATTTTGGGATGTCCACGAAAATGGTTTACATTTGAAACTTTCCTTTTATAGCAAGTGGACCCACCACACCCACTACACACAACTCAATTTAAAACAATACTTTAAGTGGGATCCAAACTCCACTAACTACTCACAACCAATTTAAAACAATACTTTAAGTGAGACCCTAACTCCATTCACTACACATCCCCATTAAAGTCAAAACACAATATTAAAACTCGTGTCAGGTCAAACCGTAAACTATTTTCATGGACGGAGGAAATATATAATTAATGAATTACATATATTTTTAATAATACTTACCTTATTATATTTTCACTTTTTATTGAGAATAATAAAGTAATTAATACAAAAAAATGAAAAATATAAATAACTATATTTGTATTTATAAATACAAATTTATTTATTGATAAATTAAAAACATATTAAAGAGAGACTAATAAATTAATTAAAGAGATAATAATTAGTTAGTGGGGTGTGGGCAAATGAATAGTCTTAAATTAATTTAGATATTTTTTTTTGATTTTTTTGGGTATAACAGTTAAAAAATTTGTATTAAATAAATCAAATTAGTAACTTAGTAAAATGTAAATAAGAAACATATTTGACAGTATGAGCTTATATCGTATATCTGAATTTGAGTACCTTTAATTATGCAGTTTTTACATTATTCTAACATAATATTAGTTAATTCCTAATGTTAATCCTATCATATGTATAAAGAGTATGAATCATACCTATCAAGCGAATTCATACTCAAAATCTTAAAAATCGTAAAATATGTTGGTTAAATTTACAAGGGTATTTACGATAATTTACAATAAAAATTGCTATAATTTATATAGTGTTATTTTGGTGGCTACTATTTATCTTTCACTATCTTATTTGGCTATTTTGTATTTTGCCTCATATATATATATATATATATATATAGTTTATTACTATAAAATAATGTAAATAAATGTAAATTATTATAGTAAATTATAAATAATACATATTAATAAATTAATTAAAGAGATAATAATTAGTTAGTGAGGAGTGAGGAAATGAATAGTCTCAATTTAATTTAGATATATTTTTATTTGATTTTTTTGTTATTGCAATTACAAATTTATATTAAATAAATCAAATTAGCAATTTAGTAAAATGTAAATAAGAAACATATTTGATAATAATAACCATATTTCCCGTCATCTTAATTAAAAATGTGTATTAACTGAATCGAATTATCAATTTAATATGATGTAAATAAGAAATATATTTCACAAATGTGTTAAAAAAATTAATTAAATAATTCCAAGTCAAGTTGACCTATTTTAATTTCATTTTTCACATCATCTCAATTAAAAATGTGTATTAAATAAATTGAATTATCAATTTAATATGATGTAAACAAGGGATATATTTCACAAATATGCTAAAAAAAATTAAATAAATAATTTCAAGTCAAGTTGCAGCTTAAAAATTAGAAAATATGCAACCTATATTAATTAAGTAATCTTCAAATAAAATAATAAGCATTAAATAATTTTTTCTGTCTTTGTTACGTTAAAAATAGAAACTAATATATATATTACAACATATTTACAATCTTTAAAAATATAATATGTATGTTTGACATTTATCACATTTGATAACACTATTTTTATTTGAATTGTTTAATTTCATTAAACATTATTAACTCTATTTATATTAAAAAATAAAAAAATATATTTCAAAAAAAAAATTCCCGTACAACTGCACGGATAAAAACACTAGTTTATATTAAAGATGCATTAGTTAACAACGTAAAATGCATGATAAAAACGTAGTCGAATTATTTCTTTAGTTCTTTAAAAAATAACAACGAAGATAATAGTTTTCAACCAACATGTTGCTAATTGTAAATCGACCATAGAATTGTCCAATATTAAATAATAATTATATGGTATAAAACCTAATGATATAGATAAATAATAATTTGTAACGGGGCCTGAAAATGCTAACAAGTTTATAGTTTTTAATTAAATATGATGCATAAAGCATAATCACATTGCACACAATTAATGCACACATGCTGCAAAATCGATAGATGTGTAATGCATATTCTGTAATGCATTATGCAAAATATATGAACGTGTAATGCATATTAGTGTAATGCATAATCTATAAATATGTAATGCATGTAATTGCATCGCATATAATATATAATGTATAATGATATAAATGTCTAATTAACACTAAACCTTAAATCATACACCCTTAATCCTAAACTCTAAAATAAGGCCATAAATTGTAAACCCTAAAAAAGTGACGTAGGATTCAGGGTTTAGATACTGAATGCATCAATTTATGAGAAATATGCAGAATATGTTGTATGAATATGCACTATAAACTTTTTATGTAGCTTTTATAATAATTATGTAGCAAGATTTATGCACATGTTATACTTGTAATGCATGTATTGATATTTCACAATGCATAATTTTATATGGGTATATGCCTTGCAATATATAATTTTGCTACTAATAATGCATTGTTTATATCATTTAATGTATCAAAAATTTCTTAATAAAACTCATTAATATTATAATAAGATATTTATATAATTAATTTTAAATAATAAAATGATGTAAAACTGTGTATGGACGATGCTCCACACAATCCTATGCATCATAAGTATTAGTATTATGCTTCTAATTATTACTATATACATTAGTAAAAGTGCATTAATGCATAACTCAGATATATTGTTAGCATTCTACAAATATATGCAAATGCATAACTTATATAGCTTAATTTTACATGCACGTGCATATATATTTATAATAAACATCACATTACTACACGAGTACATTTGCAATCTGTATTCAAAATATTTGGATTTTTTAAATATACTTAGGTGGATATGGAATATTTGAGGAAATACGGTAATTTAGGAATATTAATAATAAGGTAAGTCTATTTTCTCTTTTTTACCCTTTCTAACAATTTTAAATGAATAATAATATCTTCTTTTGTTAGTTAGGGATCTAATTTGGCCGTTTGATTTTTTAAGATCAATGAATCTTAATTATTCTTATTTCTCATCTTAGATACTACTCTCATATGAACCACCTATATATATATATATATATGGGTGATGTCAGGTAAAAACTAGTAAAATAATACAAAATAGAGAATAAACTAGATCGTAGATTAGTTTCGATCCGACGGTTACTGATTAATTAATATTAAAATATTTAATAAATCAACCGCATGTTTGCATTGTGTAAGAACAATGCAACATGGATATATTAGTCAATTTAATTGCACCTGTAGGAGAAAAATTAGGGGCGTATCTTTATAGATATTTAGTTTCTCCATTAATTTGCAATTACTCCAACTGCAAGACGATAATTTCTCAACCACAATCAATAATCAAAATCCGAAAAACACTCCTACTTCTTTGAGAAAGTTGTTGTTGGCGACAATGGTGAGAAGTAGGGCTAAGGAAAGAACGCGGCGACGATTCGATTCCGAAGATGACGATGATGATTTTCAAATCACAAGGCTCGAACAATCGACAATGCAACGAACGGAGGCACACATTGCAATTAATCGAAGAAGAGTCATCAATACAATCTTGGTCTCTAATTAACACAGCCGGATTTTTTTCCACATACAATCAACAAACTTATTGATTACCCAAGAGTATGATTCAACATCCTCAACAGTAAGGAGTGCATCAACAAATGTCACACACTTTCCATGATTGTCTTTCCCCATGAAAGGAGCAAATATCATATTATACCTACGCATAGATCAATAATGCAACCCTTTAATAAAAGCAATGCAAATAATTGAATCATATAATACAAGTTTCTGATTAACGTGATAATTTGAACAATGCAACCATTTAATAATAGAAATGCAAATAACTGAATCATATAAAGTAAAAATTTGATTAACGCATCAAAAACATCTGCCTGCAAAAAAAATAAGTTTAACAAACAAAACACGACAACCATACAAACTAATATATTGTACTTCATGGAAACAAAAAAAAAATATGTAACGCCAAAATTTACAAACAATGCATATACGAGATGATATAAATAACAATGTAATACACTGTTTAATTGTCGTAATGCAAACTGTCAAGAGGTTCTATGTAAATTTAATAAATAATTAATGCAAAAACGTAATTACACAAACATACCTGGCGTGAATTCACCATCGTCTTCCATCTCTTTCCTTCTCGTTGTATCTGGCGAAAAATATTAATCTATTTCCTTCTATGTAACCAACAATAACATGGAAATATTAATTGATCTTCAAATCCTTAGATTACCTCTAACAAGATTCATTAAAATAAGTAACTACCTTTTTTAATTAATGAAATATTACTCTCTCTCTTACTATGTAACCGGTAATGATATATGGAAATCTTTTCTCTCTCATAAGAAAATACTATATTAACCTTTTGATCAAGTTTATATCCTAATTTAATGTTTAAAAATTCTAAAAATTACCATTTATTATCATCCGTTGGATCAAAAATATGGATGGCCCTGATTCCTTCCTATTTTCTACTGGAAAACTCCTTTTTATATGATCTACATCATCTCTCTCTATATATATATTGTTGGGAACTTTTTTGATGATTGTGGAAATAATTATTTATATGTTTTGATGATACGAAATCATAATATATATGCTTTATGTTTTGTCTAGTTTAGATAGACCTTACAAAATGGTTAAGTGTAAGGACAGATCGATAAAAGACAAATCGTGTCCATATGAATCATCTGTGTTCTTAATAGTAGATCAACTAACTTGTAAAGTTCAGGTTGATATAAACGACCTGTGTCATAGAGCTTGATCTTATTATGTTTATCTATTAGAAGGGAGATCAACCTGTAAAGCCAGAATAATTTCAAATATGTCTATAAATACTTCAAGCCTTCTTTAGAAATGGTGTTCGTGATATTACCCAGAAAAAGCTTCAACGCCACAAGATTTTCTCTCCAGTTTTACATAGATTTATTCAACACTAGATATAAATCATATACATTCTTGAGTGTTATAAATTAGAGAGAAATCACCATAATTCTAAAGATAAACCCACTAACTTATCTTAGATTTGTGCCTTCAAAGCCCATAGTTCTAGATTTGTGGTGTATTCTCCCCCTCCCCCATACATCACACCTGCTCTCCCGGGACCAACATATATATATATAAATATATATATATATATATATATTTATAGAAATTGGATCAAATAAGAACAAAATTATAGGTGAGAACTATGAATCAATCTCACCCCTCAATTCCAATTTATCAACAGTCAAGATTATTAGATTTTAATATTTTTATTAACTATTAAATTTGACTTTTTAATTTAAGAAGGTTAGTTAAGTAAATTGATATTAAAATAACCGAAAAAATCCTTAATTAAAGGGATATTTTCTTTTAAAGATTGATGTTTGAATAATTAATTATTTAACGTAATACATCTCATCAATTAGTAACTTTCCAAACACATCAAATTAATATCCACATAATCAATACAATTAATTTTATAAACTTTCATTTTTTAAAATCAATCCTATTTTTATTGGTTTACTTGAGTTTAGTTTTTACAATAATATCACTGTATTTATTGATTTATTATATATCTTATGTTAATGCATCATTTGGACATAACGATGCATCAATATACAATATATTGATAAATATTTATCATAAAATTATATGAAACGAAATGCATTATAACAAAATAAGCAAATAAATTTTAGATATAATAAGTATACAAGTGTAAAATGGTTATAATTATAACTGTCAGCAATTTATTTATTTTGGATGTCAATTTCAATCAATTTTAGATTTTTCAAATTTTAATTTCTGATACTATCGTTTTGCCATATTTTTATTTATTATTTATTATATTTTCTTATTAAAAGATGAAAAATTCTCGTATGCATCACATATTTACAATTAATGCACTATATATTTTTTACTTTAATTATATGTGAACTAGGGCATACACTTTTTTAATTTGATTTTTTTATCACAATTAAATTTATAAATGCATTAGAAATAATATGATGATGCATTGCATATTTAATTACATGTATTATAATAACTAACATGAATTGTAATGCATTTGTCAATATTGAAACAACATAGTCAAAGTAATGCAATGCATTGACAAAAATACTTTGATGCATTGACAAGAATACTTTCATGCATCTTGATTGACATGAAAAATCGAATTGATCAAATTTGAAGAATGCATTAACTATTAAGATGAGAATAGAGTTAAAGATGAGAAATAGAATAAATTTAAACCTTAAATATTAGTGATTTCAATGCATAAGATTGTATGCATTTAGAAAACCAGATTAATTATTAATTTTCAAAAATTGGAGAAATGGGTAATAAGGGTAATGATGAACTTACCATACAATATCTCCAAAAATCTCGTTCAATCAAAATCATGCATCTTCCCATAATTTCAGTATTCTACCAAAACTAGCTTGCAGTAATCTTGTTGAAGGCAATACAACAAGTTGAATATATATCTTTCAAATTATGCATTGATACTTCTTTATGGCTCTACAAATTGTATTGGTTGCTCCAATATATGTTAATTATTTACTATTGCAAATAATCTGCTTACTATAAATTTTTAATGCATATATATTTCTTTTTCTATGCATATAAGTTCTAAAATTCTAACAACATTTTTCTATAGTGTTTGTTGAATCAATACTTTTATAATATAATTAGTAGGAGCTCAGTCGTTATCACTTCAGTCAAGATAAATTTATAATACTTACACTTTTCATTAGATTTTGCTAGTGGCAAGCACAAAGTCGATTCTACAGGGAGTTGGTGGATTTCTCTCTCGATGTCATAATTTGGTTTTTGAGTTGGGTCTTGCCTTGAACAAGAAGTTGTAATCAAGCAGAAAGTAAAGTGTTGAAATATAAATAAACTAAAAAGGAAACACTAAGATAGTTAAATAAGAAAACAACTTGACTTGGGTTAGAATCCTTGAGTCTTGACTTAGGTCTTGATCATCGGTGCAAAGTTGTTCGTTGTTCTAGCATGTCATTGGTTAAAGGCGAGCGTAAGAATGAGATTTTACTCCTACCACTCAAACGCATCACTCAGGAAAACCCCTTTTTAATCGTCACGAGCCACCTAAGTCTCGCCTAGCATACCTTTTCAGTATACCAAATAGGCATTTGTGGGACTCCTCAACCATGGGCACACCATCTCAGACGCCCGTCCCATGGCGTTCCCACCTACATCACCGCGCTGATCCATCTGGCTGGCAAGCAGGGAGTCGCTAACACTTGGAGTTTCTAGCTCGCAGTTGTAACCTGATCTTGCCCAAGACTCCTATTGACCAGACAACACCAAGGACTTGATCAAGTTGTATAGGATTCAGATTCAACGCTTTAGGAACATGTCAATACAACTATGTGTGTGATTAGACCTCTCAAGACATAACAAGTTTTAACTCAATTCATCTTTCCCAAGACAAGTTTAATAAACCTAGCTACTCATACGAAAAGTAAAGAACACAAACGAGATAAACAAAGACATACTTATATTAAAATACGGAAATAGAGTGTTACCAAAAGATCCTATTGCCAGGACCAACCCTTGGCAAGGCCGAAAGCATGAACAGAATTTAAATAAATTGTTTGCCCGTAGGACTTATTTTTTCCTCCCAATCACTCAACATAATAAGGCCTAAACTAAGAGAAAGTGGCAGTCAGGCGCCGTCCCTCCCCTCCAATGAGTATCTTGTGTGTTTCTCTAATTCATAGCCTGAGGTATAAATAGTCTTCTGTGGACTTGGGCTTTGCAGTAGTGGTGGCTAGGGTTTACGGCGACATTCTTTCCCGGTCAGATCTTACGCATAGAAGGAGATACTCCAAATCCCCCATATATTTCATGGAATGAAATGCAGATCTTTTCCCTTTTCTGCGGAAGGAAAGAAATCCGTCGCAAATCCCAGCGTCTTGCCCGTCATCTTCTGCACTGCCGACTGCTTCACTCTTCCTCCTCATCTTGTCCAATGTGTTCCTCTTGCCCCCAATGGTTGCAATGTGATCTCCAGCGGTACCTTGCCTTGAGCTTCAGATTGCCCAAGCTTCTTCGTGTGAAATCTTGCCTCTTTCTTGAGATGACCTGCAACCTTGAGCTGTATCCTACCAACCCAGACTCGTGTCCTTCCAGACACAAATCACGACACAAACAAAGGAAAATGACTCGATCTAGACATAAAACAAGACACAAAAAGAGCACGAAAAATGGGCTCGTCAAACTCACACATTTTAAGCACGAGTTTCCTCAAGTGTGTAAGTACGACTTGCCCAAAAACAAAAGAAAAATAAAAGACTCAAATAGTCAGCACACCAACATACATGCATCAAAAGCAGTCAAGACAGGTAGGAATTAGAGCATAAATCAAACAATATTCTCAAGCGGTCAAGACTCGAGAAGGCTTCCTACCATGTGTCGCGAAAGAGCAAGGTTTGGTGTATGCGGGGGGGGGGGGGGGGGGGGGGAATACATCAAATGCAACCTTTTCAGTTTACTTGACTAATTTCTTAGAGAGCTTAAGCTTTCTGTAGGCAGATTGCTTAGTTGTGACAAACCAGATTGATCTTGTTCTATCCAGACAAACACTCTCTAGTGAATAACACTTGGTAGAGATCAAGATTAATCTTGTTCCCTAACAGAGTGTTGTGTGCGGAATATGGTGGATTTAGTCGGTGCTCTTGTTTCAAAAACCTTTGTAAATATTAACCGAATGTTTAACAGATCGATTAAAAATGAAGTTTGAATGAATGTGCTGGTTAGTGAATAAAACAATTGAAATATAAAATGCAGAAATTAAATAACACAACTGTTTACGTCGTTCAGGAAATCCTCTACGTCCACGGTCTAAACCAAACTGGATTAGATATCCACTATTAGGATACTCTTCTTATTTTTACTCGTTGAGAACGAGCCACAAGTTTCAAGAACAATCTGTTTGAAACTTATGCACGAATAAGGGTCGTGTCCCTTTACAACTTACAGAAAACTACTGTAATTGGATCTCTTCACGTTAAATCACTAAAACACTACTATCTAGCGAAGATCTCCTTCTTCTTCTCGATAAGACAGACTTGAATCGAGTTGGTGTGATTTCGATCACGAACAGCTTAGAACACGATCTGGTGAGTAGAAACCTTCTCAAGTGAATGCTTTCAAGAGTGAGATGATTTCTGGGCAGAGTAATAGCTTTTTGATCGTAGATAATAATCTTGTACTCTTCCAGTCTTTGTTCTAAGCTTTTATAGGTGTAGAATTTTGAAATTCTAACCGTTGGGCTTGATTGGTTTGGAGTAAATGTGATTTTCCAATCAAGGATTGTGAATCCCTAAATTGTCTACTCTTGCCTTTGGAAAGGTTGACTGAATCTTCAATAAATATGGAAAGAAAATCGTTGATAGGTACTACTTTCCTTCTTCACGTGTAGATTGATTCTCCTTCCATCTTGGTAAACACGAATGATGTGGCAATGAGTTTGGGACTCTTCATCAGTTAATCTGGTCAAACACGTGATTGCCAATTAACTGGTAGGTGATCTGATATCATCTGGTTCATCTTCAAACAACGATCTGGTCATACCAGATTGATATCAATTTGGTCAACAGTCGATCTGGTCTCCCAGAAATATGCTCCAAAGCATAGTTGAATCTTCTGTGAATGTTTTGGAAGAACTGATCAAGTGACCATCTGATAGATCATCTGCTTGCTTCAATCTGTTGTTGATCTGGTCCACAAACAAAAGAAAAATAAAATGACTTCTATAGGATGAGGTCCTTTACATACGAAGTCATTTTCTAATCTAGACTAAGATCGTGTTCTCTATCAGATTCACTTTATATTATAGTGATCTGGTACATTTAGAACAGATTAAGATCTAGCAAGACAGAATGAACTCTAAGTGTGTTTCGTGAGAACATCATCAAAACTAAAATATTGTGGGGTTCCCAACAATTCCTCCCTTTTTGATGATGTCGAAACCACACTTTACAATATAACCCTAAATAAAGCATTTAAGAGTGATCTGGTTTTAAACCGCCAGACGGGTTAACTGATTGTTATAAATCTTTATAACAATCAAATGGCAATAAATGATTCTGGACAATGAGACTTTGTCTTCAGAAAATCCACACACACACACACACACACACACACACATATATATATATCAGTTGAGTACAGGTGGATTACATGGAGACATCAAAAAGAAATAGGGCAGCAAGCAATAAAGTAACAGATGGATTTAAAGATAAGAGAATTATGAAAACCATATGGCAGCTCCTCCTTTCTTCATCTTTTATTGTTGGGCATCAGAGACGAGCTGTATACTTTCATAGATTCCATCTCTCACTTTGGCATAGTTAGGGTCATGGTTGTCAATTTTGTAACCCTTGATCTTAGCCAGCAGATTGATGTAATTCAGTATGTACGTTTTGTCGGGTATGCTGCTCCCTGGAATCATAGGACATGTCATATACTCATTTGCAGGTGCCTTCATTTGAATTTTAGCATTCGTGGCAGCCAGTATGATTCTCTGTATCAGCTCCTTGTCTCAAAAATTGTCCATGTATCTGTTGAAGTCTTCATCTGGTGTGGACTCTGAGTAGATTGGCTCTTTTAGGAAATATCTATTCATTATAAAGCCTTGTTTTACCAGCTCCCAATCCTTCTGGTCACCCTCTGGTACCCAAACATCCTTGGGAGTTTGCTTTTGTAGGGACAGGCTCCATGTAGTGAAGGGCTTCTTCTTCTTCTTCTTTGACTGTGTTGTGGATTGTGATGACTGTTGTTGAGAACGTTCTGATGAGGGCGGTGAGAAGAAGGTCGTCTGGTAAGATTTTTCATTTGCTTCTTGTGCAGCTATCTTCTTCTCACGTTCTGCCTGATCTTTATAGAATTGTGCCCGGAAGATAGGGTCACAAGCTTGCTCTCTGCTCAATCCAAACAACAGCAACTCTGCTATCTGGTCTCCTTCATCGATAGGCTTTTTGCCTTTGTCACGAGAAGCAGTTTGTTGTTGTTGTTGACTCTGTTCTGGCTCAATTGTGGGATCCGCCCTTGGTGGGGTTGTGGGCCTCTCCCTCGTCTGTTGAGCTAGTCCAGGTTGAGCATCAGCTTCTGCTCCTTGGCCTTGTTGTTCTGGTTCTTGCACATCCTTGTCCTCCTTTCTCCCTTGTCAACCTTAAATATTTCCCCCTTTTCGACATCATCAAAGATAGTCTTGATGAGTGTACGAAGGGAGTCTAATTCTGCCTTCATGACCTCCATCTTCTCCTCTGCATCCATTTTAAAACCTAGCAGCATGTTTATTGTCTGATCTGTGGCATCGAGCTTCCTCTCGAGTCTGCTATTCATTGTAGAGACAGTAGCATCGTAGGTTTGCTGGTGATCTTCCACCTTACTTTGTTTTGTATTCTGGTTTTCATACTCTGTCGGGTTGGGGTAGAGTAAAGCGTCCAGTACACCGACTTGATTGGCCATCATGAGTTCCACAAACTTCTCCTTCTCAAAGGAAGCAAGTTTGGCGTGGACATTAAGGGCAGTGGCCTCCTTTATTTCAGTAGTAATGGCAGCAGCTTGGCTCTTTATAGCAGTATCAATTGTTTCAGTCTGCTTGGCCATCATGTCAGTGACTAGAGCTTGGACTGACTGTGTTTTCTTTTCAACTGCCTCTAGTCGCAGATCAAGCTTCTCCCTAGTTGTTTCTGCAGCTGCTCTGTCGTCATCCATCTTCTTGTTGAGTTCTTTGTCCTGATGTCGCACTTTACGATGTAAATCTAGATCCATGTCATTGACATAGTCTTTCTGGTGCTAATTAAAATAAAAAAGAATATGTGTTGCTTTCTCGTGTAGGGCATTACAGGTAGCATTCATGTGATCTTCAACTCAAATTGTGATCAGGTTGTCGATCTGGTAGTTGTTGAAGGATTTTTGGTCTCCCATTCCAGAAGCTCTTCAAGATTGGAGAATGTGACATTCTTCTTTAGTTTCTGAGCTACTCCAGGAGTATAGAGCTCATTGGTGGGTTCTCTGTCAACAAATTGACCAGCTGGTTCCTCATCTACTGGATCAAGATGAATCACAGGTGTCTTCTTTGTCCTTTTCTTGGGCTTTTCTGCCGTTTGAGTGGGTTGCTGTGTTGCTGCCTCTTACATTGGTGGAGGTTGATCTGGCTGGCTAGTAGCACCAGATGTGGTGAGTTGCTCCCGCTGGTCCCCTCCTGGACCTCCCATGTCCACATCTTGATCAACCTCTTCATCTGATCCCGTCACACTAGAATAAAATTTTATTTTATCAGCATAAAATGGCTTGGGGTCTATTTTCAGCAATCTGGCCTCATGCTTCATCATTGCTAGAATGAGCTGGTGGTATTCTGACCGAACTTCACCAACAGTGCTTGCTTGCAGTAAGCTCAGTAAGGTGGCTTCCTCCTTCTTCAGTTCTTCCATCGATCTGGTCTGGAGCAGAGAGTCGAAAATGTAGTACTCGCTGTCATTGACCAGCAAGTAGAACTTGACTCTCTTGGCTGCTCCAAGACTCTCTGGAAGCATGTGGATACCTGGAAAGTCTTGAAGCACAGAATGATCTGCTTCACTTTCCAGTAGGTTAATCACATCTTCTGCTTGCTTTTTCTTTTCTTCCTCCTCATCAACTGACTCATCTTCTTCCTCTTCTTCCTCACTAATCCTCTGCATTTTGTCAGGTGAGGGTGTTGCTGTTCTGGTAGGGGAGAAGTCCTTGTTCGGATTAGGGTTGAAATTGGATTCTGTTTCAACAAATCTTGGCTCCTCAGTTTGTGGAGGAATAGGGCTTTCTGGTTGTTGAGCTTCCTCAGCTTGTTGTGGACTGACTCGATCTGGTTGAGTCATTTCTGGTTCTGGTTGATGAGTGTCTGTGTCTTATTGAATTTCTTCAGTGGGTGGTGGAGAGTCGTGTACTTTCCTCAATCTGCGCCTCTTCTACTTCGGCTGGTGAGATGTGGAGGTATCTGTATCAATGGAACATGTCCTCTTCGCAGGTGGTTTACGTGTTGCCTTTTGCTTCTGCACCTTTTCCCTTGGTGCCTTTTCCTTCTGTTTCTCCACTGCTCTGGTTGGTGGTATCCAAATTGGATTTGAGCCACCCATCTCCAGTAGTGCAGCGTGGTGCACTTCATCTGTAACCTTGTTAAACAAGGCTGGGGTGAGTCCCAAAGACATCTCCATCTGGTGCTAGTCTTTGGGAATGGTAAATCGGGTGTTGAACTCTGTGGCATCCTCCCAGACTTGTTGCTTGTAGAACTTTTCTACCATGAAGCTAATTTTGGTAGAATGCCTCAAGTTCCTTTTCACTTCCATAGAGACACCATTCCCTCGGGTGTCCTTGGTATATTTCACGAGCTTGACCTCCTTTGCCAATAGATCCTTGGTATATTTCACGAGCTTGGCCTCCTTTGTCAATAGATCAAACATAATTCTGCTCCAGTTAACTTTGAGGTTTAGGACTACAACTGTGAGAATCATAAACTTCTCTGGGGTAATGTGATCGTAGGATCCACTGTGGTTGAGAAAAATCTGTTGCACGAACTCGAATACCAGCTTGTAGCCTGGTTGGAGCAGGGATCTCTGGAACATTCTTCCCGTGTAAGACATGGGAATCACCATAACCATCTCCACCGCTTCCTGGAGCTGATCATAGGTGATTTCATCGAGAGTCATACCTTCATCCTTTAGACGGTATACTTGATTGATCATGGTGAGGACGTTGTAGGTAGTTTTGCTCGTCCTATCTCCAATGGGCATCAACATATTGGTCTCGTTGCCTTCCTTCTCGTCTTGCCATGTCAAGTAGAATGTGGCTGCCTGTTTTGCCAAGTACATGTTGGGATGGGAGGTGACAATATTATGAAATCCTACAATAGACAAAGATATTCCAATGGATAACATAAAATCATCAGTTATTTGAGCACATATATTACATTTCACATATATCTAACGAATATGAATAGCGCAGGAATATATCTATATATCAGTTATCCATATGAAAATTATTCAAACAGGTATCAATGTATAAAACAAGATAGATTGCCAGAGACAGAACTCATAATAAATCTCCAATAGATACAGTTAATACATAAAGAACTTAATAAACCTTTGCAGCGCTTAACCATGGCGAAAATTTCTTCGAATTTGCGAAAACCGTGAGTTTAAAAAATAGCAAACAATTCAGGCGAAAGAAATTTATGAACTTGAGCGACATGTTGCAAAAACAAAGTGGTTTGTGGTGCCATTTTCAAAGGATTTTGGAGTTTTGAGACAATGAGAGATTTCTTGAAATGGTTAAGTGTTTAAGGAAGAGTAGTGCTCAGTGAGATGAATGTGTAAGGTGAAGAGTTTAATGCACGTAAGACACATATATATAAGAAAAAAGGGCTTACATTAAAACAATAAGAATTTTAAGGTTGGATGAAAATCTCCCCTTTTAGTTTTTCCAGCTTCAGCTTTCCATTTTGCCGCCTTGTATTGCGTTTGATGCATGCGCTAGATCCTAGGGTTGTAGGATGGAGCGTGTAAATCTTCCTATCCACTGCATCTTTCCTTATTCATTTTCTTGCAGAGATTTCCTCGATCACAGTTTCCAAAGGTGTGCTAATCATCACAATTATGGAAGATTTAGCAAATCTATGTCAAAAAATAACTTTATAGACCATAGTTAGGGCGGTAATTAGTGTCAGAGACGCTTCTAATTTCCAAGTTCCCCCTTGACTAAGTAATCGTTTATTAGAAAATTAATTTCCACGTGGCATGGTTGTATCTCGTCATATTCTGACACGTGGGATTAATAACAATCTGGTATCGTTTGATTTATGCTTCCATCTGGTAATGTCCTCTGCTATCATTTTGTATTATCTGGTTTTCATTCTGCTTCCTATCAATCTGGTTGACAATCTGGTTTTGCACTTTGCATCATAATCTCAACAGTGATACAGTAATCTGGTTGTCATAGCTAGTGCTTTTGTTTTCATCGTTCTGCTACATGATCTGGTTTGGTTAATCTGATATTGACTTGATTCTTTCATCTAGGTTTATTAGTCCTAGCTTTCCACATAACATCTTGAATCTTTCTTCTGGTAAGGCTTTCGTCAAGATATCAGCACGTTGTACATCAGTGTGTATCTTCTCTATCTGGATGTGTTTCCTCTCCACATGATCTCGAATGAAGTGATGTCTCACATCAACATGCTTGCATCTTGTATGGAGTACTAGATTCTGTGTTATAGCAATGACACTTGAGTTGTCACAGAATATAGGTATCTCCTTGACATCGATCTCGTAGTCCTTCAATTGCTGCTTCAACCAGAGTATCTGTGCACAACAACTTTCAGCAGCCATATATTCTGCCTCAATTATTGATGTAGCAACAGAGATTAACTTGTTTCCAAGAAAATGGACGTTCCAGAAGTAGACTTTCTGTCCAGTTTGCATCCAGCATAATCTGAATTAGAATAGCCAGTTAACTTGAAATTGTCCTCACATGGATACCATAATCCAATGTGTGTTGTTCCTTTAAGATATCTGAGTATCTTCTTGGCAGCTTCCATATGAGACTCCTTGGGGTTGGCCTGGTATCTAGCACATATTCCAACTGCAAATGTAATATCAAGTCGACTTGCAGTTAAATATAGTAGAGAGCCAATGATACCCCTATATTGAGTTATGTTTGCTGGTTTCCCTTCTGGGTCTGGATCTATCTTCCCATTGGTCTGCATTGGAATCTTGACAAATTTGCTATCTTTGACTCCAAATTTGGTGATCTTGATTGACAAAGATATCATCTGGTAGCTGCTTCACCTGCAAACCTAGAAAGAAATTCTTTTCGCCTATCATGGACATTTGATATTTATTTTTCATTAGTTCTGCAAACTTATCACATAGATAACCAGATTGTGATCCAAATATGATATCATCAAGGTATATCTGGACTAAAAGGATATGTTCTTTGACTTTGATTATGAAGAATGTATTGTCAACAGAGAACCTCTTCTGAATCCTAACTCCATTAAGAACGTTGATAGCGTTTCATACCACGCTCTGGGTGCTTGTTTCAATCCATAAACAGCTTTGGCTAATCTGTATACTTTATGTTCTGGATTTCCTTCTTCAAAGTCAGGTGGTTGTTCTACATACACTTCTTCTTCAAGTATGCCATTCATAAATGCACTCTTGACATCCATCTGGTCCACCTTGAATCTTTTGTATGCTGCATATGCTAGGAACAGTCTGATTGGTTCCAATATGGCAACTGGTGCGAATGTTTCATCGAAATCAATGCCTTCTTGTTAGCTGTATCCTTTTGCAACTAATCTGGCTTTCTTTCTGACAACTTCACCATTTTCATCTCGTTTGTTCTTGAACACCCATTTGACACCTATCACTCCCTTGTGTCTTGGTCTATCTACCTGATACCATACTTGGTTTCTTTTGAACTCATTGAGTTCTTCTTGCATTGCAATAATGCAGTCTGCATCTTGTAGTGCTTCATAAGCATCAGATGGTTCAACACGAGATAAGTAGCAACTTAGTACTGTGCTCTCTCCATGCATTCTCCTGGTCTTCACTCGATTTGATGGGTTCCCAACAATCTGTTCTGGAGGATGATGTTCTTGTATCCATCTCCTTCTACTGGACATCTCTTCTTCTGATATCTCAGGTTTTGGTTATTCTGTTGGGTCCTCAAATTCAGGGTGTGCTGTTGAAGATGCTTGGAAATGATTCTCCTCTTCTGGTTCCTCAACCTCAGTCTCTTGATTGTTGTTCCAATTGTTAGTATCTCTGGACTCTTCAGATTGATTTTGAGGGTATTCAGCTTCAACTGCTTCCACTGGTTCATCACCATCTGGTGGTGTCGATCTGGTTAGGTCCAGATTGACATGATATGTTCCCCCTTGCTGTGAACTGGTCTCATCAATTGGTTGAACATCAATCTCACCACCTTCTGTTGCATTCCATATCAAAATGTCTTTTAATAGAATTCCACCTGATCTCTTGATATTGATCTGGTTATGATCCTGTTCATCACCTGATTCTCTGTATCCAATAAAAGTTTCATCAAATACAATATGAGGTATTACCTCCACTATATGAGTCTTCTTGTTGTAAACCCTATAAGCTTTACTAACATCAGAATATCCAAGAAATATTTCAGGGTTAGCTTTGCTATCAGAGGTTTTCAATTGAGATTTTCCATTGTTATGAATGTAACACATACAACCAAAAGTACGAAAATATTGTATCCTGGGTTTTCTGTTGTTCCGGACATCATATGGTGCTTTTCCGTGTTTGAAAGTTATCACCGATCTGTTCTGTGTATAACAGGCCGTGTAGATGGCTTCAGCCCAAAACTTCTTGGGTAATCTGGTTGCATTAAGCATGGTGCGAGCTGCTTCCTTCAATGATTTGTTTCTTCTTTCAACCACTCCATTCTGTTGAGGTGTTCTTGCTGCAGATGTTTGGTGTGTGATGTCCATCTGATTACAGTAGTCCTCAATTTTGTGGTTTAGAAACTATGTTCCACGATCTGTTCTGATTGTTGCAACAGAGATTTCCTTTTGCTTGGTGATTTTGTTGAGAAAGATTAGCAGCTTCTCCAATGTCTCTTTCTTTTTGAATAGAAAGATAACCCATGTGAAACTTGAATATTCATCTCCTTCCTTATTTTTCACAAAACAATTGTTAGTATAAAAAACAATCTGGTTTCCATTAGCACAGAATTGGCTAACTGAAAATAGATTATGACTGAGACCCTCAACATGAGATACGTTGGTGATGGTTGTCTTGCCAATCTTGATATTGCCATATCCTCTGGTGTACCCTTTTGAGTTACATCCAAAGGTTACCTGTGGTCCTTCTCTTTCTACATACTCTGATAGAGCGTTCTTGTCACATGTCATATGCTTCGAACAACCACTATCAATAATCCAGATTGTTCCCTTTGCTACTCTACTTCTTCTTGCAGTTCTCCGATCCTGCAATTATGAAGATTTAGCTACCCTTTCAATGAGTGGGTGCTTGGTTAGTAGCAAAAGTTCCTTTTGGAACCCAGATTAACTTAGTGTTAGGAACACATATGTAGTATGTAATCTTTCTTCCAGCATCATCTGTTCTCGATATAGCTTTGTAAACAGATGGATGATTTCTTTTAATATTATCCCAGTTGATCTTCTTCTTATTGGTAGATGATGTTTTGGTAGTTGTCTTTTGCTTCTGATTTTTATCAGTTTTGACATAGTGAGCAGGTTGGCCCTTCTTCTGTTAGTATCTCTTGTCTCCTGTTTCCTTCATCATCATCTTCTGGGGTTGATTTTTCTTGTTCTTTAGATCTTTGAATTGATCTGGTATGTCCTTTCTTTCAGCAACAAACTGGGTCTCACTAGATTTTCCATTGTATCCTAGACCAGTTCTTCCTCTTTGTTGCATATCGATGATCATTTCAGCTTGTTCTTGGCTTTTGTTGATCTTGCTCATGTTTTCCATGGTCTTCTTCAATTTTTCTTCAACTACATCTTTTCAGTTGATCACATCTTTCACATTGGAATTGAGTGAGTATATTTTTGCATCTTTTGTCTTGATCTGTTCTCCAAGACTACTTATTTGAGTAGAGAACTTGGTGTTTGCTTCACTCAGAAACTTCACTGTTTCATTCAACTTGTCATTCTCTTTTATGACTTCAGAGAATAACTTCTTTATGCTTGTGTAGCTCTTGAAGATCTCATTGATTTCATCCCATGAGACTTCTGGTTCATCTTCATTTCCTAAGTCATAGATAGGTTTATTTGAAGACATAGAGATATGAGAATTTACCTCTATCTGGTCGAGTCCATTTTCCAATCCTATGTAGCATTCATCCCATTCTTCATCTGTATCTTTTACATAGAATGTCTCATCATTTTCTGATGAACTATCAGACAATTGACTTGAGCTACTGGAGTCTTCTTCAACAAGCATTGCTTTGCGTTGAGATTTAAGCTTTCGATCTCTCTTAGCTCTCAGTTCTTTCTACCCTATGTTCATCCCGACCAAGGCAGGCCTTTATGGGGTTTTAAATATGTGCGTTGTTTCGACTAAAATTATTCGAGTCGCACGTAATTTAGAACGAGGTCATCTAACAATAGTAAAATAACCCAAGTCGTATTATCATGGAAGACTTAGCAGGGTAATTCAATTCTTTGTTCATAAATGAAAAGCAATAAAAAGAATTTGATTTGAAGTTCTATATCTATGCATAAATAAGAAACACAATTTAAATCTAATCTAAAAAAGCGAATTAAATCTATTCTAAGAAAACCATTTAAATATATTCTAGGAAAATAAATAACTTGAAACTTGAATTCAAAAGTAATGCGGAAAGGAATCTGAAAATTGAAAATGGAATAAGAAACTAGAAGCATAAACGATAAAGACAAACAAAAACGATAAACGAAATAAGAATAAATAAAAGAGAACGAAACAAACTTGAATTAAGAACTGGAAAAGGTCTTGAATCCACGATGAAATTCTGGAAACGAAGTACGAAATGATGAATGTTGCAATCGGCTAACTTGAAGACGAAAATAATGTGAAGAACTATCTAAAAACCTAAGTCTCAATCCTAGAATACGGGATCGAGACGTGCTAAACTAAGAACGGAAAATATATAAAAAAGTGCTGGAAAGTAGTCTAGGGAATCATGCCAAAACTGGAGTCGAAAATCGGATCGAAAGTCATGTCATTGAATGATAACCTCGCCGAGTATATATAGGCAAGAGGCGGGTCAGCGACCGCGTAGGGGTCAGCGGCCGCTGACCCGGTGGCTCCATGCCATACGCGAGGTCGTTGGAACGGCCCGTGTTAGCCGCAAGGTCAGCGACCGCTGACTTGCTCTGGCGCGCGCTCCTTCGGCTGCTCGGTCGTTGGTTCAGTCGCTGTTTCCATGGCCTAGTCAGTGGCCACGACGTGTCGCACGACCAATGACTAGTGTTTCGATATTTGTCTTCATTTTCTCTTCGTTTCTCGGTCTTTGCTCATTTTTTTTCTAATATCGACGCTCTTTTAGGCCAATGATCCTGAAACATAAATCAGGCCAAAACATCACGGAACGAGGGAAAATAATACGAATAAAATCACGGAAAACATGAGTTTAGACTAACAAAAAGAGGCTAAACAACCCCTCCACACACAAAACTTTGCTTGTCCTCAAGCATAACTTAGTCTAAAATCTCGCTAAGGAAAAATCTAATCACGACATGCGTTCTTGACAAGACTTCAAATCATTCCAAAATCGATCCTCATTTCATCACGTCATGTCACATAGAGATCATAGAAGCAAGTAGACCATTTAGACTAGATCATAATCAATTCGAACAACACAAAATAATGATGTACAAGATGTTTATTGATATCACATAACCGGCTAGAGTTTTTATCCATCTTAAATAGCGTATCTTTTTCTTTTCAATCCTTTCTTTTCAATATGAGGAATATTAAGAACAATATTCACCGGGTGAGTACTCCGAATATTCGTGTTTTCCCGGTGTGGTTTCTCATACCCATCTCTTTTATAAATTTGTATTTGTGATTAAGAAAGCGGGGTAGAATCCTTGTGTATTCCTATTTTTCAAGAATTTAAGAAAAATATTTAGAACAATGTCAAGTTATATGGTCATTGTCGCGAGGTGTGAACAATTAGGGGTTTCCTAATGTATCCTTACGCGGTTTTCCGTGCTCATGGTTCCCATAGGAGCAGAGACCTCTTGATAGGGTTCAATTAATATCAACATGAATATACAACAAATGGTCATAAACAACTACCAATTTGAAACAATCAATTTATATCATCATGCATCACTACTTTAATCATTCTACTAAGATCCTAATGTTCTACACCTTCTTAGTTAATCTACGTTTCACAACATAAATCAACTCCAATCAATCAAGGAATTGAAATCACATCTCTTCTCAAACATAAGTCTTGTTTTGATTTACCCACGATGTATCAAGACCAAGTAGCTCTAAAACAATCAAGATTTTGCATGCTTAAACGACACAAAAATAAAACGACGAATGCACGCATAAAAAGGCACCCCTCCCCCTACAAAAAAGAGCAATGCCCTCATTGCGGAAAGTAAAGATCTATGGAGTAGGGATAGAAAAACGTTCCTGAAATGCGGCATTCGGAACAACAAACAGAAAGAAAAACCTGTAAACACAAACTAAGAAGCAAAGGGAAAAACAAAAGTTAGCCGAAAACACACTCACATAAAAAATAAAATAAAACGATAAAGGTACCTCAACAGTGACACAAAAGCTCACTGTTGGTTGGGAGAAGGGTGGGTGGGTGCGCCGCCAAGGGTCCAAGAAGACCATTGTTGTTGCATCTCCCGGAGTAGCCGGTTTTGCTCCTCCATCGCCCGGTTCTGAGCCTCTCATTGATGTTGATGTGTGTCGATGCATGTGTGGAGGTCGCGGATGTCAGATCGCATCTCGCATATCCCCGTGGTGACCTCAGAAGTGAACTGCTCCCATTGAGCAATCCATTGAGGTTGGGTGCCCCATTGAGGTTGGGCACCCCACTGAGACTATCCGCCCCATTATGACTGGGTACCCCACTCGGATCCGCCGACGGTGTCCACAGGATCATAACCTAGCAAAGCGGCATCAACCTCCTCCTCAGCTTGCTCATCCTCCTTGTGCTCGGACTGAGCCTCCTCATCTTCTTTCATGTGAGCATCTCCCGATTCTTCAGATACATTGGACGCCCGGGCTGCTACTTGGGCGTTTAGATAACGCCGCACATAATTCATTCGCTCTTGTGGCACCAACTCGGTGTGAGAGAGGGCGAATAGTGGACCCCTCAACTCGTTGATGTCGATGTACTTCGTGAGGAGTGGCTCATGGTTGGGAGGGCCATTGGCACAGATAAGCTCAAGGTGCATAGCCAAGGGCGTAGCAAGATGTGGAAGGGACGCATGAGCCCGCTTCCGTCTTTGGATTGATTGGATGGCCTCGAAGATGAAAGAGGATGGGCAAATATTCGTCTTCTTGATGGCACAATGGAGTAAGAAGTACTCCACTGTGTTCACTTTGTTATCTTGTTCATGGCCCGAGATAGAGTAGGCAATGAACTTGTGGATGACGCCGATCTCGGGGTCCCGAAGAAAGCCACTGGAGATTCCTCTCGAAGCCCAATTATGAAAACCTGTAAGCTCAAACCATGCTAGATATGGGTTAAATTCTGGGGGCACCCGATGGAGACCCGAAGTGGAAAATCTAAAGATGGATTTTATCATAGCAGTGGTTACGGTATGAACAATGCCACGATGATGGAATTTAAACGACTTAAAATCAGCGGCAACATCAAAAGTAGTGAGGAATTCAAGTCCTAACTCTCTATAGCCATCAATTTCTAATCTAGCATATTTTTCCAAACCAATGTTCTTCAAATAACGAGTCAATTTAGAGGCAATCCCTAAGCTAGACATAAGAAACCAATCTAAAGTACGAAAAAGAGTAAGATCAAGAGAAATAAATCGAGTGTAGAGTGTAACCTCTTGATTGTTATAAATTGAGAATGGGGCACCGGAAGTCGAGATGTGGTCACGAACGGGGTGGAATTCCTCGTCGTTGTCTCCTTGTCGGCTTGATTGCCCCACTTCATTAGTCTTTGATCTTTTTCTTCCCATTGGAATTTTGACAAACACTTGGTGTGCAAAAGTAGGGATGGAAGAAGGGTTTGGGATTTTGGGTGAATTTGTGGGTGAAAAAACAATTTGATCGGATAGAATGATAGATGATGGAAAAGTAATGGTGAATCCAAAGAATTGGATGGAACTATGGAGTATGGAATGAGTAATATGGGAATTAAAATGGAGGAGGGTTAGGGTTTGGGAAAATTTGAGGATGAAGAATGGGGAAAAGTGGTAGAAATAAGGAGAGAGAAGGTAAAAATAGGGAGAAATCGGGTTGACTCAGCGGCCATTGACAAGTCAGCGGTCACTGAGTTAGGCTACATAAAAGGCTTGAGTTGTTTGGGAGAGTTTACGAAGTAATGGTCAGCGGCCGCTGAGTAGTCAGTGACTGCTGACTCGGTGTGGCACACGTCCGCAGGCGCTGGCACGGGGCGCTGGTGCGAGGCTGGGGTGCGAGGTCAGCGGCCACTGAGCATGCCGCGGTCGCTGACCTTGCTCTCATGAAATCCCATCCGTTTTCCTCAGCGAATTTTTTTCGACTCGGTTTCCTCCCAACTCGTCGATACCTACGAACATAGAAAAAAATTAATAAAGGACTTAAAATCAAATAAAATAAAATGAAAAAAAAAATGAAAAATGGGAAAAACGAGCGTGGGTTGCCTCCCACGAAGCGCTGTATTTTACGTCGTTAGCTCGACGAAACGGAACCAATTTAATCGGGAGTGTAAGAACGAGAACTCGACTCTGCAACTTCGGGTACGAGGTCATATTTGAGGTACAATTGAAATTGTTGCCAATTTATTCGAAATGGCATCTTCTCGCTTTTCGCATGTAGCGTGTCACCCTTCGATGGTGAAAATTTTCTAAGGACGAGTAATCTTCTCTTTTAGGGTTTGGCCTTGTCGAGACGTGTCTTAGATATGGTTCTTGGTTACATAAGAGCTTCCGCATAAGTCGACAAGTAGGTATATCGAGAAGGGGAGTTTGTGATCATCGGGTTGGATGAAAGGTGCGGTTGTTAACTTCTCTTCGAGTTTTGTTCGCCTTCCAACGTTTTCACTTGGCTGGTCTCTCTTTTCGTGTCCAAACCATTCCCTTGAGCAACATCCTTACTATGTAAAGTCTGCATGATAGATTTCTCAACCAAAGGGTTAGTAGTATCTATATAGCACCAATCAATCAAATCGACAGAAATTGCAGTGTGAATTTGGTGAGCAGAAAAAGATACTTCCTCATCAAGGACAGAAATTTTAATGGTACTATTTTTTACATCAATAATTGTATTAGTGGTAGCCATAAAAGGTCTTCCTAGGAGTAGTGTATGCTCGAATCCGTCCTCACGTACGTCACCTATCTCAAGAACGACAAAATCAACAGGAACAATTATTCCACCGATCTTAATAAGAACATCTTCAATTATTCCTTTAGGGTGTCTCATAGATCTATCGGCTAATTGATGGGACATGCGAGTGAGTTTTAATTTACCTAATCCTAATTGTTTAAAAATAGAATAAGGCATAAGATTAATTCGCGCTCCTAGGTCAAGCATGTCAGATGCTGCCTTACCGGTACCTAAAGTAATGTCAATAACGAAGCTACCTGGATCGCGTCGCTTAAGAGGTAAAGGCTATTGCATGATAATACTCGCCACTTCGGAGACTGTCACTAACTCTTGATCGTCGAGCTTCTTCTTCTTTGAAATCAGCTCATTGAAGAATTTGACATAAGATGGGATATTCTTGATCACTTTGAGTAGTGGAACGTTCATTGTTACTTTGGATAGCATATTGTAAAGATCCGCAAACTGCTACTCGCTTTTAACATCCTTTAGCCTGCTAGGATAAGGAATAGGAGGAACGTATGGATTTACCGCCTTGTGAGGCTCCTCATCGGACTGCTCTTTCTCCTCCTTCGGTGGCACCTTATCGATTTTGCCCTGAGATCTCATTTCCATCTTGGTTTCCACCACCTTACCCTCTTTTAGCATGGACACTGCTTGCACTTGATGGGGTTGTTGTCCTTGTGCTGGAATTTTTCCCGTTTGTTGGTTTTGCTGCAACTGGTTAACAGCGCCAGAAATCTATCCTGAAAGTGTATCACCTACTCTAAATAGTTGTTGCGGAAGCTAAAAAG
>JAPKLX010000048.1:240673-268471 GCA_026898415.1 Leonotis leonurus
ATGTTAGGTTCAACAAACAAAATAACAACAGAATAAAATACCTAACATATCCTATAGCCGTCTCGAGGCGCTTGATTGTGGCATCTTGGGCCTCTCGTGCCTTCTTCCTCTCTTGCATAAATGCGGCTAGGCTGTCTTCAATTGATTGTCTTTGGGGAGGAACAGGTTGAGGTGGAAATTGTTGCACCGGTGGTGGTTAGAATTGTTGCTGCTGCGGTGTAAAAAATTGTTGGTGTGGCGGTTGTGGTGGATAATACTGCTGCTGTTGATGTTGAGGACGAAAATTCTGAGATGGTGGCCGTCTGTTTTGGAAATTTTGTGCTCCATGCCCTTGGAATTGGGGTTTCCATCCTGAGTTTTGCTGAGGTTGAGGTTGGGATGTGAATTCCTGTGCCTCGTAAACCTCGGCTTGTCCTTCGGATGTCATCTCTCCCATTCGCGAACATCCCTCTACAACGTGGCCGTAGTCGCCACAAATACCGCATGGCTCAGGTGCAGGTTGTTGAACAGATGGTGACGGGGGTCGGTTCATCTTCAATTCCTGTAACTCCCTCATCATATCCGCCATTTTTTTCTTAAGATCAGGGCTCGTAGTCACTGCATTGGCCTCCATTCATCTCGGTCGAGAGGATTTCTACTGCGAACTCACGGCTAGGGTCTCAAAGATCTCGTTCATCTCCTCCGCCGTCTTGACTGTAATGTTTCCTCCTGTCGAACTGTCCACCATGAATTGAGTAGTCTGGAGCAAACCATCATAGAAAAATTGACAAAGCATCTCCGGTGCCATCTGATGGTGAGGGCACTGTTGAAGTAGCTCTTGGAATCTCTCCCACGCCTCATGGAATGGCTCGTCGTGTGCTTGCGCGAAATTTATTATTTTAGTACGTACTGCTTGAGTTTTTTGATGCGGATAGTACTTCTCTCACAAGACGATCCCCAAGTGGTGAGTGATCCGGATGGAAGAGATAAGAACCAAGATTTGGCCCTATCTTTCAACGTGTAAGGGAAACACTTCAACTTGAGTTGATCCTCCGTCAGCAAGTGAAGCAGGAAAGTTTGCACCACCGTGCAATATTCTCGAATGAACGTCAAAGCATCTTCACTTGGGAGCCCATGGTACGTCGGAAGTAGTGATTGATGGTGTGGCTTCAACTCATAGTTTTGGACTGCGGAAGTAGCAGTTGTGCCGAACTTTGGCTTTGTAAAATCGCCCATATAATGCGGTCTCTCGTCCGCTCTCTCATCGGCCATCTCTTCGAATAAATGCGAAAGCGAAAATTCGTCAATGTGCTCAATGTCTTCTTCTACGGTGGCTAGGATTGCACACTTCAGGTTTATGTTATCAATGAAGGGCGTTAATAGCTTTCTAGCACTGCGGCGACCTTGCATAAAAAACACTCAACAAAAACGTTACGCGTACCACAATATAGAAGAAGAAAGTAAATATAATAAATAATAAAAAATGAAAAAAAAAATTAATAAAAAGGAAAAATAACAATGAATTAAATCAGCTAAAGTCTTCCCCGACAACGGCACCAAAATTTGTTTCGACTAAAATTGTTCGAGTCGCTCGTAATTTAGAACGAGGTCATCTAGCAATAGTAAGTCAACCCAAGTCGTATTCTCAAGGAAGACTTAGCAGGGAAATTCGATTCTTTGTTCATAAACGGAAAGCAATAAAAAGGATTTCATTTGAAGTTCAATATCTAGGCGAAGAATGTAAATAAGAAACACAATTTAAATCTAATCTAACAAAGCGAATTAAATCTAATGTAAGAAAACCATTTAAATCTATTCTAGGAAAATACATAACTTGGAACTTGAATTCAAAAGTAATGCGGAAAGGAATCTGGAAATTGAAAATGGAATAAGAAACTAGAAGCATAAACGATAAAGACGAACGAAAATGATAAACGAAATAAGAATAAATAAAAGAGAACGAAAAAAACTTGAATTAAGAACTGAAAAAGGTCTTGAGTCCACGATGAAATTCTGGAAACGAAGTACGAAACGATGAATGTTGCAATCAGCTAACTTGAAGACGAAAATAATGTGAAGAACTATCTAAAAACCTAAGTCTCGATCCTAGAATATGGGATCGAGATGTGCTAAACTACAAACGGAAAATATATGAAAAAGTGCTGGAAAGTAGTCTAGGGCATCGTGCCAAAATTGGAGTCGAAATTCGGATCGAAAGACATGTCATTGAATGAGAATCTCACCGAGTATATATAGGCGAGAGGTGGGTCAGCGACCGTGTAGGGGTCAACGGCTGCTGACCCGGTGGCTCCGTGCCATCCGCGAGGTCGTTGGAACGGCCCGAGTTAACCGCAAGGTCAGCAACCGCTGACTTGCTCTAGCGTGCGCTTCTTCGGCTACTCGGTCGCTGGCTCGGTATCTGGCTCCTTGGCCTAGTCAGCGGCCGCGGCGAGTCAAGTGACCGCTGACTAGTGTCTCGACACTTGTCTTCATTTTCTTGTCGTTTCTTGGTCTTTCCTCATTTTTTTCCAATTTCGACACTCGTTTAGGCCAATGATTCTTAAACATAAATCGGGCCAAAACATCACGGAACGAGGGAAAATAATACGAATAAAAGCACGGAAAACACGAGTTTGGACTAAAAAAATAGGCTAAACATGCGTGAGGAAAAAGAAATAATAAGGCTCAAAAATTGTCTAGCAAGAGAATATGAATGATGATAGGAAATTTTAGGCTCTTGGACTTATGAACAAAAAGATCCTAAATCCTCTAAAAACTTAACCAAGGTTACAGGGTTTTAACCAAGAAAACAGGCAAAATTTAATATAAAGGACCTTGGCGAGCTAGGAAAATTTGGGGCATGGACATTATAAATGATACAAATGCAGATAACATGTGGTTGACATAGCAGGACTATATCAAAACAATCTTGGAAAAAATCAGAATTAGCTTGAGCAAAGATCTTAACGTGTCATTAGCTCAACATTTTAAGTTGTCAACTGAGCACAAGCCGAATAGTGAAATTGATAGACATTTTATGGGCATGATACCATATGTTAATATCATTTCTAGTGTGACAAGTAGATTTATGTCAAATCCAGGTTGATATCATCGGGAGGAATTGATCGCACTATTTATAATACAAAATATGCATAATAATAGAGTAAGGAGAGTATCGTATCCACATAGATTAATAAGTGAAAACACAATGATTAAATAACACAAATATCTAATTATTATTATTTGGACATTAATACCGTGTGTGCTATTGTAATAATAAATTAAATGAAGAAACAAAAATGTGAATGAAGGTATAAAATCAAATAATAATTACAAATGGATTTCAGGATATTTATTGACTCTAAATCAATTAATGAGATTCATCTATTAAATAGAATTACTAATTAGAATCATAATTCATGTGAAGGTTCACTTAAATAATCATATACTCCTAATAGGGTAGTCTACGATCGTTGATTAATACATTATCTATCACCCGTAAGTATCTAGAACTAAAAAACAAATTCCCAAAAGCACGATTAGAATATCTTCTTATACACTACAAAAAAATTGAGTATATGTTACAAAATTTATGTAAGGAAAATAAATTTTGTTACATTTGCATATCATATGTGAGGAAATTATATCACTACAAAAAAATTGATTATTTGCCACAAATTTTTTCGTCATAAAAAACTATTATTTCGTTACATAAGATCACATGTAAGGAAATAAATTTCGTTACAGACTCGTCATATTAGGGTCCTCACATATAGTATAATGTAAGGAAAATATGATTTCCTCACATTAGATATGAATCTTTGAGGATTAATGTGAAAATATATACTCACATATGATATGCAAATGTAACAAAACAAAAATTTCCTCACACAATTTATTACATATACTCAACATTTTTGTAGTGATAGTTCACCTATATGCTCTTAACTCAAGGTGAGGTTTGTATTATGTTTCAAGAGATCGATTGCAAATTCAATTCTAATAGGACATCGAAAACACAACTGACTTCTATAATATTGATCAGATATTAAAACATGAGAATTAAACCAAGAAACATTAACGCTAAAATGGAAGGAAATTTAGGAAATAATATTACGAATCCATAAATTGAATTATGTCTTACAAAGCCCTAGAATCGCAGGAGTTTAGCTACTCATACTAAAAATACTATTAAAATGAAATAAACTAAATTCCTATCACAGAATTCTCGATCCCTGTTTGTCAATCTCCAATCTTGAATTCTCCGCCATAAGAGAAAATAAATTTAACAAAATCTAAAATTGTATATGATATAATGAAAATGATAATATGAATCTACCATGGTGTGTGTATATAGATATTTTAGGAGTTTCACTACTAATGAGGATCATTTCTACCCACACAATAGTAACAAACTCGAGAAAATCACGGAAAGTCAAACACACTTGCAACTTCGGTGATCACTATTGTATTCTCGCAAATGTTGCAGCAAAAAATTGACATCTTCTACAATAGGGAAGGCAACAGGGCAGTTATTGTTTTCCTTTCCCCGCAACCGTTTCAAAAACTAACCCCCCATACCTGCCTCCATACCCGTTTAAATTGGGGCGGGTGCGGGACTAAGATTGCTCGGGGAGGAAAATGGTACCCATTGGAAACCTGTTAACTAATATTTTTTAGATAAAAAAATAATTACTAGCTAGAATAATAAAATAATGATAAGTATATTAAAAAAATTCAAAAGTTGAAAATTATTTCCATATACATTATTTTATTCTTATAAAAATTTAAAAAATTATATATAAAAAATTATATTTTATTAAAAATATTTTATATAGATTTATCGGGATGGGTTTGGGGTGGGGATATATATCCCCGTACCTGCCTCGTACTCGATTCGGGTACAAATGTATAAACTCATAGTCTCATCTATCCCTATTTTTTTTCCCCTCATACCCACCCCATTAGGATCCGGTACCCACATGTTATTTTGTCATCCTATTTGACGATCATTGAAGTGGTCACCGAAGATGTTACGGTTTCAATAACTTCGGCGACCAAAATGGTAATTGTGGAAGTTGTAGCGCACATCCAGCGACCTCTCTCCCGTTTATTGGCCCCGACTCTATTTTTCCTTATCCCATGCATTTTTACTTTGTTTTTCGCTTCTTTCCTTGGTTCGACACGCCTCTTTGTTTGCTCGTCGTATTACTACACCTCCATCACGTCAATTTTATCAAAAGCTATAGATAATATGAAATATTAGACACAAATATAACACGAACATCAAAATAATAAACGAAGCAAAACACGACACGAAATACGATTATATAAGCTAGAAATATAACTAATAGCATCAAATGAAACATGTAAAATGATTATTTATCTGGCATTGAAGTGGTTAATGAGATATTTGAAGGGGAGCTCGATGAGACATTGATTGTATATGTAGAGTCAAATTATGCAACTAATATGGATTCAAGAAAGAGTCAAATTATGCAACTAATATGGATTCAAGAAAATCACAAACTCAGTACATATTTTTGTTGTATGATATTTCTATAAGCAAAATATCATTTCTTCAGTATGTGGTGGTGTTTTCTACTACAGACATTGAATACATGACCTTAACCAAAGCAATGAATGCAGCTCTGTGGTTAAGGGGAATACATATTTGAGTGTGAATCAAGATGTAGTGCAGGTCAATTACAATAGTACTGAGAGTGTTATTCATCTTGTTAAGCATTAAATGTTCCACAAATGATCTAAGTATATTGATGTGCAACATCATTTCAAAAGGATTATTGTGAAACAGGGTGATCTTAAGGTCGTGAAAGTAGGAACATATGATAATGTAGGTAATGCATTAATTAAAGTTTTGTCATCATCAATGTTCCATCATTGTTTGGAGTTGGTAAACTTGTTGTCTTATAACTGAAGTGGAGCAACTCGTGGACGTGCTTGGTGGAAGACAAATTCAAGATTAAATACAGTTCATGTAACTAAGTTGGAAAATTGTTTTAAGTGTGATCACATCCAATATGTGTGAGGTGGTCTTATCAGTTAGTTGCACTGGATAGCATATCATTAAATAGATAAACTATTAATCTGATCTTTTATCTAATAGGTCATCGGGTGGTATGGAGTTAGAGTTAGGATATAAGTTGAAGTGAAGGAACAATCTGAGTAGATCGCTTCAGATTAGGTCAATTCAAGGCTAATAAGAAAATCATTTTTGTGCCATTAGAGCATGTTGATACATTAATCTTGAGGATCGATTTGCTAGACAGTTAAATGTGGTTATTTTATTGAAGGCGGTTATGTACAACTGTCATATCTTATTAAATATTGTTAGTAGCGATTATGTGTTCAAGTGTGTATATATAACTTATATATACATGTGATTGAAATACAACACAACACTTAATCATTTGTAATCTTTATTCATACATAATGACAAAGCAAGAGTTCAAAGATAAAAGTGTGAGAAAATATCTTGAGAGTTTTCGTTTGTAAACTTTTGTATTTCTATTTTGATTAGTAAATTGTGTTTGATATCTTTTGTACACGTAACCGTGATTTGAGTCGAACCGTGCAAATTGTTATGTTCTTTGTAATATGTTATTACTTCTAAAAATCTAAATTCTACAACAATCTAATACACACACACACATGATGCGAGAATAGTATGAACAACAACAACCACAACAAAATAAAATAAAAAATAATTCAATCATTTTGTTTCATCAAATAAAAATATGGCATCCTCAATCATTTCCTCTAGTGGCACTATCACCGCCTCTCTAGATTAGGATAACACGGTGGTAACCTTCATCGGCCTCAAGTCGTCCGCGACTTTTCCCTCACCGCCAAGTCTATCAGCATCGTCTCTCTCCCCAGTAATGGTGGTAGAGTGCAATACATGAAAGTTAATTTCTTGAGATTTTGAAAATTTAATCACAAATAATTTACCATTGTACGTTCAACAACACAAAAATAAAAAATCTTTTGTGGGTGTGGCCTACAGAAGGTCTGAAGAAGTTCAATCCAAGCTCATGCCATGCATTGAATTTGAGCTCAAGGTTGGAAACCTTTGTACTTGCTTATTTGTCTAAATAATTTACCAAATAATTATGTTTTTGTTACTATATTGATTGTTTGGTTTTTCAGAACGGATTTATCTATCGTCAGAAAAATAGGTCGTCGAGGTACTATGATGACCAATATTAGGCAATGTGGAAGTTTTCAATTTCCAAGTGCACCGATCGTCGCTAGTTTTAGCATAGCTCAAAGAGGCGAAGAAAAAGTACCCTAAGACCTTCATTGGGATCATCGGCTTCGACAACAACCATCCCTAAGGGCTCGTAAATTTGTCGACTAAAAAAAGTGAGACAACTTTGTTACCATTTTCTTATTAATTTTTAGGTTTCTTGCAGCAACATCTCGTGATATGTAGCTAACTAGAACAAGTGTATCATTTCTTATCTTTAAATTTTTGTGTTGTATTGCACCAGAAAGAAGCTTGAGAAAGAATGCATGACAATGTTATGTATATAAGCACATATATAATTTACATATGTACTATTTACAATATATCTTTTGGGGAATAGGTATGAAAACCCATGAAACAAAATATATCAAGAAAATTACTTTGGGCTCGCTAATTTCCATCATTTTCTTGAAAATAGGTTGTTTCTCTATATATTTTCTATGCACATTGCCAACACATCATCCTCTAGTACAGCAATTAGTTACTTCATCTTGTAACTTGTACATCATTTTTTGTTCCTCGCCTCCAAAATTCTTGTTTGTATTATTCTCCTATGCAAGGACCATATCATGGGAGCTTTTGGTTCTTAAAAATTGTCCGCTCTGAGAGATGCTGCTTGTTTCTTCCCCAATTTTTCTCTGGCATGAGTAAATTGCTCAAATGATGCATCTGTAGAGGTTTCGTGTATAAAGCTAAGCTTGTCAACCCCGAAATCTACATCTTGAATTAGAGGGTTTTGGGCTCTAGATGGAGGAGATCCGAAGGAAAACGGGGGCGAAGATGATAATGTTGTGCATCGCTCTGCTTCGTAGTGTTCCTGTCATAACAATAGAGTGTTCCAAATAATCAGTCCAATCGAAAGGAACAAATAATAAGGTAGACAACTAGAAATGTGTGTGTTCATTCACAAGTCTAAGAAGATAAAATAAATTGTCACAAAATTATTAAATCCTCACATTAAATAAGGATATATCTACCAATGAATTTCCTCTGTTGTGCTACCAGGAAAATCCTCAAGTCAGATCCTCTATTGCATATTAGGTTTCATCCTCCATCGCACCCATGGATGAACATCATGTGGAAATCACATGATTATAACTTTCTATTTGATTTATCTCACATCGTTACAACATGTCATTTATCTGTGAGTTTGACGAAGGATGAGACACAAATATGCAACAAGACTCAGCTTGCTAAATCCCACCTTAAAGTTAGTCTCTACCAGCCTACTAAATCCACCAAATTTATTAGACTTTCCCACCACTCCAAGAAAAATGTTTATCCCCGTATTAAGTTTTTCATCAGTCACATCTTTTACATTTAAGATACTTTACAACATCTAAAACATCCACGTTAATATTTACTTAATTATTTGTTCATAGGAAGAAGAACAACTTTCATAATCAAATTCTGTGTGTTTATACCATGTAATTAGTGGGGACCAAGATTCATCTACCTTCTTCAATCAAATAAGACAAAACTATCTCCATTTGCAAATCAATTTGATCTGATTAGAGTAGAAAATGCATTATCTTGACAATTTTATACTACAATCACTAAAGAGTTTTTTGTTTTTTTTTCCAAAATGCACCCTATCAAGTTAAACAACAAATAAAATTAGTTTTCTAGCTCGTTGCTGATATTTTCTAGTCATCTTATATGCTTTAAGTTACAATAATTTAAAAGTAAATGTGCTATTAAATAAAGACAATCATATATCATCCATCATGGATAATTGGATATTTAAAGCTAAGATATAAAATAACACATATAATCATCAGGTCAAATTCGCAGAGAAATGAAGTTTAGGGGATGAAAATCAACTAAAGTTAGCACCTAATATGACCAATTCTCCATCTTTGAACAAGAATTCCTTCATAATAAAAACTTTTGGAAAGGCGAATCACTGAAGCGACAACTAGATACGTAAACACTTTCAATATGACTTGATTAAAGATAAAAGGAAATTACAAAAAATGAATATGATGAACGAGAAGATCTGAAATTTGGCGAAGAAGAAACAAATGACAAATCATTTACTAGGACGTACATAAAATATTAAGAAAAATAGAGAAATTTATCACATCCGATCAGATTACCCCGATGACAAATGGTGTTAAATCATATAAAAAAATCAACAAACAAAATAAATCTTACATGCCGAAGAATTAGCCCTAGCAACTCAGCACCGTCATTCGACCCAACATCATTACTGATCCATTAAGAAAGAGATCCATTAAAATAGATAAAGACACACAATTTGAATTGCAAAATTTAAAAAAAAATCAATTAAAAAAGAAGAGAAAAAATGCAATCACCTAAGGTGGTGAAATCTGGATGGCTCCAATGAAATAGTGCGAAGATGGGGCGTGGCGACCCGACGGGGCTTTGGACAAACGACCCGATACATCGTCATCGGATGTTCACAACATTCCATATGTTCTTCTTCTCAGGTTTGATTTTCACTCCAAATGTGAGAATTGGAATTATTATGACAAAAATGGGATGATTTCCCAAGAAACAAGCTTATTAGCGTTTAAAGAATTTTGGTACAGAAAGATATGAATTTAACTATGAAATGGGGAGTAATATAAATTTGAAAGGCTGAAATTTAGACGTTGGTCGTTTAGTATCAATTACTACAAATTTTCTTTCATAAATAAATGAATTTATTTAACTAATAAGAAGTAGTAGTAATTTCGATTTTGCACCGTAAAACTTAAAAGGTGTAGAATTAATGAAAATATAGACAGACTTTCACAATATAAATATGTGTAACAAAGCCATGAGAACAAAATATATAAGTATTCAATCAAATTGAGAATCATTTTTTGATAGATGAACGCTGTGAGTAAGATTTAATAGAATTTGATCAAATTTTTTTTTATCTTTTTTTTATATCGCTAAGGCGGATAGTTCAATAAAAAATTATTTTTCTTCATCATCAATCGAATCAATATTCGTGATTCAAGATTCTATTTTATCATCAATTCAACTCTCGTTCATGTTTTTCCTTTTCTTATCAAGATGGTTATTGTCATGTGAAATTTGATTGTTGTTTGTTACATTCTTTTCATTCCAAAATAATAGATTTTTATCTATAGAATTTATATTCTTTGAATTAAAATAAATTATAATTAAACAACCCCGAATTATTAATTCTAATCTTATATATTAAAATTGTAGAATGAATTTAGAGTTTCATTTTGTTCAAATTTGAAGATTATATATTCATAGTCCTAAACTTATGAAATCCTGATAAATGTACTAATGAAATCTTGATTAATTTACACTTATAATTTATCATGATAGTTATAATCTAATGTTTCTACATTGGTAAATCCTCATTGATGGTCATATCATGATGATTAATCTTATGGATCAAAACTGATACTATTACACATATGGATCAAAACTGATACTATTACACATATGGATCAAAAATGATAGTATTACATTGATAAAAGTGTTAATTATACAAAATAGCTAAAAGAGATTGTAAAAGATAAATAATAGCCACAAACATAAAAATATTTAAATTCTAGTTATTTTAATTGTAAATTATTACAAACACCCTTCTATTTAAATTTAATTGTACAAATGGTACGAATGGTATGAAAGGTATGAACGATATCCATTCATACGATTCATACACACGTAAAATTTAATAAAAATGAATATCATGTATCAACCCTATGATTCAATACGATTCATACTATTCTTACTCAGAAATGTAAAAAAAATAATTATAAGGGTATTTTTGTACAAAATATTTGCAAATGGCTACAATTTAAATATTATTATGTTGGTGGCTATTATTTGTTTTTTGTAATCTTTTTTGGCTATTTTATATAATCACACTTGATAAAATATTTGTTTGGTTTTCTGGAATTTGGAGAATTTGGAAACAAAAGCGAAGATGAAGAACACAGAGATTACGTGGTTCGGCTCAAAATCAAGCCTACGTCCACGGGAGAATCAAAGATCAATTCACTAATTTCGAACCGAGATAGATTACAGAGATTACAATGAAAAACACTCGAGAAATTACTCTCTTTCTTTTCTCTAGCGTATCACTCTTCCTCTCTAGAAATTTACTAATGAAATTAAAATATCATTATTAATTTACAATCACAGAGCTTCACTATTTATAAGCGTGGAAGAAGAGTATGTCAGGTGAACCTCGAATATTCTAGCTAGCTGCAGTTAGCTCCAACTAGTTCCCGCTGAATTTAGATGGTTCCAGTTAACATCATAACCATCATTAACCGCTGCAACAACTTTGGACAATTGTTCCTGACCGTTAGGAACGGATAACAAACTTTTTGTCATCTCCTAGAACGTTCTCGAATCATCTCCTCAACAAGGTTCAGAACTGTTCTTCCCGGCAAGAACACTTACTCAAAGTCATCTCCTAGGCAAGATCACTTTCTGCAGTGAGAGTCATCTGCTCCAAGTGTTCTGCCTCATCAAGCTTGCTTAGGAGCTAGTCATCTGCTCCAAGTGTTCTGCCTCAACGAGCTTGCTTCTCCCCCAAACTCATCTTCCCCATGTGATCTCCTCCCAACAGGTGATATCCTTTTCAGGCAGGTGATCTCCTCTTAATAGGTGATCTCCTTTTCAGGCAGGTGATCTCCTTTGTCAAGAAGACTAAAACAAGCTAGATTCTCAAGCTAAATTTCAGCTCATGTGATCACACATCAACAATCTCCACCTTGATTACCTGAACTGAATCAAAGATTCTCCACACAGCTTATTCCCGAGCTGCTCCAGCCCCCTCTCAGGCTGCTCCACCTCAATTACGAGATGCCAAATTCACCAGCTAAAGACAATGATAGAACTTTGCCGCTGGCAATGCTTTTGCCAATGCATCTGATGCATTGTCTTATGTTCCAACTTTCACGACCTTCACATCACCCTTCTTCACAATGTTTCTTATGAAGTAATGTCGCACGTCAATGTGCTTGGTCCTCTCATGGAACACCTGATGCTTTACAATATGTATAGCACTCTAACTATCACAACTTACTTGAACCACACCTTGCTCCACACCCATCTCCTTTAGGATTCCCTTTAACCACAAAGCCTCTTTCACTGTTTCGGTCAAGTCCATGTATTCTGACTCTGTAGTTGAAAGCGCAACCAAAGATTAAAGAAATGATCTCCAGCTTATGGCAATCCCGTACAGGTTAATTATGTAACCTGTATGTGATTTCCTTGAATCCAGATTAGCTGCATAATCTGAATCCACGTATCCCATCAACGGTTGATCTGGCTCCACCTCCATTCTTTGATATTTTAAACCAAAATTGGAAGTCCCCTTCAAGTCCTCATCAGACATTTTAACGTTTTCCAGTGGTAGCAGCCTGAATTTTTCATATACCTGCCGGTAACAATGATCGAGTGAGCTACATCGGGTCACGAGCAAATCATCGTGTACATCAAACTGCCAACAATATTGGCATAAGATATTTTTCCCATGAACCATCGATTTTCCTCCTTTATTAGCCTGTGCTCAGCAGATAACTTGAAGTGCTGAGCTAGAGGTACCTTGACCTCCTTGCTTGAATCCATTCTGAATTTTTTCAGAACACTTTTGATGTAGTCTCGCTGCACCAACCACAACCTACCTGCTTTTCTATCCCTTATGCTATCCATGCCCAAAATCCTTCTTGCCTCCCCAAGATCTTTCATTTCAAACTCCTTCATGGTCTTGCAAGCTCTTTCTTGATCTTGTCAACCTCCTTCATGGTCTTGCAAGCTAGCAACATATCATCTACATATAGCAATAGGTAGATAATTGTTTTCTCATCTCCCTCCTTGAGATACACATAACCATTAAACTGTGATCTGGCAAAACCAATGGACGTAACATATTCATCGAATCTCATGTACCACTGCCTGGAGCTTTGCTTCAGGCTGTAAAGAGATTTCTTGAGTAAGCAGAGTTTATCATCATCTCCAGGTAAGATAAATCCTTCAGGCTCGGACATATAAATGTTTTCCTCCACGTCACCATGGAGAAAAGTCGTTTTCACATCGAGCTGTTGCAGCTCCAGGTTGTATTGGATAGCTAGAGATAACATCAACCTTATGCTGCAATGTTTGACAACAGGGGAGAACATTTCATTGAAGTCAGTCCCCTCCTTCTGGGTAAATCCTCTGGCCACAAGTCGAGCCTTGTATCTGACCTTGTACTGCTGGAACACCTCGACCTTCTTCTTGAAGATCCATTTACAGCTAACACATTTGACAGCCCTTGGTCTTTCCACAAGCTCCCATGTGTCATTCTTATGTAATGATTCAAGCTCCTCTTGCATGGTAGCAAGCCATTCTGCCTTCAACTTGCATTTCACTGCCTCTTTGTAACTATTAAGCTCATCTTGGCCCTCTTCTTCTGCTATGGCTAGAGCATATGAGACCAGGTCAGCATGTCCATATCAATTTGGTGGATGGACTAATCTTCTAGCTCTATCACGAGCTAGCTGGTAGTTGGCAAGATCACCTCCAACAGGCCTCTGCTCATCTTCTTTTTCTTTAGAGTCGGCCTATTGGAAAAGGTGGTCTCCCTTTTGACTGCTGGCCTGACACTCCACCTGCACCCTTGCACTCATAGTGGAGTGATCTTCTTTTGGCAGCAATCTCCCTTCGAGAAAGCTTAAACTCTCTAGTAAATCCAAACCTTGCTCTTTCGGGACCAACAAGTGGTATCAGAGCAGTGGTTCAACTGACCATTATTTCTGTTTCACAGGGTTAACACTTGCGTGGTCAACTTGAATTGATCTAGGAAAACCTATTTTTATTCATGTGCATTCTATCTGTCATTATGGAATCTTCTGTCATTACAGCTTGAGAGGAATTCTCTATTCAAGGATACAGAAAAATGGAGCTTCAGAATTAAGACTTGCTTGAAATCTCACCACTGTCTGATGTGGAAAGTAATAGAAGAAGGTCCACTAGCTATCTATGAAGAAAAGACTCGCATCATTGAAACTAGAGTTGTAAAAGAACAAGTTCTTAAAGATCCCATAACATACACTTCTGAAGAACGACATGAAGCAAACCTGGATGATTTTGCTGAAGGAATGTGAAAATCCAAGATTTGGATATTGCTAAAGAAATGTGGGAAGCACTGCGTGAACTTAGCCTTGGATCAAAAGCCATGATCAAAAACAAGCTTTCGATGGCATGCAACAAGTTCGATGATTTCAAGATGAGACCTGGAGAAACTATTGATCAAATGAAGAACAGGTTCATTGAGATTTTACTGGAGGTATCTGGGTTCAAGAAAGATAAGTATACCCACAGAGAGAAGAATCTCAAGGTCATCAGAGCACTGCCACCTAGCTGGAAAATCTATGCAGCTATGCAATCACTAAGGCTAATTTCAACATCCTCACTACTGAAGCACTGTTTGATCACCTAGCTGGACATGAGTGTGATATGAAGAGAATACATGGATCAGATCACTCATCTAGCAAGAAGAGTGAAAGCAACTCCAAGAAAGAAAAGGTGGTAGCTTTCAAAGAAAATATCACAGCTGAAGAACCAATTGCACATGTTGTAGCAGAAGAAAGTTCTTATGACAAACTGCTCAAAGAATTTGCTATGAATGCAAAAAGAATGGATAAGAAGGAGACCAGATCGAGGAAGTATCGTAGATTCTACAAAGATAACAAGAATAAATACCAGAAGAGTAGAGACCAAGATAGATCTGATAGCAAACCTGAGGTAAGAAGCTCTAATAAATCTACTATTTCTACTGACTATACTTGTTATGGTTGTGGCAGAACAAGTCACTTCAAGACAGATTGCCCCGACCTATCCAAGAGTCAGAGAGAAGAACTAAGAGCCAAGATAGATCGTAAACTCAAAGCTCAACGCAAGGCTATGCTATCTGAAGAAGATTCAAGAAGCTCAAGTCACTTCTCAGATAGTTCATCAGAGAACGATGAAGCATTCTATGCACATGAACAAGAAGATGATTGGGATGAATGCTACATGGGAATAGACAATGGTCTTGATCAGAATGAGATAAACTCACATGTTTCCATTTCATCTAACAAACCCGTATATGATTCTTGTAATGAAGATGAAGATGAAGTCTCTTGGGAAGAAATCAATGAGATGCTCAAAAGCTACAAGAGTTTGAAGAAGTTATTTCAAGAGGTCATTAAAGAGAATGACAAGCTGAATGAAACAATGAGGATACTCAGTGAAGCTAATACAAAGTTCTCTACAAAAGAGAAGGATCTCCAAGAACAGATCAAAGCAAAAGATTGGGAGATCTACTCACTCAACTCAAAGGTCAAGGACTTGATAACCAGAAAGGAAGTATTTGAGGAGAAACTTCAAAAGACAAGAGAGAACATGAGTAAACTCAACAAGAGCAGCGAACGGGTCAATATGATCATGGAAATGCAAAATAAAGGCAGATCGAAGACTAGTTTAGGTTACATTGGAGAATCAGGTTCAACCAAGTTCGTAGTTGAAAGACAGAAGATACCAAATCAAGTTGTAAATCTGAAAAATGGTAAGAATCAGTCCCAGAAGATGATGGTGAAGGAAGCAGGAGACAAACGATATTACCAGATCAAAGGCAAACCTGCTCAGTATGTCAGAACAGATAGGAACCCAAACCAGAAGGCTCCTACCAGAACACCATCAGCTAGGAAGAACAAGATCAACATGAACGATGTTGAAAGGAATCACCCATTTGTCTACAAAGCCATCTCAAGAATAGATGATTCAGGGAGACAGACCACTTGCTATATTTGTGTTCCTAATACCAAATTGATTTGGGTTCCTAAAGGAACATTTACTACTAACCAAGAACTCAATCATTGAAAGGGTTGCTAAGTCTACGTAATTGCAGGATGGAAGAAATTCAAGGAGTCAAGTAGCAAAAGGCTCAATCTGGATCATTGATAGTGGATGTTCAAAGCATATGACATGTGACAAGAACCTACTATCAGACTATGTTGAGAGACAAGGTCCACAAGTAACCTTTGGTTGTAACTCAAAAAGTTATAACAAAGGATATGGTAATATTAAGATTGGCAAGACAACTATTTCTAATGTTTCTTATGTTGAAGGTCTCAGTCATAACTTATTTTCTGTTAGTCAATTTTGTTCTAATGGTAATCAGATTGTTTTTTATAATAACAACTGTTTTGTCAAGAATAAGGAAGGAGATGAAACTCTTCTTACCAGAAAATTGCAGGACAAGTTGTATATTGTACAATGGACAAATCAGATCGAGACATGCTTAGTTACCAAGACTATCTCGGAGACAAGCTGGTTATGGCACAAGTGACTTAGTCATCTGAACTTCAAGTCTATCAACAAGATTGCAAGAGAGAAGCTATTCGAAGGATTACCAAATCAAGTTTATGATAAAGATCATATCTGTGAAGCATGCCAAGCTAGGAAACAGACCAAGTCATCATTCGCCAGCAAAGCAGCTCACTCATCTTGGAGCTATTACATTTAGCCTTATTTGGCCCCGTAACGCCATTAAGAATCAACGGTAGAAAGTATACATTGGTCATTATTGATTATTATTCAAGATTTAAGTGGGTTATCTTCTTGTTTAAGTAAAAGGAAACGTTGGAGAAGCTGCCTGATTTCTTCAACAAGATAACTCGACAAAGGAGACCACCATCATGACTATCAGAACAAATCGTGGTACTGAATTTCTAATCAGAAGATTGAAGGATATTGTTACCAGATGGGCATTTCTCATCAAACATCATCCGCAAGAACACCTCAATAGAATGGAGTTGTTGAAAGGCGGAACAGATCACTCAAGGAAGCAGCACGCACCATGTTAAATGAGACCAACCTACCAAAGAAGTTTTGGGCAGAAGCAATCAACACAATGTGTTATACACAGAACATATCGAGTATCACTCTTAGACATGGAAAGACTCCATATGAGATCTGGAACAACCGAAAACCAAAGATTAATTATTTTCGTACTTTTGGTTGCAAGTGTTACATTCATAATAATGAGAAATCTCAATTGAAAACCTTTGATAGCAAAGCTGACCCTGGAATATTTGTAGGATATTCTGATGTTAGCAAAGCATATAGGGTTTACAATAAGAAGATTCATATTGTAGAAGTAACACCTCATATTGTGTTTGATGAATCTATTCTTGAATACAGGGAAACAAGTGAAGAACATGCTCACAATCAGATCACTACTAGAAGATCAGGAGATATACTACTTGAAGATGTTCTGATTTGGAGTCCACTTAGAGATGAAGAGATAGATGTTCAACCTATAGCTGAAACCAACACACAGCAAGGGGGAACAACTCACATTGAACCTGATCAGGACAGACCAGTTCACGAAAATAGCGAACTTGCTCAAAGTCAATCTGATGAATCCAGAGAGATTAACAACAGCTCGAATGCCGACCCACAGATAGAAGGATGAAAATCATTTCCAAGCAACTTCAACTGCACACCTAGAGTTTGAGGAACCAACATAACAACATGAACCTGAGATATCAGAAGAGGAGATGTCTAAGCGCAAAAAGTGGATTCAAGATCACCATCCACCAGAGCAGATTGTTGGGAACCCATCAGATCGTGTAAAGACCAGAAGGATGCATGGAGAGAGCGCACTATTAAGTTTCTATCTATTTATCTCATGTTGAGCCAGTTGATGCATATGAAACACTACAGGATGCAGATTGGATAGTTGCTATACAAGAGGAACTTAATGAGTTCAAGAGAAACCAAGTATGGTATCTTGTAGATCGACCTAAACCAAGGAGTAATAGGTGTTAAATGGGTATTCAAGAACAAGCGAGATGAGAATGGCGAATTTGTAAGAAACAAAGTCATATTAGTTACCAAAGGATACAGTCAACAAGAGGGTATAGACTTCGATGAGACATTTGCACCATTTACCAGATTGGAAACCATCAGATTATTCTTGGCATATGCAGCTTATAAGAGATTCAAGGTGTACCAGATGGATGTCAAGAGCACCTTCTTAAATGGTATTCTGGAAGAAAAAGTCTATGTAGAACAGTCACCTGGATTTGAAGAAGGGAATCCAAATCAGAAAGTCTACAGATTAGCAAAGGTAGTTTATGGGTTGAAGCAAGCTCCTATAGCTTGGTATGAGACATTATCAACTTTTCTGTTGGAGTCAGGCTTTCGACGGGCTCAATTGACAAGACACTATTCATCATCAAAGTCAAAGAAAATATCATTTTAGCACAAATCTATGTTGATGATATCATTTTTGGATCTCAATCTAGTTATCTATGTGATAAGTTTGCTGATCTAATGAAGAAAAAGTATCAAATGTCCATGATGGGCGAAATGAATTTCTTTATAGATTTTTAGGTTAAGCAGCTACTTGATGGTATATTCGTAAACCAAGCGAAGTACATACAAGACCTGATTACCAAATTTGGAGTCAAAGATAGAAAACCTGTCAAGATTCCAATGCAGACCAATGGGAAGATTGATCCAGATCCAGAGAGCAAACCAGCGAACATAACTCAATACAGGGGTGTCATAGGCTCACTTTTATATCTAACTACTAGTCGACCTGACATTACTTTTGCAGTTGGAGTATGTGCAAGATATCAGGCCAACCCCAAGGAATCTCACATGGAAGCAGCCAAGAAGATATTGCAATATCTCAAAGGAACAACACACATAGGTTTATGGTATCCATGTGATGATAATTTTGAACTAACAGATTACTCATATTCAGATTATGCAGGATGTAAGCTAGATAGGAAGTCAACTTCTGGAACCTGTCAGTTTCTTGGAAACAAACTGATCTCGTGGTTCTCAAAGAAGAAAACCTCCGTGGCTACATCAACAACAAAAGTAGAGTACATGGCCGCTGGAAGCTGTTGTGCACAGATACTTTGTCTCAAACAGAAACTCAAGGATTATGAGATCAACGTGAAGGAAATACATATATTATGTGACAGATCGAGTGCTATTACAATTACACAGAATCCAGTCTTACATACAAGATGTAAACATGTGGATGTGAGACATCATTTTATAAGAGATCATGTGGAAAGGAAGCATGTACAAATTAAATTGAGAAGATACACACAGAAGTATAGCAAACTGATATTTTAACAAATGCACTACCTGAATAAAGGTTCAAGATGCTTTATGAAAAACTAGGGCTGCTGAGCTTGGATGAAAGAAGTAGATCGAGAGCAGATTGCTAATACAAATCACTCAGCAAATCGACAATATGCAGATCACTATATGCAGTTTGCAGGATACAGATCACTAGTAACAGATTGATAGAAAGCAGTTCACTAGAAAGAAGAAGTACAAATTACTTCAAATACCAGATCACCTTCCAAGAGAGAGATCAGATTAGTCATGCCACGCGGAAATTAATTTTTCATAAACATTCCTTAATTAAGGGGGAACTCAGAAATTCGTATCGATTTCTGATTATATACCGACTTAATCTTAGTCTATACGCTATTATCTGACAAGATTTGGTAAATCTAACATAATTTATAATGATTATTGCAGGTATTGTAAAGTGTAATCGAGGTAAATAATTACCTAAAATAGCTAAGGGTAGTTGCAGAAGTTAGGGAGAGATGACACGCGCCCAAATCTAATCCTAGATATATAACGCGTGTATCAAACGCATCCTCAAGGTGGGAATCCTAAGGAGACTTAGGAAAATGAAAAGGGAGAATTTCATCTTAACCCTTAAATTCTTTCTCTCTAATTTGAACCGTTCAAACTCGACTTATATATATATAAGCATTTTTACATAAATGTTCACCTTCATTCTCACTTTCACCGAACACAAGAGATTTTACAGTCTTCAAGCTTTTCAAAATCTCTCCAAACTCTTTTCAAAACCTCAAATCTATTTCGAAAATGGCACCATCAGCGATGAAATTTCCCGAGCACGTCGCAGAAGTTCAAAAATACTTTTCACCCGAACCCTTTGTTGTTTTCACTACTCACGGCTTTAAGAAGCTTGAGAAAATTTACGCTTTAATCAAGAGATGCAAAGGTTTTAGTGTTTATATTTGTTTATATTGTGTATTTATATATGCCTTAGCCATTGATGAAGTCATTAAGCATGACCCGTGATTACATGTTTTTCTGGAATTTGTTTTTGATTTTCTTCGTATATTGTCATTAATGTTATAATTCTTGTTGTTCATGATTAGATTATTGTGAACCATGTATATGTTATTATTGGTTTCTCTGTTTGATTGCATGATTAGAAATAAGAACCATGATTGAAGATATGCAGAAATTCTGGAAAACTATCCATTGATGTTCATCGTGTTCTTGCTGAGAAATGGATAAATTTGACCTATTTTACTTTTAAAGTTGATAATTATATGTTATTAACTTTTCATCCTATGTTTAGGGTTTCACAACATTATCACATCTCATCTGGAGATGTACTTGCCCAAGCAGGTCGCTACATTCTATCTGACTTGGGAAGATGAGAAGTCAGAAAATGAGGCAAGTGTTCTGATGCCCATTGGAGATAGGACCAGCAAGACAACCTACGATGTTATGCAGATGATTCAATATGCTTACAAATTGAAGGATGAAGGGATGGATCTGTCTGAGATCACCAAGGCACAGCTACAAGATGCAGTTGAGGAGATGAAGGTCATTCCTATGACCTATACTGGAAGAATGTTCCACAGATCACTTCTTGCACCTGGTTTCAAATTGTTGTTTGATTTCGTGCAAATGATCTTCATGATGCACTGTGGGTCCTACGACCAGGTTACCCCGGCGAAAATAAGGATTTTGACAGCTGTAGTACTGAATCTGAAGGTCAACTGGAGTATAATTTTGTTTTAACTTATTGGCAATGGAGGCCAAACTGATTATAGAGACTAATGATGATTCAGATCAGGTTGTTGAATTGGTGGTTAAGAGAAATCTAAGGCACGCCACCAAGATCAGTTATATTATTGAAAACTTTTTCAAGCAACAAGTATGGAAGGGAGCAATTCCATTCAACCCTCAACTCACCTTGCTTAAAGAGCAATACCAGCTCGAGATGGCATTAGGATTATCCCCAGCTCTGTTTCACAAGGTGAAAGACGACGTGCATATGAGGCACTTGATGGAGATGGAGAACTCAAATCTTACTTAGGTTGCTCCATCCGAGGGAGAAGAGAAGAAGAAGGATCCCAAGGAAAAGAAAGAGAAGAAGAAACCAGCGAAGAGAGTGAGCTCTTCAGAGATTGAAACTTCTTCTACTACTCAACCACCTAAGCAGAAGAAGGGGAGGTTAAGGAAACAACAACCTGCCTCACCAAAAGAGGAATCTCATGACCCAAATCAAGAGATTCAGCGAGTACTACGTCCTTGATGCTCTGCTTACATTCAAACCGATTGAAGAGTTGAAGATTAAGGAAGCAACTCTTCTGAGCATATTTGATGTGTCTTCGATTGCTGAATTGAGATAGACCTACCATCAGATGATACTGGCTATAGCTAAGCATGAGGACAGGCAACTGAAAGTCAACCTGAAATCATTTTATACAGATAAAATGGATTTCTTGGAGAGTGTGCCTGACACTGACGATGAGGCAGAAGAGGAAGTCAGGGAAGAACCATCTGCTCAACCTGCTTTTGATGTGAACATGGATGAACAAAATGAAGTACAGACTGACCAGCCCAGTACTTCAGGTGTACCAAATCAACATACTCTGGAATAGCCAACAACATCAGAAACACCAACACAAGGACAACAATCAGAGCAACCTCACCCATCTGTTGAACCAGAACAGTCATCTGCCGCAGCAGATCAACCTACAGCTCAATCTAAGCAAGGAACAGCAAAGAAGCAGAAGGAGAAGAAGAAGAAGGCTCCAAGGGTTGTACTTGAGCCTGCTAGCCAAGTGATAGGAGGAGAGCCCACTGATGAGATCTATACTCCTGGAGCAGCAGCGAAATTGAATAAGCACATTGACTTTACTGACCTGGAAGAATTATTGGAGAGAGAGCCCAGGCTGTTCACAAACGAGCAAGTTGATGACCTGATCAACTTAAGGATCCAAGATCATCTGGTAACTACGGGCAATGAGATGCAAGAGAGAGCAACAAAAGTACTGACTGAATTTAACCAGCACCAGAAGGAATATGTCAACGATATGGAGAAAGTCTTGAAGAAGAGGATCAGAGACTTCACAAAATAATTAACTAAGAAGTTGGACGATGACCGGAATGCAGCTGACACTACAAAGGAGAAGGTTGACCAGCGCTTGGAGAGCATAGATAAGAAGTTTGAAGGAATCCACAAGCTGGTCATGGACCTTGCACAGAAGGAGAAGGATTTGATCGATGAGCTGTCAAGCAGCGCACTACATCTCTGACAGCTGAGATCACTGAGTCTATATCAAGAGAGTTACATTTGCAGCTAGACACTTTTGAAAGAGAACGATGCTTAGAGATACTAGAGAAGAACCTGCCCCAAGCCTTGAAAAATCTTGAATTTCCTACTCCAGATGAGATCAATCATCTGTTCAAGAGGCTTGATGAGACAGATCAGCTTCAGAGCACATATGACAAAACATTGAGCACAATGAACAGTCTTCTAGAGAATAAACTCAGCGAAACAAACCAGAACATCACGTTCTTGCTCAATTACAAAGAGAATGCAGAGAAGAAACAAGAGGAGATGCAGACAGAGATCGACTCTCTTCACACACTCGTCAAGTCCTTATTTGATGATGTTGAAAAGGGGGAAGGAAGATTAAGAAAAGGAGGAAAATGAGGAGACAAGGACGGTGCAGGAGGTAAGGGCAAGGAATCTACAAAGAAGCAACCAGAGAGGAGACAGACCACTCCACCCAGACCAGATCCAGCTCCTCAACCTGAACAGCAGCAGAGGCAGGATAAAAGCAAGAAGCCTATGGCGGGAAAAGATGAAGGCGACCAGATCGCAGAACTTATGTTGTTTGGAGTGCATCTGGATCAAGCATGTGATCCCATTTTCAGGGCACAGTTTTACAAGGAGAAAGCATTGAAAGAACAAAGAGAGACTAAAAGAGCAGAAAGGGAGAAAGCTTATCAAACACCTTTCTCGCCACCCAAATCAGATCAACCATCACCACCTGCTCAGCCTGCAGCACAGCCAACGAAGAAGAAGACATCATTCAAGTCATGGTCCCTATTCTTACAGAAAAAGACACCCATAGATGCATGGGTAGCAGAAGAAGACTAGAAGGAATGGGAGCTGATCAAAACAAGATTCATCATCAACAGATACTTCTTTAAAGAACCTGCTTACTCGGAGCAGCCTGCTGATGAAGACTTCAAGAGATATCTAGATGATTACAAAGAAAAGGAGTATGTTCAGAGAGTGAGAGCAGCAACCCAAGGAGCGAAAGTGCAGATCAAGGCATCAGCTAGGGAATATATGTAGTGCCCTCTAATTCAAGGGAGCACAATGTCTGACAAGACTTATATCTTAAAATGCATCAATCTAATTGCTAAAGCAAAGGGCTACAAGATAGACAATCACAATCCCAACTATACAAGAGTTAGAGATGGAATATACGAGAGCGTCCATATGACTTCAAATGCCCAGAAGAAGAAGTTGAATGAAGCGAAGAAATCAAAGGGTAGCAGATGGTTTGGATGTGTTGGAAAATTGATTTTGAACTTATATGGTTCTTAATTAATTTGGTGGTCATATATTTAATTCTTTGAGAATTAAATGGATAAAGAATTATTTACTCTTCGTGTAGATAATTGTAGCATTTTTCTCAAAATTGATTTTCGGTGAGTGAGAAATAATATGCTAAAAGGTGGTATGGCCTTTTTATACTCTTTAGGCCATAATATATTTATATCTATTTGGACTTTAGTGTGATGATGATTTAATTGGGAAAGTCCAAGTTGATGTGCCCAAAAGTCCATGTGGAATTGTCTAGAAGGACATTTCATTTATTTGGCACATGAAAAGCCACCAAGGAACAAAGAGCCGTGAGCTCTTGGTGTGCTAATGGTGATTATGGCCATTATATCTATATGTCTTATTTTATCTTTATGATGCTCTGGAATTGAACTCATCTGATATATATATACTTGACGGGTTATCTGATGACAACCACTCATTGTCCAAAACTCATTTATTACTTTTATTCGTTATAAATAATAACGAAACCTAACTCTTCTGGTAATTTAAATCAGATAGCTCTTATTGTTTTACTTAGGGTTATTTTGTAAAGTGTGGTTTCTACATCATCAAAAAGGGGGAAATTGTTAGGAACCCTTACAAAATTTAGTTTTGATGATGTTCTTTCGAAACACACTTAGATTTATTTTATGTCTCGCTTGCTAGACTCAGCCTACTCAAATGTAACAGGGAGATCACTCTATTAGAAGTGAACCTGATAGGGAGCAAGCCTATTTTCTTTAGACCAGGTTAGCTGATGACTCCAATATAAAGGACCCAAATACTTTTAAGTATTTTGTCCTATAGAAAGTCATCTAGTTAGATAGTCTTCTGGAATTTGAAGCAGACCAGCTCACCTAAAGCAAGCAAACCACCTAATGAACGTCACTCAACCTGAACCAAACCTGCTTCTACCCAGCTGTTGTCATCAACCTTTGGAGCATCTTTGGACCAGATCCCCTCGTTGGCAGTGGACCTGACCTGTTTGACCAGACTAGCGTGGAAGAGTGAACTTGTCCCTTACAAGATCACATAGATGGAGACTTAGTAAAATTTCAGATATACAATGAGTCATCTGATGTTTCTACCTAGTCATCTGATATTTTCTCTAAAGTCATCCGGGTATACAATGCGTCGATGTACTTAGAGAGAATCCCATCATTTGTGCCACGTCATCAGATCTCTCAAGAAAGAAACATAATCAACCAGAGATCAGAGAAAGGAAGGTGAATCAATCGGAGCTTGAAGAAGGAAAGAGATCAATCAACTATCTGCTTTCCATAATCAAGGAGATACAGTCAACCTTTCATACAAGGCAAGAGGATCAAATCAAGGATTCATATCTTTGATTGGTAATCAGCATTTAATGCACGCCAATCAATCTCAATGGTCAGAATTTTGAATTCTCCACCTATAAAAGCTTCGAACAACATCTGGAGACATATACACGAACTTACGTGCAAACTTACAAGCTGAAACTCTGCCCAAAAATCTACTCTACCATTGAAGCATTCAACAAGGAGATACAGAAGAAAAGATGGCATAAAAGTTTTGTGTCGGTCTGAGGCACGAGATCAGGATGACTTTGGCAAGCCATGGGGGAGTGTCTTACCCTAAATCCCTCGGTCGAGCTCTTGATATAGAGACAGCTATGCCAAGCGAGAAACTCGCATCTACTCTAGCAGCAGTGCCTCCTCATACGCAATCCCAAGATTATAAAGGGAAGCGTAAGTGGGAAGGTAATGGGAACAAACCATCACAGAAGAAGCCCTGGGAAGGACCATCCCGTCCCCAAGACTCGGACAAAGGAACCCTAATCACGCAGACATGGACCTATGAGCAGAAGTTTTCTCCATGTTCTAAGTGCAACAGAATGTACGAAGGTGTCTTCAAGGCTGTGAGTGATGAATGTTATGATTGTAGACAACGAGGACATTATGCAAACAGATGTCCTACAAAAAAACAAGTGCAACCGCCGAAAGCTAAAGAGTAGGGATACCCAAAGAAAATCGTGGGAACCTAACAGGTATGACCCAAAACTCCTCGATCCAATAAGAATATTTTTGTTTGATACTAGGCGTTTCACAAGAGTATATATAGATAACCTAAGGCGGAATACATACCAAGTAGAGACGACTATTAGAATTCATTCATATTTAGGAAGAACTATTACTCTCGTTAGTTGGTATAACCAAGTATAGATTTAAGGTCACTTAAAGTCTTATTCGAAAATCTTAGAAATGATTTCCATAAGCGACGTGAGCATAGCTTTAGGAATGAACTTGAATAACGACCAAATATTTTAAAATGTTCATGACATTCTCACAACTCAGAAAAATGCATGCTAGAGGGAAACACGAAGCTATTTCAAATAGAAGAATACGTTAACTCATAAATAAAATGATTAAGTAATGAAGATTTTGTATAAAAATCAAGTATGAGCTTAAGAACAAAGTGGAAAAGAGATATTATAGATGATTATATATAAAATATACAAATTTGGGATCGAAATTTTTATTAAGAAGGGTAGAACGTAATAGTGTGATCTTTTTACTAGTATAATTATTGCATATTAAAATTCCGATGAAAAAACAAATTACATCGCTAATTAGAATATAAATTAGCAAATAGCTAATTCTTATATAGAATGTATTAATTGAAACTATTTCAAATTTAGAACTCGTCCTGAGTAAAATGAGTTACTTCGAGTTACCGATATTTAGTCAACGATTATTATTTAATCGTTAAGTATTTGGAATGCAAATTGATACTTTTAGTGAACATTGGTTTAAAATAATAGTAGATAAATATACATATGAATCCAAAAAAAGTAAATATAAAATAATATAATAATGTAATAAGTATAATTTTCATACTTGATAATCAACTAGTAAAATGATAAGATCCAAAATACAATGTAGTCAACCCTACAAGCTATACTATTACATAAACTAGATGTATTGAAAATATTTGTACTCTAATCTATATATCATATCTCGTTGGCCATTCCAAGAAAGAGAAGGAAGAGATAAAAATTAGAATCACCCATATCATCTAAAATATTGGATTAGTACAAGTGATTAACAATTAAACTTGAGAAGATCTATACAGATTGCATAAAAGGAGAAGATGTCATGTCATCTACTAAATGAATAAAATAATAATGACTAAAAAAATCACAACAAAAAGATTAGAACAAAAATTCTGCCAAATCTTAAGCACTGGGCTCGATACAAGGCAGCAAGAGAGTAGGTTGTTTCTGACAGCCATATGCAGCTGAAAAATAAAGTGTCAGGAGATTGCCAAACTCTCCTTTAAATCCCATAAGACCTGCACAATAAAAACAAGTGTTATATAGATCTGCTCCCCTTACACAATAAAAACAAGTGTTATAAAGTAAGCTAAAAACATCGGTGGATAAAACCATAATAGATGATAACAATGCTAAGTGGATCTCCAATTACAACCTAAGAATCCACACCACTATATATAGATCTGCTCCCCTTGATTCAAAATACACCATCAGAAATATCAAGGAGGAAGCTCTGCCCAAATACCCCTCCATTAGAAGGTTCACAACCAGCTCAGAGCAGAAGTAACCCTTGTAACTAAGATCCAAACTTCCAATTTTAATGATTCATACTTATTTCTTTTAAGTCTTCGTTCAAAATACAAATAGAACCCATGAAATTAAATTCCTTCTCCTATTCTTCTTACTAATGAGATCAAGGCATAAATTTAGAAAAAAGATCACGCACACTATCTATATAGATACATCAGAAACCACAATCAAATTTGATAAAGCCATGCTTCAAAGTTGTCACGCCCGCCCTCCGCTATGGATAGCGAAGTCGGGGAAACCGTG
>JAPKLX010000048.1:293471-416561 GCA_026898415.1 Leonotis leonurus
TTTCGAGGAACATCATCAAAACAAATAAATTTATGGGGTTCCCAACACCATCTACATTTAAAATCAGTGGGTGTGATGAATGCATGCTTGGAAAGGGAAAGAAATTTCCTTTTGGGGAAAACAAGTTCATTGTAGATGAGCCACTGGAATACATACACACAGACTTGTGGGGTCCAGCAAGAATAGAAAATCATGGAGGTAGCAAATATTTCTTGAGTTTGATAGATGACTGCACAAGAAAGCTATGGATCTTTGTGCTAAGAAACAAGAATGATGCTTTCCAAAAATTCAAGGAATGGTGTGCATCAGTGGAGCTTGAAAAAGGTTCAAAGATTAAATATTTGAGGACAGATAACGGCCTGGAATTTGTCTCAGAAGAGTTCAATATATTCAGCAGGGAGAAAGGTATAAAAAGACATCGAACTGTACCTGGAAATCCACAGCAAAATGGAGTTATAGAGAGGATGAATAGAACTTTTCTTGAGAAAGTAAGGTGTATGCTTGTGTCTTCAAGGCTGCCAAAGAGCTTTTGGGGAGAAGTTGTAAACACAGCGTGTTATTTGATCAATAGAAATTCATCATCAGCAAGAGAATTCATGACACCCAATCAGTTGTGGCACAAAAGAAAGCAAGACTACTCACATCTAAGAGTTTTTGGTTGTCAAGCTTTTGTGCACATCAAATAGGATAAACTTGAGCCAAGGGCTCTAAAGTGTGTCATGATTGGCTATCCTACAGGTATCAAGGGCTACAAGCTATAGTGCTACGAAGATGGGAAATAGAAAAGTCATCATAAGCAGGGATGTTGTCTTCAAGGAAGAAGTGATACCTTTTCTGAAATTGCTGCAGCATTCTCCTGGCAAAAATGACAAACAGGTTGCAGAACTTGAGGTGGAGCATCGAAACATTAGCAAAGGACAAGCTACTGAGGACACCAACACCATGAACCAGATATCAGATGGTGAAGATGATCTCAGTGATTATTTGTTGGCAAGGGACAGAGTGAGAAGGACCACTCATGCACCTCAAAGATATGGGGAAGCTGATTTGATATATTTTGCTCTGAACACAGTAGAAGAGTTGTCATATCAGGAGCCCAAAACTTATAGTGAAGCTATAAGAAGTGATGAAAAGGACAAATGGATGTTTGCCATGAGAGAAGAGTTTGATTTTCTTGAGAGGAACAACACATGGGAGTTGGTTAGTAAGCCTAAGAATCAAAAACTTATTGGTTGCAAATGGATTTTTAAAAGGAAGGTTGAAGTTAACACCATTGAACAGGTGAGGTTCAAAGCAAGATTAGTGGCTCGTGGTTTCACTCAAAAGGAAGGGATAGACTTCAATGAAGTGTTCTCTCATGTGGTAAAACATTGCTCCAAAAGGATTCTCTTGTCTCTGGTGGTACAACAAGGTTTAATCTTGGAACAATTGGATGTCAAAACTGCTTTCTTGCATGGTTTGTGGGAGGAAAACATATATATGACTCAGCCTGAGGGATTTATATTACCAGAAAATAAGAACAAGGTATGCTTATTGAAGAGGAGCTTATATGGTCTCAAACAAAGCTCAAGGCAGTGGTATATAAGGTTTGATACCCATATGATGAAAATAGGATTCCAGAAATCAAGCTTTGACATTTGTGTGTACTTGAAAATTCAGAATGAAGTTCCAGTAGCATATCTATTATTGTACGTTGATGATATGTTGATAGCAAGCAAGGATAAAGGGGTAATTACAAAGATAAAAGCAGACCTCAAGCTTGAATTTGAAATGAAGGAACTTGGAGAAGCTAGAAGGATTCTTGAGATGAATATTATAAAGGGAAAAGATGGCAGAACACTTTGGTTGGGGCAGAATGATTATATTGAGAAAGTGCTAACCAAGTTTAGAATGCATGAAGCTAAGCAAGTTTCCACACCTATGGCTCTACATCACAATCTTTCTTCTCAACAGAAACTTAAAGATGAAAAAGAAAGGCATGTCATGGCTAGAATACCATATGCCAATTTGATAGGAAGTATCATGTACACTATGGTGTGTACAAGGCCTGACCTTGCTCACTCCATTAGTGTCACGAGCAGGTACATGGCAGATCATGGACACTACCATTGGGAAGTTTTGAAGTGGATTCTCAGATATTTGAAAGGCACATCAGAGTATGGCATCAAATTTGAGAGAAATGATGATTGTGAAACTGATATTTTGATAGGATGTGTGGATTCTGATTTTGCTGCTAACCTGGATAACAAAATGTCTCAAACAGGTTACATCTTTACACTTTATGGTTCTGCAATTACATGGAAATCGACTTTGCAATCTGTAGTGGCACTCTCCACCACAGAAGTGGAGTACTTAGCTGTGACTGAAGTAGTGAAGAAGGGAATTTGGTTAAAAGGAATCTTGAATGAGTTTGGGGTTCATGTGGGAGAAATAATCATCATGTGTGATAGCCAAAGTGCCCTACATCTGTGCAAGCATCAAGTGTTTCATGAGAGATCGAAACACATAGATGTTAGGCTGCATTTTATTAGAGATTTGGTGAATGATAAAGTTGTGAAGATGGTGAAGGTTTCAACACATGAGAACGCTGCAGAATGTTAACAAAGGTTTTGCCTACTCAGAAATTTAAATATTGCTCAGAGTTGGTGAAGTTGGTATGTTTGAAGTGAGTAATTGTATTCAGTAGCTCTTCAACACTTGAAGAACATATAAGCTCTGTAGTGGAGTTGTTTTCTGGTGGAAAGGTGGAGTATTGGATATTGTTTGATTTACAGTGAAGGTGGAGATTTGTAGTGTGTTAACTGGAAATCAATTAACATGATAGATTTATGCTTCGTTTCTGCTGCAAACAAGAAAAAACAGGTAACTAAATAACGAACTACATGAGGTTATTTAGTTGTTGAGCTAGAGGTTTGCTTCAACTGCTACAGTTAGTTGATGGAGTTTGAATCTTGAATGTTGTTGTTATATTCATTAGTATATAATGTGTTGCTTCTATTGTAATTCAGAAGTTAGATCAATAGCTATAGAGAGTGAGTTACAGCGAGATAAATCAAGAGAGAAAACAGTGAGAAGAGAGAGTTCATCTTCTTGAGGGCTGTGGGTTTTTCTCTATAATCTTGATAGTTTGTAACCTTTGAAATCATCAATAAACCAAACCATTTAACCCTTGTGGATGTAGATTGCCTCACGCAGTTGAACCACGTAAATTCTTTGTGTTCTTAGTTCTTCAACTCGCTTATACTTCCACTGTGATCTGCTCCACTCGCGTTTCACTTTCTGGTTGTTACTGGACCACTATTATAAGATTTAATAGTGAATATCAACCCGAACTTGAACTCAACACGAGTTCGTCAAAAAATCATGTTTAAATTAAATTTAATCAATTTCAACCATTGATTCTAGATATATTGATGGGCTATATTTATTCTTATTTCACGCACATAATTTTTTTTCATATATATATATATATATTATTGACAAGTTCATAAACTAGTTCGTACATAAAGTTCGCGAACTATTTGAAATTCGCCTTGATTTTAAAATTCGTGAATAAGCTGTTAATAAAAGAGATAATGATTTTAAAATACATGAACTTTTTACGTTTTATTAATTTTAACACGAATTTTAAAACATTGTTTAAAATAAATAAACTTTAGTACTTGCTCGATTTTTGACATAACATTGACTTTACACAAAAATCGAAACTGACGTGACACAACTTATCTGACGTGGATTTTAAATTATTTAAAATACATGAATTTTTCACGTTTTATTAATTTTAACACGAATTTTAAAATATCGTTTAAAATACATGAACTTTAGTATCTACTCGATTTTTGACATAAAGTTGGCTTTACACAAAATCGGGATTTAGGACGTGGATTTTAAATTATTAATATTTTTCTTTCAATTCATTATCTAAATATTCATTTTCCTGAAAATAATTTTTTGGGATATATATATATATATATATATATATTCATTTTCCTAAAAATATTCAATTCAAATTTCATAATTACTCAAGCTAAAGTTAATCAATCAACTTCATCAAGAAATTAAATTTAATAACAAACGACATCATAATCCCTTCGGATTACACGTTGTTTGCATAACGAGATGTGAGGCGGTGGCACCATACTCGAGGACATGCACGCGGAAGTTGAGGCGGGCAGTGGGGCCACAGAGGTGGAATATTGCGGTGTCGTAGTCACACGCTGCTGTGAGGTGGGAGGAGTAGGAGTCGAGTCAGATTTTGGAGCGCTTGTTTGGCTCCCTGACCTCCGCCACCCATTTCCCCACTCCCTGACTTTTGGAGTCGAGTACGTAATCTTAATTGCTAAATAATTAATAATTGAAGTGAAGAAAAAATATTAATAATTTGAAATCCACGTCCTAAGTCCCGATTTTGTGTAAAACCAACTTTATGTTAAAATTCTAGTAAGTACTAAAGTTCATGTATTTTAAACAATGTTTTAAAATTCGTATTAAAATTAATAAAACATGAAAAGTTCATGTATTTTAAATAATTTAAAATCCACATTATAAGTTCACGTTAGATAAGTTGTGCCATTAGATAAGTTGTGCCATGTAAGTTTCAATTTTTGTGTAAAGTCAATGTTATGTTAAAAATTGAGTAAGTACTAAAGTTCATATATTTTAAACAATATTTTAAAATTCGTGTTAAAATTAATAAAACGCGAAAAATTTATATATTTTAAAATTATTATTCCTTAATAAAATTGACAAATTGAAGTTCAGCTCGTTAACTAAATTACGGATTTTAAACTGAATATTATACACTCGAGCTCAAAACAATTCATAAATCATTAATGTAAATAATGAAAAACTATTTATTCAAATTTTAGTGGTTTATTATATAAATAGAATAAATTTATCACACTTCCACATGGCACTAAAATCGACCGAGTTTTATGGGCGACAGCTTTTCTATGGTAAGCAGAAAATTTCAACTTCTCATCATCTTTGCTTGATTCTCTTTCTTTTTCTCCCTTTTACTGTTTGCTCTTCTCGTTCCCTCTTTCCACACTTCCTTTTGGGGTATTCTTCTCCGTATCAAATAGAATTGACGCCTAACATTTTCCCAACAAGGAGGAAGTGTGAGAGAGCAGTGAAGGTGATGGGGAAGAAGGCAGTGAAGTTCGAGGGTATCAGTGAGGACTTGCAGAAGATTTTGGATACTGGCATGGACCAAGTAGGGCCCAGACGTCATGCTCGTGAGGCCTTCAAACACATTCAGCTCTCCATTGATCATATTTTGTTTAAGGTACTTGCAGTTGCAGATTTGCGCTGATGACCGAGCAATTTCTTTGTTTTTTTCTTTTCTTGGGTCATATGATTGTGTTCAGAAAATGGCATTTGGGTTTATCATTGATTGATTTTGAGTGGTTAAAGATTGAATCTTCTGAAGTTCCAGTCCTCTATTGTTGAATTGTACCTATAGTTGGACTTCAATAATGGTGAAGTATGAAATCAATGGTTGTTGGGTCTTATAATGAAAGATAAGTAGTGTGTTTGGTGTTTCAAGTGTGATTTATACAGAATAGTTTTTTGAACTTCTCTCTCGTTTTGGGGTACTTTCGGATGTGATTATATTTTCTGGAGTTTGAAGTGTTGAGTTTTGTTTCTTAAACAGTCGGATTCTGCAGCTCGTTACACATCCAAACTTGATATTTCTTTTTTTCAACTACATATATTTAATAAAATGGATTGTGTGGTTTTGTTGGCTGGAATTCAAGTGCTAATGTGCAGTAATAATGAGGTTTATTAGTTCGCTTAGATGTTTGGAAATAAAAATGCCAAATTTTGAACTTGGAAGAAGTTTATATTTTATAATGGATAGGAGGAATAAATGAGGGGATGACTAGTTTGTGGTAGATAACAGTAACACAATACAAAATTACATTATTTGCCTTGGTTAGATGAAAATTTTCTTTAAAATGGATGATGAATTGATGCCATTGTGTAGGAACTGTGTCCTTGCTTTTCAAAGAAATATGATTAAGAACTAATGTACACGAAATTCCCTTGGTGTTGTGATTCATGAACGTAGAATTGGTTAGTCTTTTTATTTTTTGTACTCTATACGAAATTTCAAGTTTCGTTATGTTAGCAAAAAACCAAAATGCATTTTTGGTTTATGCATATGGCCTATGGGAATCATTGGTGTCACTTTATCCTTATAGCCTAGGTTAGGAATTAAGAGCTTTAGCATAGACTATTTAATGCCCATTTTTTTTTGCTCGTTTGATGCTTACTGCTTTTTTGACGAATTTATCAAGGGTATTTACCTAGTTATTATTTACTTTGCAGATGCCTTATAACGGGTTGAAGATGACAGAGGTGAAATTTCTCATTTTCCTTTGTTGGTAAAAAATGTTATTGAAATAAGAAATTAATTGTGGTGCAAGCATAATTTTTAATCTTTATCCATATTTAGACTCTGTTAGTTTTTTATCGCACTATCATTGACTGTCTCTCTCTGAGATCCTAGCGGTCCGGTCTGCATGAGTATTCCTGCAATAAAATTGACACAAGATTTAGGAACTGCATTATTGTATCATTGTAGTATTTCAGCCTTCACTTTCTGGTTCACATAATTTCAGGAGTTATTGTCCTATCCTTTCTTGATGCTTAGTTCCAAGGTGCCAAGAGAATGCACAACCCTTCCATTTGCCTAAGCATTTCCCTAGCCATTTTAACGTTTGGTAGAATCTAATGATATTCTTTTATGTTGCTATCAACCTGCTCAATTAATTGGATACTAGAAGTTCTTTTTAAAGAAGGTGACTAAATATCAAGATCTTCCTCTCATGGAGGAGTATACTTTTGATGATGGCATAGATTGATAAAACATATGACTGGGTTTAATGAGTATTTGAATATTTAGATGATCAAACAAGTTCAAGATTGGTCAATTCATTAAATGGTAGGTTAGCCTCTATAATTTTATTTATATATCCCATCACTTAAATCACATTAGTACTTTATTTGATATTTATAGTTAATTCACAAGTTATTAATGTTGTCGCCGAAAGTAACGCATGCTATACCTGCTTACAGTCGTATGATGTAAATTCCAGAGGGTTGGAAATTTTCTCGAAAAGTTGGGTCCCAGAGAGAAAGTCCCCCAAGGCGGTGCTCTGCTATTGCCACGGTTATGGAGATACATGCACATTTTTCTTTGAAGGCATGTGGCAGATAAGATACTCTGATTTCATTTTCTATTGTTTTTTAGGACGATATTCGAACTAAACTGTTATCTGTCTTTTTGTAGGAATTGCTAGAAAATTAGCATCTTCTGGTTATGGCGTGTTCGCTATGGATTACCCAGGATTTGGTCTTTCCGAAGGTCTGCATGGCTATATTCCAAAGTTTGACCTAATAGTTGATGATGTCATAGAGCATTACGCTAAAGTGAAAGGTATAGTACATCTATACTGAGTTGTTACATTTGATGATCTCTACAAGTACAATCCCCAATCGAATTTATGTATATATTCCAACATTGACCTGATGGTTGATGACGTTTTTGAGATTTACTCTAAAAGTGAACAGTATCATACACCGATACCAGATAAATTGAGTTGTTGACTTGTTGGATATGATGGTTTCTAAAATATCTATCCGAATATGCAAATTGATACAATGCAGAAAACTCGGAGTTTCGTCTTTTACCAAGTTTTCTGTTCGGTCAATCTATGGGGGGAGCAGTGGCCCTCAAGGTGCACCTAAAACAACCCAACGCTTGGAATGGCGCTGTTCTCGTAGCTCCTATGTGCAAGGTACTTTACAAAAAATTTCCTACCCTGCTACTAAAATTTGTCAGAGAGTTTCCTGCCTATTTTAATTGATGAAATATATCCATTTTCAGTTAGCGGATGATGTGGTTCCCCCGTGGCCACTGGATCAAATTCTGATTGGAATGGCGAAATTACTTCCAAAACTAAAGCTTGTGCCACAAAAGGACTTGGCCGAATTATCATTCAGAGATATGAAGAAGCGAGAACAGGTTATGATTCAGATTGTGTTGACAAATATCGTGATGAGTAAGGTTAATGAACATTTTCTTGATTTCAGACTGCCTACAACATCATTGCTTACAAGGATAAGCCCCGTTTAAGAACAGCCGTTGAGCTGCTGAGGACAACCCAAGAGATAGAGCAGCAACTGGGAAGGGTATTTGTCACTTTCATTGGAACCTCTTCATGAATTTATCGATGACAATTTTCAGTAATTTCTTACTTGTCATTCTTTGTTGCTACTCTTGATAGGATTGGCAATAATATGTCAGAGGTAAAGTATCTTGCTAATCTTACTGTTTTTGAAAATCTTGAACTCATTACAACTGTAGGTGTCTCTGCCGTTACTGATCCTGCACGGGAAGAACGACAAAGTGACCAACCCATCCGTGAGCCAGGCACTATACGAGAAATCAAAAAGCCAAGACAAGGCGCTTGAAATGTACGACAACGCCTTCCACTCTTTGCTTGAAGGAGACACCGATGATATCATGTTCAAAGTTTTCGATGATATCATATATTGGCTCGACAAACACTGCTAAACGTGTACACCAACATTCAGGCATCCGGTTAAAATATATTGTTAAGTTGCAAGAAAAAACTGCCCTAAAAAATCTAGTGCAGGAAACCAAATTATATATATTGCCAGAAATGTAAAATATTTTCAAGCATATACAGATTCTTGATTGGATTTACAACATAATAAATTAACACGAGATTATTACTGGATTGGGTCCAATGCCTTCCTTCTCTGGAAAGTTGTACTGATTTTATGAGGTAATTTTACATTAAGTGACTGAAGAAATGTTGAGATATTGTAGTTTCTAAAAAAAACAAATATTTTTGTGCTTTGCTCTAGAATTGAGTTTATAGTTGTTATATAATTTGACACTCAATCAACATTGAAGTTAAATAAATAAAAAGAACAGAGAAATATAGACTAAAAGGATTGAACTTTGCTAACAGAAGTTATAGTTTTGTATGTGGGGAGATAAAAAATTATTGGGTGTATGGAATGGTTCTCCAAAACAAATGTTATAAGCATCCTGAAACAAAAACTGAAAGCTCACATCATAAAGTTACACGCAACTGCAACAAGGAACTACACCTTCTTTCACTAGACCATATTCATACTTGCATGAAGAAGATCAAGGCTAACCATATTCAAGAAATAGATAATGGCAGAGCCTTCAAATTATATCAACCCAAGCTTCAAAACAAGGCAATGAGTACTTCCACGACTAATCCCCCTATAGGGGTGTGCAAAACCGACTCGGACCGATGGGTTCGGTCCGGGTCCGGACCGACCCGTAGATTGACATGGTCCGGGTTGGGTCTTTTTTTAGGACTAGTGAACTACTGGGTCGGTCTGGGTCTAGACCCGCTCAAACCCGTTGGACCCGGAACCGACCCATACACATAAAAAATATTTTTTTTTAATAAAAAAATATAATATTTTTAATATTTTTGTATATAATTAATAAGAATTATATATAGCATATTATAATATTTTTTCATTTATTTTTATTTATGAACTTGTTGTAGAATTAATGAAATAAGTATTATGTTATAAATTGATTTTTTTTTTGTTTATATTTTTGTTGTGAATTGAGAATATTTAATACATAAACATTCAATTATTTAAAAAAAATTCAAAAAATTCTTGGTGAATATTAAAACAAAGTATATATAATATGAGAAAAAAATTATGAATTTTTTATATTTTTTTTCGGGTTGGACCGAACCTGGACAAAACCCGAAGCCCGGGTCTGGGTCGGTCCTCAGGTTTCCCTCAGTCTGGGTCGGTCCATTTTAAAAAAAAATCCGAGTCTTCGGTTCTAACGGGTCGGTCCAGGTCTGTTCGGGTCCGACCCGATGCTCACCCCTATCCCCCTACCAGGCCATACATTAACCAATGGGTTCGCGCAAATTATTCAGATGAATGGGAGGAATTTAAGGAGGATTTCATCAAAGTTGTTTGAGCTAACCACCGATCAAATCTTTCAGGATTGGATTGATGATTATCCAAACTTGAATTTTGTTTCTAGAGTGCTCGAGGATGCAACAAGGCATAATATTCAGATATCAGTACTAGAAAAAAAAATTGGGAAATGCATGTTCTATCAGACACTATATTTCTTTGCTTCAAATTCTCCATTCATTGATATGAAGAATGTAACATAGTTGTAACCTAGAGGAAGCAAGAACTCAAAAGCAGATGATGACCTGAAGTCTAATATAATATTTTTGCTATAATTGTATACATCTTTTGTATTTCAGTTTCAATCAAGTTCTATTATCAAGATTTTAATCAATGTACTTGTATTTGCATCAAATTGATCACAATACTCTACTTTTCAAGACTCTAATTCTTTAACTTTCAGTTTACGTTTTGGTTTTCCAATACTAACTCATCTCATCTTATAAACTAACTCATCTTATCTTATAAACTATGTTTCCTTGGTTAAAGGAAACTTTCCTTTTATGTCTTTAATTTCTTATTAGATGTTTTCATGTTAGGTTTTAATATCATCAAAAATGGAAAAATTTCTTGAAAAATATTTATAAGTATTTTGATTCATATTCCAAAACTTTCCTTAAAAGATTGTCTCAATTTAGAACCTTAAATTTAGTCTTAGTCTATATTTTATAAGAACTCACGTTTAGAAAGTTCAGTTTATAGGTATATCAAACTGAAGGACACCCTGAAAATTAGAGGACTGCAACCTGAAGAATAAACGTTTTATATTGAAGGTCTTTAGTATGAAGTTCCATTGATGTCACGATCCACCTTTGCTAATGATAGTAAAGTCGGGAAAATCGTGACTGGAGGAGGGAATGAACAAGCGGGGAAAGAAATTAGGATAACAGGATATCAAATAATTGAATAATACTTCAATAAATAGGGGTTCATAACATGAAAATCGGTACAAGGTCACCGATCCAAAATACTTGAGTAAGTAAACAAAATATCTCAAGATATTGAATATTAAGTTGTTCAAAATACTAGACTGAGTGTCTGCAACGGAATTAGGATATATTACTAAAGTTTACATGTATGAAGACATGCAAACCCCCCAAGATTTACTAAATAAAGAGTTCGAAAAAATCATCGCTCAGCAATCCCTTTTCCATCACAGTTCAACCTGCACATTTAGAAATATATGCAGAGCTAAGTATAAAAGTATTCAGTAGACACATGCCAAAAACGCATATTTACACTTATAATTGTCATGTCATCTCAATAGTGATACATATGGATTTTTATCTTAAATGACCTATGTTCACTAAATTCTTTTTGTGAATACCTAAAGTTCAACTGATCGGTCTAAGTTCTCTTAGTAATCATTCATATATGTAATTTATGTGTGTCGGAAAGGTGGCCACCTTCCATGGACACTTGACCGACCAACCCGCTTAGATGACTCACGGTCGATGTGTATACTATCCCAAGTAGGATAACAATCCACTGAGATCCGAATTTGATTATAATAGTTCAAGCAGATATTATCATACAAAAATATAAACATTTTTGGCAAGACAATACTTCACATATTTTCAGTTCAAAATGTTTTTTGAAACGAAATATAAACTGATACAATACACATAATTTTAATTGTATAAGAAAACCTACCTAGTTTGCTTCCTCTTCTAATAGATTTCGATCACTTCTCGTTAGTACTTCCTTCTAGTGTAACCTTTATCGAATTTACGAGGTGAGATACTCATTATGAGTATATAATTTATTTTGTCTATTTGAAATAAAATATTATTATTTTATTTCACGAATTATTCTTTTCTCTTACTCAACTTATATTCGGGTACTTTATAAATTTCTATAAATATTCTCGTAGGTAGAGGTGTCTATACAGTTCGAGTTGGGTATCCTATCCCGAAAAATCTCAAATTTGCCAACCCGACCCTGATCCCAAAGTATAATTTGGGTATCCTAAACCCGGATCGGGTATTTCAGGTCTTAAATTCGGGTACCCTAAATACCCGAATAACTACTATATTGCAAATTGAAAAATAAGAAATATATAAATAAGATTATAATTGGAGAAATTTGAAGTTAGAAAAAATAAATGAATGAAAATATGAAGAAATGAAATAGAATTAGGAAAATCTATTAAAGAACCTAGATTCTCATATCCAAAAAATAGCTTCTCAGATCTAGTTGAAAGCATAATTCACCTCGAAAGAACTGCTACAAAGAAGAGGCAATAAGGAGCACGTTGCAACTACAGTGGAAACTAGAAAATAGTATGTCGATATTACGGAAATAGAAGAAGAATAAACAATGAATAAGAAGAAATAAATATTCGAAGAAGATTCGAAGAAGAAGAACCAAATAATTTAATTAAATAATATTCGGAGGGTACTTTAATTAAATAAGATTCGGCTCAATTGAAATTAATTATATTTAGTTCATTAGTATCATCTGGCCCATAACAACCAAATAATTTCAATCCATATCATGTCTTAAGCCCGGCCTACTTAAATGAAAAGAATTTCGACCTATATTATACCCGATCCGGCCCAGAACTTGGCCCATGGGAGGACCTCCTGGCGAGCTCACTCTCTCGATGAAACGATTCTCAGGTAGGTAACTCCCTAACCCTCTTCTTTTCCTTTCTGTATTCCCACGAATTTTCTAGGTGTTTTCTCCCTAACTTTTGGGTCTTTTGTTTTTCTGTTGGCAGTAAGGATATAAGCTAAATTGGATTTCCTCCATCGCCTGCTTTCCCGCCGCCGCTGAACCTCTTCTCGATTTTACAAGGGTAAATCCTAAATTCAACTCCTTTTACAGCTTTGGTAATTTCAATTTCTAATTGCATTTTAGTTTGCATGTTCATGTGGTGACTGATTATGAAGAATTTAGAAATTTTGAGCAAAAGCCCTATATTTTTACAGAAGTTTCAGAATCTGCTCTGCATAAAATAAATTTGTACATTTTCGATGTATTCCAAAATCTTTAATTGGATGTTTGGGCTACTTTTTAACTGGGTTCTGACTTTCTGTTTGTGTCTAAGTCTCAAGTGTTCAGATTTCTAGTTGGAATTAGGTTGAATAAGGGTTATGGGGAAGGTTCCTGTTCTATTTCTGATTTTTGGCATTTCATATCACATATCAATTTCTACATCAACTTTCTGTATGTTCTTATTTTATTGGATATTATTTAGAGTGAGTTCTTGGACAAAAAGTCTTATCTTTTATCATTTCATAATGTGATTTTATCTACAAAATAGGCTGTATATTTTAATATAGGTGAAAACTATTCTATGTTTCTAATTTTGGGAGTGGTTTGGGAAGTTTGGGTGTTTGGGTATTAATTTCTAGTTATGAAGATGTCCTGTGAAAAAACTTGGTTGCAATTGGGAATGGTTCTGCGAGCGATCTGCTCGCCGTGGAATCCTTATTATCCGTTGCCCCTTCTATTTTATTCATTATATTTTCAATGTTAATAGGCCTTTGTAAGTTCTTGATGAACTTCCTTTAATAATCTTAAGTTTCTGTGATTTTTGAGGTGATGAGGTTTCATAGAAAAATCTTTTGAGTTTAAACATGTGCTTAAGGTTTTCAATTGAGCATGTTCTTAATTAGTGTTTTAGGAAAGTCTTTAATGTTCTTTGATTTCTATACCGTACTAAGTTATTGTCGTCTAGTTCTGAATTAGTACACATGACTCAAGTTCTGTAGTTGGGTTCTGAATATGGATTACATATTAGTCTAAGATGGCGTCCCCGTGCTCCTTACACTCCTTCACCGCCCAAACTAGATAGGTAAAAAAACTTCCTTTACCATATGTAATTCGACCTTAAAGTGCAGCTCATATATATTTAGGTTAGTGGTTGGTAGATTTTCTTCGAAGCAATTTAGTGTGAATGTAATTTTGTGTAAATACATTTATTTTATTTTTTTAATGAAGTACAGATTAGAGGAAGTATTCGACCAATTTTTCACTTTCATTCTTGAATTATCTCAAGCTAGAATTCTTCTTCTTATAGAGAATCTTCATATCTATCCATTAACAAATACCATAGGGCCTGGATCTGCTGGAAAGTGAAGACATAAAAATTAACCATCATGAAAATATATGTTGTTGCTCTTAGTTGTAACTTATGTAGCAATCTATAGATTTATTTAATACTCCCTCCGTCCCAGAAATGTGGTCCTCCTTCCTTTTTACACGCAAACCAATATCTTACTTTATTCTCTTTTACTTTATTAAATTTACTTTTTAGTTATAAAATTTGTTGAAAAGGGAAATAGGACTAAATTCGTAGGACGTCTCAATCGGGAAAGTAGGACCATATTCATGGGACGGAGGGAGTAGTATATAATAAGTTGAATAGACTTAAATTAGTTAGAATTTAGAACTACAGAAAGGCTCTAGTCAATCTCCTCAACCTTTTATTTAGACTTGAATGATAATCAAGGTAGAAAATTGTAGGTTGCTGACCCCTTTTTTTTATTGTCAAACATATAAAAGTTCAATTTAAAGCAGTATCATATTTAGACTTGAATAATATCCTTTTTTGTACTTCCGTTCCAAGCTCCTACTTTCTCCTTAGTAAGAATTCAAGGCAATAAAGAAGGCTACATTCGATCCAATCTCTCACTCGGAATGGATGTTGCAATCATAAGTTGAGCACATTATGTTCTCATAAGAATTGTCAATCATATATAGTTGGGGTTGCTTTTGCCAATTGTTATTTCTGTCCTTTTGGATAAAAAGCAATGTTATCCATCTCGTAATATACACCAAAATCTATAGTAAACTGCAATGCTAGATTGGAAGGAAGCCTGGTTCATTGTTGGCTAAGCTCTATGGGCGAGCAAGAGAGATAGATAAGAGTATATGAAGAGTGCATTGTTTCAAAATGCGTTCGTGAGGCGCGCCTCGAGTCGCTCGGATGAAAAATGCCTCTGAAGCACCGCCTTATGTGGTATGGTTGAGGCGTGCGCCTCATGTTAGTCGAGGTGGTCAAGGCGTCTGTGAGGCGGTAGCCTCATTAACTAGAAAGAATATATTTAGTTTTAGACTTCCAAGTTAGGTCTATTTTACTGTATCATATTGACAATCAAGTATTAGTTCCCTACATATTAAATGTTTTATTTGATTTAATTGAGTTTACCAAAAATAACCTTTTCAGGGGAGTAATTACCCTGTTCTGAATAAAGTGTCTACGGAGTTAACACACATAGTTGCTGTTAAAACTACGGGGAATGTGTTCTGTTGCGAGGTAAATTCTAAATTATTGTCAGTCGTCTCTGAGTATTCTCTTAATGTTAATACAACATATATCTCATCCATTGCACAAAACTTTTGTTTACACAGGCCATTAAGGAGTTACACATTAAGGGTCCATTTGGTACAACAGATGATGGCAGTTGGGCAGAAATAATCTAATCTTATCCTACATTTGGTAGCAATTGTATATTTTTCAGGGCCCGTTACTATAAACCTGAGCCCGAAAATGATGGTAGGTTGTAGAGGGTTTATAATCGAACGAGGGAGGTGGTATTATTTTCATCCCATTGCAACAGTGAAAGAAGAGATCAAAATTGAAGACAAAAATACCCTTCTTCCCTTTTTTGTTCCATTCAGATTTTCGAGCACAGAGGAGAGGACTTTTCCAAGACGACATCGACGCCATTTATCTCCCAAACCTAATCGGCTCTCTGTGCTCCCAGGGGAAGAAATCGAGCGACAATCTGTCGAAATTAGCTGGTAAGTGTCTCTTTTTAGCAGTAAAAAATCAGTCTTCTCCATCTTACCATATCAAAAAAGTGAGTGAATTTTGAAATATACATCTTGCCCTCACATAACGAAAATTCTCAGATTCGGCTACTTTAGACCGAGGATTTAGAGTTGTGATCTCTGAAAATCAGGTAAAACCATATCATAAGCAAATCCTATTCCTTGTTTTGATTCAATGTTGAGATCTTATTTTTAGGGTTTACTGTTCCTGAATTGATCTTATATGAATCAATTTCGAAAATTATTTTTTAAATTTCTTGGTGTTATTGTGAGTTATTATTTGCCCTTTTGAGTTCAGTTCTCAGTTCCAGACTATTTCTTTTGATTATCATTACGTGATACATCAACTTTTGTTTAAATGAGTTCGAGGTGGTTGTGCCCTGATATCTTTTATGTCATTCATTCATCATCGTTGATAGCATGGTTAGTTGAACTTGAATATGATGATAATGGCGGGTGGGATTGTGAATATGAGTCTTGATGGGTACACTTTTGTCCTTAGAGAAACGGGATTGGGAAATTTCTATTTCTCCAGAAATAGCTGGTTCAGAAATTTCTGTAAATGAAAACTACTTTGGGTCCTTAAAGATGTTTCTAGAATGCTGGAGTGCAACTGGGTTCATTTGCAGTCCAACATAAACGAGATTAAAGGTGGTTTACTTTCTTTATTTTAATTCTCCTATCAAGAATGAAATTTTGTGCCTTTTTCTTGCTCTTGAAAGAAATGCTCTCTTACAACTTGCACAATATGCCTATTTACATTAGTACAATATGTTGCCACTGCTTAGTTTTAGTCAATTTATGAAGCTCCTGCTATGGTATTCCCCATTTTTCCACAGTGAGAAAGAGAGTTGGGACAATAGCTATCTTCTTGTTCATATTTATCTATTGACATGCAAAAACAGATTTGATCTTGAGACTATTGTTGCGTCTTTAGCATTGAAATGTAGTCGTTTCTTTTGATGCTTCCATGCGGCTGTGTATAGAGTTGGGACAATAGCTATCTTCTTGTTCATATTTACAAACTTATTCTTTATTTGTTCTATATAAGTTCTTGATTTTTTATGGTTGATTTGCTTCTGTTAGTAACTATTTTGTGTGTATAGAGTCTGCCTTTTATGCATCTTTTGTTTGAATAATTCATCTTTCAGGATTTGAGGTCTTAGAAAACTACTATGACTTACGGATAATCCCCCTATGGTGCGACTTATGTTTGAATGTCCTTGCAACCTTGATGTGGTGATTATGTCAATGAGGTGAAGCCCGCTGTGGTGTGTGGGTAAATTTTGTTAGTTTGCAAACTATATAAAAGTCTATTGTATTGAACAAGTGATCTGTTATGGGCAGTAGTGGTGGACATGGGAGCTCTCCAAACAATATTTAATCTTTTCACATTTTGGTTATACAACCTGCATTGGCCATTTGACATGTATGAAAGATAATTAGGTTTTATCCTCACTTGTTTTTTGTCCTATATGATGAGTATTCAATCAGACGCAATTTAGATAGTAATGTATAATTATAAAGCATATTTTTAATTAAGAATCAAGAAAATTTAAAAATTTCATAATATAAATAAGTATTCTGTTTCTCAATAACTCAAGAAAATTTAAAATCATATTTTTATATATTATATAATTAAAAAGCAAAGCAATATTGAAAATAAAATAATTATGGCATTTTTGTAATTTTATAAAACATTGAAGGGTAAATTTGTAATAGCAATATTCTATATAATGTTTAAACACTTCTACCAAACAACATATAAATTTTATCTTACTTTTTATCTTATCTACCAAACACAAATTCATATTAAACTTAATTTCTCATATCCTAACTCATCATACTAAATTTAACATATTCACTCTCATACTAACCTATCTATCAAATGGACCTAAAACTACAAATTCGAAGGAGCTTCTCACTGATAAACCATTCTCTATCCACATAAAACCACCCGTTGACTCCCGAAACCGCTTGTCTTTGCGAAAATTTTAAAACTTTGGAAAAGGTGAAGCTGGCTTCTTTGTGAAGTTCTGAAAAATTAGGGATCACAAATTGGGGATTTGAATCGGTGAAAGAGGTTGTTGTCACTCAAATCTTTTCAAAGATTTCCTATTCCAAACCTGATAATACTCGTTTTCACTGAAACCCTAACCCAATCGTTGATAGATCAAGTTTTGAGCCCAATTAAACTACAATAATGGGGAAAAAGCAGCACAGCAAAGATCGGATGTTCATAACCAAAACAGAGTGGGCCACTGAGTGGGGTGGCGCCAAGTCCAAAGAATTCGGCACCCGGTTTAAACGGCTTCCTTTCTATTGCTGCGCGTAATTATTGTTCCCCGTTCCCTTATCAGCCATGTTTAATTATTCTGTGTTATATTTGACAGTGAACTGATATTTGAGCTTCTGATGCAGTCTTACGTTTACGCAGTTTGAAGTTCCTGTTTGTACTTCAGATGGAAATATATTTGACATCATGTGAGTTCTTTAAGTGTTCCTTTTTTTAAATATAATTGAGCAGTGAATAGGCTGTCAAAATTGGTGGATATTTGTGCTGATTCGTTGATGTCGGGCACAGACACATTATTCCATATATTAACAAGTATGGGAGACATCCGGTAACTGGAGCGCCACTGAAGAAGGAGGATTTGATTCCACTCAACTTTCACAAGAATCAAGAAGGTACTTTGTGCTAGTATTTAGTTTGAATGTTAACTTAAGTCGGACGTTCAACTCTTGACTAAGACTATTAGCATTTCCATTTCCACGTAGCATATGGAAAAGATAGGAGTTGTTTACAGAATGTATTCAGAATTTAGGAACTATTAACTTTTGGTGTGAGATATGTTTGGAATGATGTGTATTTTATTGGTGCTGAATACTAATATAAAATTTAGGTGTTGTTCCATTGTGTTCAAGTGCCCTTAGACTTGTCAATCTCTTGTCAAAATATGGTGTATACGAAACACATCACTATCAAACCAGTTTCAGTATAATATAAGGGGCTTGCCTCCTGGCAGTTAGGCTAGAATATGATGTACTAGTTAGAAAAAAAACCAGAAAGTAAATATTTAGTTTTATATTTTACTGTACAATATTGACAATCAAGTATTAGTTCCCTACATATTAAATGCTTTTTTTGATTTAATTGAGTTTGACAAAAATTACCTTTTCAGGAGAGTATCATTGCCCTGTTCTGAATAAAGTGTTTACAGAGTTCACACACATAGTTGCTGTTAAAACTACGGGGAATGTGTTCTGTTACGAGGTAAATTTCTGAATTATTGTCAGTTGTCTCGAGTATTCTCTTAATGTTACTTAATACAACATATATCTCATCCATTGCACAAAACTTTTGCTTACACAGGCCATTAAGGAGTTAAACATTAAAACTAAAAATTGGAAGGAGCTTCTCACTGATGAACCATTCTCTAGAGAAGACATTATAACTATTCAGGCAAATATCTGTTTCACCCTTTTATGGATGATCAAGTTCATCAATAGTTGAAATTTACTTATTTAGAAGTGAGTAATTTATTTTGTTTTTTTTTTTTTGGTCCAGAATCCAAATGCACTTGATACAAAGGTTCTTGTGGACTTTGATCATGTCAAGAAGAACTTAAAAATTGATGATGAAGGTGAACAAAACCTATCTTTAATAACTTCCACTTTTTTATAACCTACTGTATAGCTTATTTTGAAAATGATCACATATGTTGATTTGCAGAATTAAAGAAAAGTGAATCCGACCCGGCTTACAACATAAATGTTATTGGAGATATAAAGCAAATGCTTAAGGAGCTTGGTACTGAAAATGCTAAAGAGATTGCATTACATGGTGGAGGAGGAAGCAAGGCTAAAAATGAAAGAGCTGCTGCTCTGGAAGCCATTTTAGAAGCTAGATCACGTATCAAGGATGACAATGTTACAAAGGATGGCGACAAGCCCAAGCAGGGATTCAGTATTGTGGATGCTGCATCTGCAGCAGTCCATGGAAGAAGTGCTGATGCTGCAAGGTCTGATGCTAGTAACAAAACTGCTGCCCGCATAGCAATGCACATGGCTGGTGAGAGGACTCCAGTAAATGCAAAGCTGGTGAGTGCTTCATATTTGAGAATTCAACTTGTTTTTATTTTCACTTTCACATGGTAGGTATCTGAAAGGTACATAATTACAGTTAACTATAGCTTGCTTAGTAATGGTGTTGGTCTGTTAGTGCTGTATTTGTTGGCTCAATCAACAGATATATAGTTCAATTGAACTGTATTATGGCCTCTTGTCTCAACTTTTCATTCTTAAAAACATTTATCGTTATTATCTGGCTGAGAATGAGAACCGTTTTATATGCCGCCTTTTGGAATAATGGATGTAGTTCATGCAGTTTCACTGGCTAACCGAATTCCTATTTTGATTATGTTTTTGTTTTTACACTGGTCTATTAGGAAAAATGAGTGGAAAAAATATGAAGCAACCAACTACTAAAAAGATATGGGTTCATGCTAGCTTTACCATATAATTTTATAAGGGTGCCTTGGCTGAAAGTTGTTACGTTATGGAGATAGCAAGCCATATTATCAATATCACTTTAGGATTTAAGGCCCTGGTTGAAATTTGATAAGAGACACACAACTGGTATTATCAGTACCATTTTATGTTTTATTCTTTTATGACTGCTCTGTTGATGAAATATCACATGTGAGTTGAAAGCAATTTGTTGTTCAGTTGTTGTTGACTTCTAAACTATGCAATGTTGAATTGTGTTGCCTTCATGGGACAAATGAGTTATGGTTTGATGGTTTATTTTCTTTATGATAACTTTCAATTGAGCAATATTAGTCTACAAACTTTCCGTTGATATATTTGTTTGTTTAAAACTTTTAGGTTAAAAGTCGTTTCACAACTGGTGCTGCTTCACGATCTTTCACTTCTACGTCTTATGATCCTGTCACCCAAAATGAATATGAATATGTTAAAGTTGAGAAAAATCCCAAGAAGAAAGGTTATGCGCGCCTGCAAACAACACATGGTGACTTGAACATTGAGCTGCACTGTGATATCACTCCAAGGACATGCGAAAACTTCATCACTCTTTGTGAGCGTGGCTATTATAATGGAGTAGCTTTTCATCGAAATATAAGGTGATCGAACCTTATTTTTCCACAAGTTCATTCTAAGTTGTTGAGATGGTTTCTTGATGAGTGATTTTGACTTTGGCTTATCTTGTGCTGGTATGCAGAAACTTCATGATTCAAGGTGGTGATCCTACTGGAACTGGGAGAGGAGGCGAGTCAATTTGGGGCAAGCCCTTCAAAGATGAACTCAACTCCAAGTTAGTTCATTCTGGACGGGGTGTTGTTAGCATGGCAAACTCTGGTCCTCACACAAATGGTTCGCAATTTTTCATCTTGTACAAGTCTACAAATCATTTGAACTTCAAGCACACAGTTTTTGGAATGGTTGTTGGAGGTTTGACTACGCTTTCAGCAATGGAGAAAGTACCTATCGATGATGACGATCGACCCTTGGTTTGTAATCTACGTCCTTTATATATATTCTCATCTTCCGTCACTAATATACTGTTTGACTTGCATTGGGAAGATATTTTATATACAATCCTTGGAATTCAGAGAAGTAACCATACAATACAAATTCACTCTCCTCCCTGTTATCATCCATCCAAGTTCCATTTGTGCTAATGGCTCTGTTTCCTCACAGAGTTCATTCTTCTATATTTTCCATCTAGTGCTCACCATCTTGAATCAAGTTTGTGCATCAGCTTTTGCTGTAAAGTGCTGCAGAAACTTTCTAGGTCATCAGGATGTGAATTCTTTATGTGTGAAAACTTCTCATCTTTCGTTTTCTTCCATGCAGTTCATCAATTCTTTCTTCTACTGACGTGTGTTTATCAACTTGCCTTAGTCTGAGCTTTAATTATATACTCGTGCTACTATGTTGCTTTATCAGGAAGAGATCAAGATTATCAGTGCGGATGTATTTGTCAATCCATACGCTGAATCAGATGAAGAGGAGGAAGGGAAGACAAATGAAGAAGATAAAACCGTCAAGGATGAAGATAATGTTAGTTTCTGACTCCCTAAATGGCTACTATCTATAGTCTTACATGGTTTCCCCTTGTTATATAATAACACATCTTCGAACACTTCCAGGAGAAGATCGGCTCATGGTACAGCAATCCGGTGACTAGTTCAGATACTCCAGCTGTTGGCAGTGGTGTTGGGAAATACTTGAAAGCAAGGATAACAAAGCCTCCTGCAACTGTTACTGCTGGTTTTGATGGCGATCTGCCATCGGGTTCTATAGTCAAGAAGAGAAAAGTATCGAGTCGAGAACTGAAAGATTTTTCTTCGTGGTGAGGTTTGCAACTATTTTGCAAGAGATCCTTTTATACAGTCACTTAAGGACCTGAGGGTTAGATTTTAGGGTGCCAAAATGACAATCTGTCAATCTCTGTACAACTGATGCTTCAAATGTATCTCCAAATTATTATCCTAACAATTATTCAACCAATTGTGCAATTTTGTTATTTAATTTAATGTGTTCGATTTATGATTACTGGTGAGCCAAAATCTTTTTAACTATTTTTTGTCAACTATGTTGACTAACCATGACTAGGCTAAACACACTAAATGCGATATGTATCCTTTTCACTCCGAAAACTATCATTAACATACTTTTCATTTTAATTTCAATTAATATTTTGTTGGTGGTTGTAATATAACTTGTGATGTTTAGTATTAGTTGCGGTAAGACACAAAATGAAAAAATGACGAACTAAAGGGAATTGGACACGTGGGGTACGTGAAATAATAGTCTAATAAATAAATAAAAATTAGAAATATAATTATAATCACACGTAGGGAAGTGAATCGGGTTGACCCACTCGATTTTGGTCGGTTAGATTTTCTTTTTCGGGCTAAAATTTTTGGTCCTAATTCTAACCCACTCGATTTTGGGCTAGCCCGTCGGATCAAAATATTTGTTAGAAATTTTACTGTATATAATTTTTTTTAATAAATATTTTTTTACAACAAAAATTATATCGTATTTTCTCATTAAAACATTTAACTCGGTATTAAATATAAAAATAAATATTATTTCACTATAAACTTACATAATAACTAAGAAATTACTAGTAATTTGACACAATTTTGACATAAATGATTATATTTTTTTTAATTTTTAAGTCATAATTATTTTTTATTGGTTAATTGGGTCAACTCATTTAATTTTCAAGCTAGTACCGTCGGGCTCGGGCTATTTTTGGTTTGGTTCAATCGGAAAATTTTAATTTCAGGCTAAAATATTTAAAATCATAACCCACCAGTCTATTCAAGCCGTCCCGTCGATTTTGAGCTAAATTAACATTCATAATCACACGTGAAGTTGGTGAAAAGATGATCGACTGTCTTGCATTAATTTAAATAAGAAATCAATATATAAACATTTTCTTCTCAATGTATTAATAATAATAACCACTTTTATAAGAAACGATTAACAAAAATACCCACTTCTCATAAAACTTTATTCTTTCTACTCACTTTTATAAAAGTTATCATTCTATACCCACTTTAGTTGTTAAATGTCTCAAATACCCTCAACCAAAGTAAGAGAGATGATAATGTTAACTTGTGCACAATTGGGATTACACGGTTGTTTATTCGTGTACGATTTGAGTTACACGGTTGGGTTATTGATATACCATTTGCAAATGATATTTATTTTTCTATTCTTTTCAATGGCGGTGGAAGATGTCTTGGCAGCATATTGTGATACGTCATAGTAGATCATGAGATCAATTGAATTACATAGGCGGAGATGAAATACTTTTATACATGTCATTGGATCAAATTTCTCGTGAAAATCTAATAAGATATTTGTGAGCATGTGAATAATGACAAATATTCCAACTATTTGTTGTTTTACCCCACAAAAATGAGTGATAATCATAAAATAAAAGGTTGATTTGAAGAATGATACAAAATTGCTTCGATTACTCGTGGAACAAAATGATGATTCTGTTCTATATGTGATTCAAAAATGCATTTCACCATATGCACATTACATCGATAATAAAAATGTGCATCAAATGAGACTAATTTAGATCAGATTATACCGCATGTGGATGAGTCTGAGTCGTTTGAGAATTTTCTAGTCCTCGGATAATGACTTACAGACATAAGACGATGATGAAGATGCTGAGAGACATAAAGAGATATTTAATTCACTATCTCATGAATTCAGTGCTTGTGTTCGCCAACTAAAAAGAATTGTAACATTTGTCGTTATTCAGATTACGACATTAGAAAATGTCTAATATAATTTTAGATGAGTAAATATGATGTTTTTATTATTTTATTTTGTAATTTTCAAAACTTATACTTCACGTTTGCTTTCGTTTGGATCTATATGTGGTATAATATAGCCTTTTCATTTGTTTTTAAATCAATTTGAAATTGAAATGAGTTTTTGGAATTAAATCAGACATAGATGGAAGGAAAATAAGGTATTCTACAAAATTTACACGATTAGCTACGCGGATAGTTGTTTTACATTACACGGTTACACGGTTAAGTGCTTGTCGTGTACCCTAGTCATGTATTCATTTCAAATATCTTTTAATTTGATTTACATACATTTTATTACATATATATTTTATATTGTTTCGAAAAATATCAATACTATTCATAAAAGATTTGTAATTAGTCATTAATTTTAAGAATAAACAACTTATAATTGTTGTATGATGCATCATTAGTATAACAAGATTGATATGATATAGTCACATGTGGACATGTATAATATACATTGTACTAAAACATTCACATAATCAACACAATAGATAAATAATTTAATTATTAGCATTGGTAGCTATTATTAACACATATGAGGCATAAATTGTTGATAAATTAGTAAATTAGACATCAAAAATCAAAAACAATTCTCAACACAATAGCTACACGGTTAGGTGTTCTAGGGTACACATTTGCACTGTTAAGTGCTTGGTCAAAATGTTATAGGGTACATGGTCAAGTGCTTGTCATGTACCCTAACCGTGTATTCATTCAAAACATCTTTTAATTTGATTTAAATATATGTTATCGCATATATATTGTATATTGTTGTGAAAAATATCAATATTATTTATAAAAGATTTTTAATTAGTCATTTTAAGTATAAAAGACTTATAATTGTGTGACGTGTCATTAGTATAACGAGATTGATATGTTATATTCACATGTGTTTTTCGTGTACCCTAGTCGTGTATTTATTTAGAACAATTTTTAATTTGATTCAAATATATGTTATTAAATATGTATATACATTATATATTGTTTCGAAAAATACAATATTATTCATTTTTTTTAATTAGTCATTTTAAATATAAGTGCATTATAATTGTTATACGGTGTATCATAAGTATAACGAAATTGATATGTTATAGCCACATGTGGACATGTATAATATAAAATGTACTAAAACATTCACATAATTAATCGACGCAATAGATAATATAATTTAATTATTAGTATTGATATATATTATTAATAAATATAAGGCATGCATTATTGATAAATTAATAAAATTAACATGAAAAATCAAGATTTTTGATATCAATGAGACTAAAATATCAATAATCCACAACATATTTTATAAGTCGATAATATCTCACTTGAAAAACACTAAGTAGTTGTACATCATATGGTACAAGCCAAAGAAAAGGGCATTCGTGTTACTCGCTCTCTATAATGAAGTAAGTACTCAACATCAAGTTTTTTGGAGTCATGTTGATCAACACGTGATGTAAGTCGATCTTAATAAAATGATATAATTCTTACTCTTTAAAGTGTCTAAAATATCTTGACATTCAAATCTCATTAAACACGTACTGATCTCCTTCAATTTGGAAGGAGAGCAATACAAATTTATATGTCCTCTATATTTCTGAAGTTTAAGTTTCAATCATGAAAATTTGGACTACATTATTCGAAAGTATATACATGTAAGCAAACAATCAATCGTGTAAATAGTACAATAAAAAATTATAAAAATTGCATTAAACTATGTATCATTTGTGCAACTGTGTCATAAGTTGTGCCTACGACCGTGTACCTAAGAACACATTCATGTCCCTTTACATGTACACATACGTGAATTCAGTTTTGGTTATTTAAAAATAAATCAAATGTATCCACCATATGCATATGCAATCATGCATTATATCATCTGCATATTCAACATTATCGTGTAACTATGTACCTAAAATTATAATTGTGCAACTGACCGTGTATAAACTATATCAACTGTGTACTCTATATACATTAAATTGTTTCCCAATTGTGTGTATACACTGAGAAGAGCATAATGAGAAATCGAGACTCGGAGCCAACGAAAGAGGTACTGATTCTTGCACACCCAAATCTAGTACTCAACCATAGGAGTTGTGGAGTTTGTGGTGGAGAACTGCACTGGTGGATTGCGATTGAGAAGTATCTCATCCAAGCTGAAGGTACGAACGGTGGTGGCGAATTGAGGATTCCAAAAATTATAGTTGTCGCGATCGAGCTTCATCGACAATGGGTGGAGATGAGGTAGTGTGACTGTTGATGATTCAGCCATTGTTGGAGAAAAAACAAATCAATATATGAACGATTTGAGTGTATGTAATTGAAGAGAATTGGCAGAAGCTATAGCTTTGAAAAACATAGTTATGGAGGTTAGCAATGGTAAGAGAGAATAGAAAGATGGCTGAATGGAAGTGACAACATGAGTTTAAGAAAATATGAGTTTTGTTTATTAATTTTAAAAAATATTAAGGGTATAATTGACTTATTACATCAAAATGGGTATAGAATGATAAGTTTTATAAAAGTGGGTAGAAAGAATAAAGTTTTATTAGAATTGGGTATTTTTGAAAAGTGTCCCTTTTATAATGTAATAATAAAAAATTACCCACTAATAAATAAAAAAATTAAAACTACCCATAATTACTATTATAACTTTCAATTTATGCTTCTTTATTCTACCTCTTCCTATAATATCTATAATTCAATATGAGTACACCTTTATTCTTTTACTTGTACATGTGCAGAGTAAATTATCTCTTACATTAATTACACGAAATAATTTATAACATGATCACTCTCCTCATGTTATTCAAAAAAAATATCATGAATGAATTTATATCATGAGCACATGATGAGTCTTTCATGTTATTCGAAAAAAAATATCATGAAAAAATTTATAACATAAACACATGAGCACATGATCACTCTCATGTTATTCGAAAAATATCATGAAAGAATTTATAACATGAGCACTTGATTACTCTCCTCATGTTATTCGAAAACAATATCATGAAAGAATTTATAACATGAGCAAATTATCACTCTCTTCATGTAATTCAAAAAAATATATCGTGAATGAATTTATAACATGAGCACATGATCATTCTTCTCGTGTTATTAAAAAAAAAATGATCATGAAATTCGAAAACAATATCATTGATAATGAAGTACTGTTTCATTGATAATGAACCGGAATTCTCATAAAGTTTCAAAAAAAATTTATATTAGTAGATTTTGACCATTGTGTGATGAGGCTTCATAAATAAATGTAGAATAAGAAATTCATAAAATATATAATAATTAATCAACATCAACAATCAATTCCCGGTGACTTGAGTTTTGATAGTAAAATAATTTATGAAATTTTCTAAAATCAGTATTGTATTTGTGTTAATAGAGAATGAAATAATGAGAGAGATTAAGAGGTGGAAAAAGAGAATAAGAAGAAAAAAGCACATGCATTGTGCATCTCATGTACATTGTGAGTGGAGAGATTGAAAACTAGTACATGATTAAGGGTAATAGAGTTTTATTTATAAAAAATATGGATATAATTTATTTTTTCTTTTTAATTGGTTATTTTTATCTTTACCTTTTAAATTTAGCATTTTAGCCCTGGCTCCTTATATAAATAGTTTAATGTAATTTTATAAGAACTCCATTTATTAGGTTTTGGATTATAATTGAAAGTATGTTAATGGAGTAATAATGATAATCTTTAATAAGATTAGGGCTGAAAAAATAACCCGCGGGTTTATAGGCCCGCCAGAATGTTTGGAATTTGGGCTTAAAAAAAATTCGAAAAATATCAAATCTAATAAGTCCGTCTGAAAATAGTCTTAAACTCGTTGGACTTCGGGCTAAAAGGCTCGAGATTTTTTGGTTAAAAAATATAACTGATCAACTACAAATGTAAATCAATGTAATAAGTAAATAAAAATAGATGGTTTTCTGTAAGTCAATGTAATAAGTAAATACAAAATTACACTTTACATTGTATATATTTTCAACTACAAATGTAAATGTGCATGTGCATGTGCATTGCTAGAGCTGAAAGTGGAACTTCAAAAATTCAAAATTAAGCCAACTAAGAAAATGGTGTGGCTTTTGGCATATGATCAAGCGTCCACTCGCCCTTTGTATATTTCTTTATTCTATGTGTGATGTATAAATAACTACTTTACATCTTGACAAAGTCATGCAGGAAAAAGAGAGCCATGTATAGATCACTACTGCAAATGCAATAGTCTTGCTTTGCAGTTATTGAAATTCTCCAAAAGCCTGCTGTTGACTCCGCCTCTATACACAATGGAATTACTAACACTCTCAAGACTTATCTCTGTGTTTGCAGGTGCAAACAGCACATCGCCTTCGCCAATCGCCTCCTTCGAAGATGCTGCACTAATGGTTCCTTCTCCTGCAATGACCACATACACGCAAGGACCTGGAATCGCAGGAATAACAAGAGATGCTTCATCAGGAATATTGTAACAGTCGACCTCAAATTCATCGAAAGGAGGGATGTATCTGACTGTGTAAGGGTTTGTAGGAACTCCCTGGAGGATTTCTGGTAAACCCTGAAAGAATAATTGAGATATATAATTCGATAGTGTTCCTAAAAGTTTCTTGAAAGTAGTCATTTTGAATCATGGCAATGTCATGTCATGTCATGTCATCACCTGTTTGTATGTGAGCATTGAACATAGAGTATGGACGTCCCTGTTCTTAGGAGTGAGACCAGCACGAACAACATTGTCCGACGTTGCCATGCACTCTACACATTCGCCGTGTATATAAGCATGGGGTTCATTTGCCCCCAAGTATAAAGCTTCACCTGGTTTCAGCTTCACATAGTTAAACAAAAATGCTGCTATCACACCAATGTCCCCGGGGTACTGCTTTTGAAGCCGCAAAACCAGCTCTTCCTTCTCACTCAGCTCCCTCACCTATTGCAAATTAATCTGTCAATTGATGCTTTTCTTTTCTTTTTTGCGCAAAATGAAGAAACAAAATCAAAATATGGGCTGTTTTCTTTTTCTAAACCGTAACAGGATTCAGCACGCGAAGAGGACTAAGTTTACGCTGCAGAAGGATGATATATATCATATTCCTCATAACTCATAAGATCATAAATAACCTCATAAATGTTTTCCGTAGTAAGAATTAGGTTTCCTCGGCAAGCAGAGGGCATAAGCATTGGTCAGAAGGTTACAAATTTCTAAAGCGGGATAACAACAAAGAGAAGGAAGTGTTTTTGTTGTTGTTGTTGCAAGATAGTTAGTGAGCTATTAAGTGGAATCCTGATGGGCAAGTTGATAGTAGAAGAGGGAAAAGTAGACAATAAAGAGGAATGCTATCTATGTTCTGAATCATGTAATAAGTAAGGTAAGAAGAATATCAAAGCATAACATACCTGGCTTTTCAAGTTCAATCGAACTATCAGCTTGGAAATTGCTCCGGATATCAGAGTCTTGCTAGCCAACATAACAGCAGTAAACAAGGATTGCAACACCTCTTTCAATTTCTTCTCCCCATCGCCTTCACTACTGTTCAATACTCGAGCAGCACATGAACTTCCAACCACTTCAATCATCTCAGGTACAGATACAACAACACTCTTAAGTTCCTGAAATAAAGAGATTCAACGTCATCAATATGCTTATATTCAGCTAGCTTCAATCATCTCACGTGTGAAACTCAGTTTCTTTATACAACTGCTAGGGTCTCCGTCTCTCCTCTAAAACATCCTCAAATCTCAAAACTGTAAGAAATCACTGATTACTTACGTTTCGGATTGTGCGCAGTAATCGAAGCAGACAAGGGCCAAAAAGTGTGATCACCACATTATGCAAATAATATACTCTGGTAAGACTAGTATTAAGCCTAATTAATACTCTATTCATCCACCAAGTTTCTTCTCACTTTGTCATTTTAGCTCGCCCACCAAGTTTTTTCTCACTTTTCTTTCTATTTTTGGCAACCCTTCTCCACTCACTACATTTTAATATGGGTTACATTATCCACTCATAGTACATTACACATCATCTGAGTCTCATTCTCCACTAATTACATTTTACCATCACTTTACCCTTCACCAACCAAAGTGAATGCATTTTATTAAAACCCGTGTCAGGTCAAAATGGGAAGAACATTGGCGAACGGAGGGAATATGACGTAGCTGATTAAATAATGAGTTGATAGAGTCATTCAAAGGCAGTTAATAATTAGTTCTTTCCTATAGGCTTGTTAATGGGTGGGTAAAATTCGGACCGGAACCGTTAAATTAGTTATGATTCTAGAACCGGAACCGGACCGTTGCATATCGGATTCGGACTTGAACCCAAACCGTTAATTAAAATATAAATGATTCCGATCCGAGAGAATATCCATAGATATTATTGGGAATGTGTCACTCATGGGTCTTGCTAAATTTTATTTATATAATTATTCTAGTTACCAATTTGTTAAAACGAATCCGAATTCCAAATAAATTAATTAAATATAAAATATTTAATAATGAAACTTAACTCTTATTTTATTTAATCATTATTAAAAAGTCACTTAAATACCATAATTATTTTACAACTTATATGTATTTATTGTTTGAGTACATTTATTATTAAATTAGGACGTATAGAGTGTTCGTCTACGATCAAGTATGCAACACGAGATGTTATAAAATATCATTTTTTTTAAGATTAAAAAAAAATTGATCGGACCGGGCCGGCTAGAACTGAAACCGTACCTTACGGGTCGGATCGGATCGGATCTGGACCGACCATGGACGGGTTTGTACCATTTAAAGCCTACCTTCCTAGAATACTAGCTTTTAAACAAAACTTAATTGACATAAATACTGACTGGTTTAAGCTTGAACAAGAACTGGTGAAGCCAAAAAAAAAAGGAAGGATGTAGAACAGAAATCACTAAACTATTGGCTTTGAGGCCAATATATGGGATAAACATGAAAATCTAAATGAAATAAAAATATAGGAGATAGATGTATACTACACAGTACCTGAAGAGCGACAAATCCACAGAGCGCCTCAAACTCCGTGAGTGCCAAAGCCATCTCTGGCTTGTGATTACCATCTTTGTACACTTGTGGCTGCTGCTTGTGCAAAATTGCTGCCATATCCTTGTCTGGATGAGCCTGTATTGACAGAGCCTTCTCCACTGAAAGTACCTGATCAATTATTTCATTTAACAATAAATATTCAATTTTCCCAGAAAGAAAGAATATATGGCTGAAAGTTGAGCAAATTACTAGTCTTTTTTCATCCCTTATCGGGTGAACTGATACAAAGACTACATCTCATAAATCAAAGGAGATTTTCTCTAGAAATGCAAATTAGCAGTAAATTCCTGATTCAGAGCGGCAAAAAAAAGAATTTTAAATGTTTTTTACCTTGAACAGGAAAGGAAGAGTAGGTCCCCACTTCTTCAACACCTTATCCCCAACTACACTCGGATTCCTTTCAATCCAATCCTTCAAACTCACAATATCTCCCTTCTTACGATCATGCTCCTCCGCACCAAAATCCGTCGCCTCCGCCGCTGGAGCCACATAGGACGGCCCAGACTCATGAGTTCCCATCCAAAACTCAGCGTACGGCTCGCCGCAGTCTACTTCCTCACCACTGTTCTTCGCGTACAGCCGCGCCACCGCCGATTCGTTCCCAAGCTTTCCCCAGTCGTAGTTTTTGACGGCGCACTTGAGTCGAACAATTCCAGGAATTTCCGCCCCCATGGAGATGGAATGTTATATATACTCTAGAGAGAGAAGCGAAGTGGATTTGAGGGGAGAAATGACGATGATGAAGAAGAATAACCACAAGAAGAGGAGGAAGAAATTGGGTAGACTGTATAAGATAGAAAAGTATTTGAGTCCATTGGAGAAAAAGTGCGGATTTTGAAGACAACGGAATCGAGAGGGAAAGGCTATGCAGAGAAGAGGGAGGGAGGGAGGGAGGGAGTTGACGGAAGAAGACAACGTTGTGGACGTTATCGTTAGATTACAAAGCTTTAGCGGTAACGGCGTTTGACAGTTTTGGCCAACTTGACTATTACTGGGACCCAACCCATTTTCTGACTCGCTATTTTACATTAATTTCTATATATATGACATGACACATTGTTTCCTTTTATATGAAAATCACTTTTTAGAGGAGTTCTTCTTTTTATATTGTCTTATTATTATGGAGTATTTATCTTTCATCAAAACTAAAATAGCATAGCATAGCTTAGCTTCGTTTAATAATGTCATATGCTCTATTATTATATTGATAGTTAGTCGGAACCGCATTTTAAGATCGATAAAAACATTACTATTATTTTTTACTACAAAGGAATTAAGTAGTATGTTAATTAATACCATATCAAATATCAAATATTGAGGTACTCATTTTATAAACTAAAATCAAAATCTATTATATAATAAACCGAGTTCGATGTACCTTTTAAGGTGTTACAATTCCATATAATAAAATTTTATATACCTGATATAATCAGAAGAACTTTGATTACTAAGAATTATGACATCGAGCATAGCTATTTCTGTACAGCATATATATTTTTGTGATTTGTGAAGACATAGAAATAAGTGATTTTTTCAATATAGGTTTGGTATATATTTATTAGCAATCAATTGATTCAATTATTCTAATTATATTGGGTACATAATATCTTTTATATAGAAACAATAATTGATTTCTAACCTCAAATAAAAGGTTCATCAAACGTGCTTTATACAATAGATTTGGTACGTAAATGTGTCAAGTGTCGACAAATATATGTAATATGGTTTTGCTGATAATATAGCATTATATATATGTTATTCGTATAATAGTATATTTACATATAATATTCTGATATAAAGACTTGAAAAACACTAAAGTCATTCATACATATAACTGAATAATATATAGAATGAAATTATTGCAAGTTGTCACGACTAATAGTATCGCAGGAAATCCAAAAAACAGAACTATCGTGATAAATATTTATCATTCAATAAGAATTGAAGCTTTTTATGTCATTTAATTTGCTTTAGTATATAAAAACAATTGGGTATGAGGGTATTAAATTTCAAACAATCGCTTATACCTTGTGTAATGTATGGATACAATTATAAAGATACCTAATTATGAATCAAATCTAATTTTATAACTCCTTTTACCATTTAAAATATTATATAAATATATGAATCATTGCTTTAAAATATAATATACTATTACTCAATCTATTTCATTAATAACGATTTAATAATAATGACTCATTTTCAATCCCCTTAATTTTCATCTAATACACGTATTTATTAAGTGTTTTCTTAATTTCAAATAAAAAGCATATAGATCATTATTAATGAATGGAGGGAATATAATGAAAAATATATTTAAATTATATTATTTTTCATATATAAAAATAAATAAATAAAACATAATTATATTAATAAAATTAATCGTGAAAATATATAAAGTATCCAAAAAACAATACAATATCATATATGTTTCTTTTAGCTAAGGATTTCATATTTAGGTCCGTTTCAATTAATATTGAGGTCATGTACTAATTATAATATTAATTGTCTTGATTGTTGGATTGGTGTTTATATATTTTGGGGAAAAAAGAATGGAAAATGAAGAAGAAATGAAGAGAGATAAGAAAGACATCAACAAAGAAGAGAATGGAACTTTTTAAAACAAAAATTAAAATGATCGAATCTATGATAATCAATATTTGGAGCCCCTATATTTATGAGGACCCTGTTCTAGAGAATTTAGGGGGTGTGTGGCTAAACTTATAAGCTCCTTAAAAGAGCTTATAAGTTGTTTAAAAGCTTACAAACTCCTTAAGGTTGTTTGGCAAATTAAGTTCTTTAAGCTTATAAGTAGTAAAAATAAGCTCTTTAAAAAATAAATAGTCACACCCAACTTATTTTCACAATTTATAAACTCTTACAATAGCTTATAATCTCCAAGAGCTTATAAACTCTTTAAAATAATTTTAGTCAAATACCCTCTTAATAATCCTACTAATTGTCGAGTCTGCTCATATATATTATAATGATATATGGTTTAAATTTCATTTATTGTTTGACATATCTATGTCTCAACTACATTTTTTCTATCCAACAAAAAAAAGTCCTCATGTATTGTACTAATATTTAAAATGCTAATTATAGAGTATTAGGTACATAGTTTTTGCTTAAACGATAATCACAAAGCATGCATTATTTTCCAATTTAATTTATTGTGCAGCCTTATGTCAATATGACTCATCCTTTGTTGACTTACTTAACAATTAATATTGATATGTGTGGATGCAATTGCAATTGCTAAAGTTGAAATTTTACATTTATAATTAAAATTACTAAATATACTATACAAAATTCCTCCGAGCCTGGTAAATTCAATTTCGAGTTATATATATATAAATTAAATAGTTTATAAATAATTTCAAAGGTAAGTTTATACGAAAACAAAAGATAATTGGGATATACAATAAGATGGAAAAGCGTGTTAAGGTAGCGTGGGTAAGAAACAATAAATTTAATGGGGAGACTAATTCTTGTGTTGTACAGAAAGCGGATTGGACTGAGAGTTAGCATCAAAGGATTTTTTATTTTATTTTTTGAAGTAATAATAATGGTTATTAATTAAGATGCATGTGAGGTGAGACGTGACAAAATTAATTTTCATGAGATCAAATGAGAAGTCGCTATCCCCCTTTCCCCGCCAGAATATGTCACTTTTTTAGCGGCGAAATAATGCAAAAACGTGTTTGAGGAAGGACGAGTATCGGGTGCTTGCTTCCCTTATTTGTTGCCACCTGAAAGTAACACCGATGCTTATGCTTTCTTTATCCGCATATATTCCTAAATTCAACTTTCTTTTTCAAGGGTTTTCGATCATTAAATTTTTTTTTTCCATATATGAGAAATAAAAACTATCGCAATCATTTATTTTCGTAAATTAATGATTGTGATTTCATTTGTAAAATAACTCTCTTTAAAAATTAACTTTCACGTTTCTAAAATAAAGAAAAATATTTATATTAAATTCAATTAATCCCAACCATTAATTTATACAGATAAAGAATTTACATTCATTCTCATTTTCTACATATAATTTTTTTTCTTATACGAAGCTAACCCCTTTTTCGAGTATGTCAAAAACCGTGCAAAGTTTTAAATATTTTTTACTATTTTGTTTCTAGAGGTTGTTTGTAAAAATATACAACAGAATGTGTCTTCTTTAGGAGTGTTTTGTTGGACAATTCAATTTTTAGACTTATTGGCATAATGTCACATAAAATTAGTAGTGTCTTATAAATTTTTAGTTTCAATTGAACACAAATTCAAAAGGCAACACTAGCGCAAGTACTAAAGTAATCATAAAGATGCCCGCTAGATTAGGGTTTAATATTGAAAAAAAAAATGAACTATAAAGGATGGTGATTTATTTTGAAGGTGTAAGAATTATGGGACTTGTGTTGGAAACTTGGAATGAATATGGACGAGTTGGTAGTCGCCGTAAGTTGTAATTGGAATAATCAGAGGAACATTAGTAAGTATTAGAGTTTTATTATTTGAGTTAGAATTTATTAATGTTTAGTGAGAATTTAATTTCACACTAATTATATAATAAAATATAAACATTAGAGATTACTAAAATAATAAATAAAATAAAATGGAACTTTAGATGCAATTATACTCGAGGCACTCCTCATATGCATATAGGGTTAGGTTTATAGTAGGAGAGAAATAAGAATGAATTTAGATTATTAATCTATTTATAATTGAGATTGATTAAATTAAATTAAAATATTTTAAATAGAGTAATTTATAAAAAAAAATCACAAATATTAATTTATTAAAATAATAATTGAGATATTTCCTCATTTTTATATAATAATTCTTTCTTATATAACTTAAAATATAGAGTTAATTATAGAGAATAGCCATACAAGATAATGAAAGATAAGTACTAACCACCAAGATAACAATATATAAATTCTAGCCATTTTTAAATTTTTTGGACAAAAATACCTTTTTAAATATTGTTTCGTCGTATCCCTCGCATATATGTATGAATGGTATGATTTTAATCATTCATACTTGATTTGTATGAATAATACTATATATGTATGAAGAGTGTGAATCATACCTACCAAGCGAGATTCCTACTCAAAATCCTAAAAAAACGAAAAATTTGTCGCTTAAATAAATTTCACCATCAAAATTTATTTTACAATCAAAATCGAAGTCACACCACTAATAAAAACAAATTATCAAAATAAACAATCAGACTACACCAACAAAAAAAATTCAAACAAATAATATTTAAATATTATGTATGAATAGTATGATTTAATGATTCGTACATGAATTGTATAAATATTACTACATATCTATGAAGAGTATGAATCATACCTAACAAGCGGAATTCATAATCAAAATGTTAAAAATGTAAAATTTGTCGGTTAAATTTACAAAAGTATTTATGACAATTTACAATAAAAATGTCTAGAATTTATATAACGTTAGGTTGGTTACTATTTATCTTTTACAATATTCTTTGGCTATTTTATATTTATATATATATATATATATATTATATAAAGTCTGTTTCTGGAAGCAGTGTACGGATTAGATGGGAAGCATGTGAATGTAAGTTCGTGTGTGTGTATATATATTTATTTTAAAGCAGTGGACGGATTAGATGGGAAGCATCCAACCAATTGTTCATATTCATTTTGTAATTATCTCAAGCATTCTCCTTTCATATCTATCCATTATTCCATTATTAAATAAATACGCGCGTACTATGTCTATCGTAGGGCCTGCATCTGTGGGAAACTGAAGCCATAAAAATCAACCATCATTAAAAAACATGTACATGTTGTTAGTTGTAACTTACGTCACACTCTATAGATTTATTTAATATATATATATATAGTACTACTAAATAATAGACTTAAAATTAAGTAGTTAGAACTACACAAAGGTGGGTTCGATCGGTCAATCCTCACAAGTCACAGCCTTTTGTTTAGGCTTATTAAATATGCAAGTAGAAAACTGTAGGTCGATATGACTCCTTTTGAAGGTCAGCATATAAAAGTTGAATATTTTAGAGCAATATTTGTTAATTTTACAAACATACCATCAATTGAAAGTAGATCAATTAAAAAAAATTTAAAAATAGACGTAGATTAAAAGGTAGAGTATATCTTATATTCTAGGCGGTTCTTCGAATAATATAGTATTCGTATTTCGGAAATCATATTCTAATTTTAGAATTCTCTATTCTTCTTTTCTCTATGTTTTTGTGTGTGCGCGTTTTCAACCTTTCCCCTGAGTGGTATCATGATTTTGTATGATGTTTATATTTTATTTTTATCATTAAAAAATGTTGACAAATTATATATGTGCCAAATGGTAAAGACGTAGATTTATAGGATAGTGAGCACTCAAATTAAGTTTTACTGAATGTGTGTAAAGTGTTGGCTAATTAGTCTTCTTCTTAATAAATAACTTAATTAATACATGATGTGGGATTTTGGGTATTCATTTTGGCAAAGTTTTAAATATGTAGAATTGTTCTGAGTGTTTATAATCTTTTAGCACCGGAGTATTTTAATAGTAGAGATAATAACTTTTGCTTCTACCAGAAAATAATTTGCAACATAATCTCAGCAAAAATTATGGCATATCTAAGAGTGTCACTCACGGGCTGTTCAGGATGGACGATCGCACATAGTTCCAAAAGTATAGATTAATAATTTTCGGTATGTTCAGTGTGGTATTTTCGGTATATTGATATAACAAAATTCGGTAGGGTATACCAAAAAATCGGTACAATATTGATATTGAATTTTTTCGATACTGATTTTTCGGTATACTTCGTTATATTGAAATATTCAGTACGGTATGAAAATACTACATACAGGAAATTTTCAGTACTATATCGGTACGGCGAAGAAAATTCAATATGTCATACTGACCCACCCCTAGGCAAGAAAGCTTTGTCACGCCCGCTTTCTACTAATTCTAGTAAAGTCGGGAACATGACCAATAAAAGGAATAAATAACGAGAGTAAGACAATGAATATTCCCTTCATATCGTAAAGTTAAGATTCACCCCGTAAATTCGGGAAGTCTGAGTCATAAGCTCGAAATATTACATAACTGAATTAGGAGTCTAATTTCGGTCTTATTACATAATAGTCTAGCAGCGGAAACGTAGGATTTCGTAACACTGTCACGCCCTAGCTACTACATTCTCATTCTATCCCTAACAGAGACTTCGTCTCTCTCTTTGCCTCTTTCATCGTCTCCTCCGCCCTCTCGCTCCTTTCCTCCTCGGCACCGCTCTTCTCTCCTCCTCCCTCTCCATTCCTCCTCCAGCCGCCTGCTTTCTTCTCCTCCCTTTCACCTCTCTCATTTCTCCCTTAAAACTTCTTTAACTCTCTTCTCTGTCTCTTCGCGTTTGCTCGCAGTCGTTCGGTCCCCTCCTGACGGGAACGACGCCCGCCACCGTATCCCGTCTCTTCCTTCTCGGCAGCTGCTGCTTCAGGTAATTCCTCCTTATTCCTTCCTTTCTTACTTAGCTTTTCTTTTCCAGATTTAAGAGCTTATGGCTATAGTCAATCTTGGGAGGGATTCAGATTTTTCTTTTATTTAGATTGTTTTCAAAAAAAAAAAATTCCGATTAAGGCTTCGCTTAATTACATTAGTTCGTGACTTGATTTCTTTAATCAGCTTTCTTGAGGACCTGAAGGAGTTTGGACAGGAGTGGTTCAATTCTCAACTCCGGCGTTCTCCTCCCTCGGTGAAGGCTGGAATCGACGCCCGACTCTCCCCTGGGGAATGGTGTGAATTCGAGCTGGAGGGTTTGGATTCAAGTTTGGGTGGCTTGATGAGGCTCTGTCCCGTGGGACAGTCGTGGCTAGCCCTGACCACAGAGGCAGCTTCCTTGCCTCAGATAAGTACTTCACCCCTCACGAAAATTTTGTGGCTAGATGAAGTATGGTATAATTGTTTGCACTTTGGTTTTATTTACATGTGTGTTCCTCTAATTGAGGTCAGCCCGACATACGAGTTAAGTGTCATTTTTCTTAACGTGTATTCTGTTTTGCGGTGGGGGTAAACTTGTAGTTTATTGCTTGCTCATGTTTTGGTGATGTTGGTGATTGAGAATGAATTACAGACTTGGGGAGGTTCTAATATTCATATTTATCAAGGTATTACTTAGGATCAGATTAGGCTTTACTGGTCTGTAAAATAAATCATGTCTAGGACTAATTCGTTGAGTTCTAGTTCCCTACAGTTCTGTGAGCATGCATCTTATCACTTGAGGTATGTGTTATCTAAGTTCTGCACTTTGAGGTTAAGTCTATATGCAAAGTCTTCCAAGTTCTTACACGTACTATAAGTGATTGATAACGTAACTAGGTTGAGAAGGGGTCTAAACATTAGTTCTAACACAAGCATACTGGAATATGAGATTCTAACTGAGTTTGGTTGTTACCTTAGTGGACTGTTCGAATGATCTAGGTCTGGGCAGAACTCCCTTCAACCTTCCTTTCTTCTAAGCGTTCTAACTGCTAAGTATTGATTTTGTGAAGTGTAAAGCTTGCTTAAGGTGGAACAAAGGGGTATTTATAGGAGAGAAACCTAATTGATTCTGAAACTTAGATATTGTTTGATTTTTCTCATAGCTTAAGCTCTGATTCTTACTTGTGCAGCCTAAGGAGATGGGAAAGAGAGTGCTATGGTGGTAGCTGTGTATCAACAGGAGGGGAAGCAACTGCATCGAGCAGGTCAGCCGTTTCCTCACTTTTCTTTCTTTACTTTACTTAGTTGTGAATTTCCCTTTTGTTCTATTCTATTTTAGGAAGTTCTGTGTTGTCTGACCTAATGTCCTCTCTTGATTCTCTCTTTCTGTCTTGCAGGATTACAACAGGCTTCCATACATGGAGTAGGAGGGAATGAGACAAGACCTTGGCTTTTCCTCCATATTTGCTTGCGTAGAAGCACTCCTCCCCATAGTTTCCTCTATTTCTATTTAGTCTTTTCTTCTGTTTTTATATTCTTGGTCTGTATGCATTACTAGAATAGGAGATTGCCTAGAGATTCCTTGTGATTTAGTTGATTCAGCAACTGTATTGTTTAATGGTTGTGGAGGGCTATCAAGAGATTTGTCCTGTGTATAATTGCAGAATTCTGTCCTCCTTCTAATGTATTTAAAACGTTGACTTAGCCAATTCACATAGATATGTATGTTCTCTATCCCTTTGTCCTTATTGATCAATTACACACGATCCTTTAATCTCTCATCAATCCTCGCTATCTCTTTATTAATTGCTTACTGTAAATGCTTACCTTAAGGTAAGTATTAAAGGAGCCAGCCGTAATTATAATGATATCAATACCATTAAACACTACTTATGCTTGTGTTAATATTAATCACATTAAGCTTATCGACTACTATTAACGATTCTAACAACCAAAATTTCTATATTTACTTACTAACGAATAGTATTCATTTATTCTTAATATAATTAGACCATATGTGTCATAGCCTTATATCCATATACATAAATTTGCTATTAATTTATAATTAGCGACACCGACTTATGTTTAAATTCGAATGCATCAATTTTTTAATCCCACGGAAAGATAATCGTCAACTTATTATCAATTACCACTAACGGCTCATCCTCTCTTAATTTACGAGACTCGGTCTCGTAAATCGGTACGAATTCACAAACGTGGAAAATTTCGCTAATTTATTCAGAAGTGAAAAGACGGGGCATTACAAGCTTCCATGCTTGCAGTATAAATAAATATATGAAAAGATTTTCTAAGTAGATCTATTCAGGCTAACCACATAGGATAAATCCTTGTAAAATAGATATAACAGTCAAATGAACCACTAATCTGATGGCATTATTGATCCCGAAAAAAGTTACATTGGTGTGTGGAGGGGAGAGGGGGGAGGGGGGAATACACTTATTTTCAATTTTAAAACTGTAATACCCCGCTCTTTCGTTAGAAAATTTTCTTATCTTAACCTTTTGAATTAAGCCTCATCTGTAATTTTCTTATCTTAACCTTTTGGAATTAAACCTCATCTGTAATTAGAGCATCAATTAGAAATCATAGAACTCTAGCAGCTGCGGACAGAGAGTGCAAGCTAGCGACCGCTGGCTGGCAGTTAATTGCGGGTTTTAAAGCTTTTTTCAGGCCATTTTCGAAGGCTAACTTCCTCTCTCTCAAAAATAGAACTCGAACTTGTAATCTTAGAACTCTAGTTTAGTACTTTTTGCTTGTAATTTCTACTTGGGATGAAGGATTGAGGGTGAGTTTAGCTCTCAATCCGAGACTCAATATTTATAAGCATGTTTAGTCCTTATTTCGATTGTTCTACGGATTGATTGTCTTTCTCTGCCTAGGTTTAGAAGTTCTTTTAATTCGTTGTTGATTGTTCTTCGATTTATGCCTTTGATTTACCTACGTTTTTTTAATTAAAACGCATGATCACTGTTTTGATTTATCGTTATTGGTTGGTATCGAGAGATGATTCCAATATAGGCTTAGGGTGAAATCAAACAATGATTCCAAATTGGAAACGAATGAATCATATTCGTGGTTGTTATTGACTTTCCTATTGTGTAATCCGAGTACGAAAGTTAGAGTTACAACTTATTTTTTGAATGTGCAAGTTAGAGGATTAAGAAACTTTATGAGGTCATTAATTAGTTTCAGATCATTGTTTGTAGTTAAGGAACTCCTATTAGGGTAATCTAATGCGAGAGTTTTGATTGATGTCTAATTGAGAACGCGTAAGTGATTAGTTAGACTAACTTTTAGGAAGTCCTTGATTTACGAACAATAGCATGAAGGGATGAGCATGATTTAACTAGTTATAGAATTTCTTGATTCTAGACCCCCTTAATCTGGAAACCCGCATGTATGTTTACTTTTGGTTACTTATTTTATTCTTGTCCGTCTTATTTTATTCCGGTTCAAAGTGTTTAGGATTTCCCTTCATTTGTGTTAATAACACTCAGGATTGGAACCGCCCTGTTAAGCTTTCCATCGAGATCAGACCGGGGTTAGTTTGCCACGTGCAATCGACCTCGTAATAATTTGCGAGAACCTAGATTGTACACAATTTCGGTCAAACAATGTATATGAAACAAAGTTGTCTAAAAGGAACATAAGATAACCATAGGAATTTACCCATAGTACATATTTCTAAAAGCGATAGTTATATATATATATATATATATATATATATATATATGCATTGATATATACTCCCTATGTCCCAATAAACATGGCACAAAACTTTTGACCACGGTTATTAAGGAGAGTGTATAAAGTAGTGTAAGAATAATAAAGTGGTAGGGTCCACACCTTTTTAAATAGATAACTTTTACTATTTTAGGAATGTGTCAAGTTTAGTGGGACATCCAAATAAGGTAATTATATCAAGTTTAGTGGGACGGAGTATATAACAACACACTAGGTATACAGATCCCTTGAAATAAAAGAAAAGAAAGTATGATAGAGTCAAACCCCTACACAAATAAGCAGGATATCCCGAACGTAAATATGCATAAAATCTGCAAAGCTGCCATAGCTAACACTAGACAAATTAGACTGAAAAGATTCCAAGGAAATCTGCAAAATCTCCTAAAAGTGGTAACAAATCGAATTGGACTTTAAAAGGGAGAGGACTACATATAAATAAAACAAGAAAGAGAGAGAAGAAGGTGGTCTGGAGCATCATGCTCGATCAAAGGGAAAGGAATTCCCTACTGACAGCCTCTCTCTTTCCCCCTGCCACATGCTAAGCTAACAAAATAGGCTACTACAGTACTCTCTCCGTCCACAAAGAGTGTATCATTATTATCCAAACTAGCCATTCACAAAGAATGTATCACTGCATTTTTTGTACATGGTCCCACATATCTCCATATACTATAAATCACATCACATCTCACTATTCTCTTTCTCCACCAAAACAACACATCATAATTTTCTTAAAACAAGTGCCTACTCCCTCATGATACACTTATCATGGACATGGACGGAGTGTAAAACAAGAACCAAGAATCAGATTAGATAGTTGTCGAACCCAAAGTCAAATTTCTAGAAATGGAATGGTAAAGAGAACACTGAATCTTGAGATATGCCAAGATTTAAACCAAAACTACTCTCTAATACACTAACTTACAAGCTAGCCTTAACTTCAATACATGCTAAAAGCTGAAAAAGGGAGACGCATCATGCTGCCACCACTTCACCATTTTCCCACTGCACATAAAGAGCCGTAATAACATCTTTAAGCTATGAATAAATCCCAGAAAATAAGGTTTAAATAGCATTGATATGTCACAATCAAAATCAGCAACTCTGAACTACAGTACGAGTATCCTTCCACCTATAAATACATATTAAGACCCTTCTCATAACCTTTTCCAAATAATTAGATGTTCCAACATAAAAATAATTAGAAGATTTTTTGGAGAGGATACAAGAAGGTCCTACCCAAGTCCTTAGCAAAGCTAATCAAAAACTAGGAGGGGTAAAGCTACTTTTCATATTCTTTTACCTTAATGTTTCTTTTAGGATATGAACATAGATTGTTAACTCAACCAAAATTGGAAATCACAATAACATGCTCCCTATCATCAATCAAATTTTTCAGCAACTAAACCCTTAGCAAAGTTTAGAGAGAAACAAAGAGGAGGAAATTTTGCCCAAAGCTCTCAAGCAATTCAAATCAGAAAGAGTTCAGTGAGGTAAACTCAAACTAAAACTCTAATGTCTTCAGTTTGCACTGTTTTTTAGTTCAGAACTTCTAGTCATCTTGACACAAACACGAAAACTAGGAAATGAAATTCTAAATTCTCAATACACAAATATGAAACCCCTAAGGTAAACTCATCACATATCAAGTCAGAAACCAAAGAGAAACATAGTATTAGAACATAAGACCTTAAAATAAGAATTTATTTACTCTATAAAATAATTAAGGACATAGAGGATAAGTCCAGATTGAAATCTGAACCCACACAACCAACATCATTCCATCACCATCTATAAATCCATAGCATATAAAAGCATGCTTCAAGTGTTTGACCTAATATGTGTACACTCTAAATTCTCGCAAATATACGAGGTCAATTGTACGTGACAAATCAACCCCAATCAAATCTCGATGGAAGCTTAGCAGGACGATTCTAATCTTAAGTGTTAACAAGAACAAATAAATAGAAATCTTAGACACTAATCAATAATAAGCATGAGAAAATAAGAAATAAATAAATAAACAAATAATAAATGTGGGATTCCAGATTTAAGGACCTACAATTGAATCATGCTCCTAAATCCATGCTATTGTTCGTTCATTAAGGGCTTCTTAATAGTTAGTCTAATTAATTACTTACGTATTCTTAATTAGACAATAATCACGACTCACGTATTAGATTACCCTAAGAAGAATTTCACAATTAAGAACAATGATTCATAATTAATAAATGATTTCCTAGAGTTGCTTAATTATTAACTTTCGTATTCAATAATTAAGCTGCAATTCTAACTTTCGTATTTGAATCACACAGTAGAAGAATCAAAATAAAATACGAATATAATTCCTACGTCTCCGATTTGGAATTATTAATGATTTAACTCTAGTTCTCTATTGGGATTATCTCTTGATCTTAACCAATAATAATTAATTCAAAATGGTGGTCAATCGTCTAAATTAAATACGCACAAGTTAAATCATGAAGCATGAATCAAGAACAATCAATAAATAATTAAAGAAATTTTAAACCCTAGGTAGAGAATGACAATTCAATCCATAAAACAATTAAGAAAAGAATTAAATAAAACTTACTAAGAATGAATCTTGGATTGGGCGTCAAACTAGCCCTCAATCCTTCGTCACAAGGCGAAATTACAAAGAAATCAACTCAAATACGTGTTCTAGGATTTCTAAGAAGATAAAATATGAAAGGGCATTGAAAATACACCAAAAAACGGGCTTTAAATAACATAAAATGCGTCCAAAAATCACGCCCAGCGCCCGCGGAGGGTCTAGTGGGCGCTGGGCTCGCATTTCTGATCCAGCCAAGTCACTGTCCCAGCCAAGTCACAGGTCCAGCAGGCGCGGGGTCCAGCGCGCAACTATTTTGTGTCAGCCCGTTCTTCCTCGTTTGATACCCAATTTTAGATCCGTTTACGGCTACGGACTCCTATCGAGATGAACTTTAATCCTACATGCAATTACGATAACCGAACATAAATACGAACAAAAAAAATATATAAAATGAATCTAAAGCTATGAAATGAAACTTGAAAGATCGTGTAAAAACACGACAAAAACATACCAAAATTAGCTTACATACTTACATATTAGAACATAACACATAATAACAAGAAATTATAATAACATAAAGCAGAGAGGAAAAAGGGTGACTTAACTTCTGCCTTAGTGAGTCTCGGCTAGAAGATCAAAAATAGGGTAAATGATGAAATCAACCTTAACTCTAAAACTGAGCACATCCCCTCGTGATTTAAAAAGGAAGCTGCCAGTAAAGAATAGAAAATCAAATTTTGGGATAATTAGGGCTTTGTCCCTATTACACAAATTTGGCAAGAACTTTAAAACATGCAATGGATTAGAGAATAAATTACAATAAGAGGTAATAAAATTATGAAATTTAGACATTTAATTGGGACTTTATCATAACATCTTTTAATCCAAAATTTCACAAGATTAAGCACGCATGATGAAGAAATTAAGAAATTAAAACCTACAGATTTAAGAATAGATTAGGAGAAGGAATAGAAATCTTTATCGCTATGGGTCGATGGAGAGGGCTCGGGCCGAGGGTGTTGCCCCGACAGTGGGGGCTAGCGAGCAGCCGTAGGGCAGGAACACAGACGACGGAGGAAGCCAGCATTTGCTACTGTCCCTGCAGAAAAGTTGTGTGTATACTGTCCCTGCAGGAACAGTTGTGTGTATGCTGTGTGGTAGAGAATTGAGAGAGAAGGAGATGGTGGGGGAGTGTGGCGCTGCAGATGTAAAAATAAGAAAAAGGAGGATGAGTTGAGGGTATTGAATTGGTTATGGGCCGGGTTAGACAGAGTACTGGGCTGAGATTAATTCAACGGGCCAAAATTCATTAAAGTGAATGGGTTGAATTATAATTATAAGATGGGCCGAGATATAAGGGATATGTGGGCTGGATTTAAATGAGACCTTAATTATAGAATAAATTGTAATGGGCAAACACTTTAACTAAGTCTACTTGGACTAACATTATTTCAATCGGATCAAGGTCTAATTAAATTTAATTATGACCAAGTCTAGGAATATTATTAAATGAGCTTAGAAAATCAATCCATTTAACTATATTTAATCATAATATTTGATTGAATGATAAACAAGGTTCATACTAATCTATAAGAATTTATTTATATATTATGACTTGGGAAATTAAAATATCTTGAGAAAAAATTTCGTTCGTGCTAAATTTAAAACCCACTATTAATTAATTGGGTAGATTAATAAAGTTAGAATTTATAAATCATAGTTTGATTTATAGAATTTAATAATGATACCTCTAGATAAGGATTTAAATATTCGAATATTAGTTGAGTTATGACTTTAGAATAATCCTCGAAATAAAAGGGATAATATTTCCTCACACTTAGAGAATTTTAGGCATACTCAAAATTGGTATCTCACTTGAGATTTGTTTAAAGGTTTCAATGAGAGATCGAATCCGAATCACGAGATCGAGGGACTTTACTAGCCAAGGCTGATCAGGTAGGCTTTCTTACACTATAAAAGTATGTGTGCTTGACTAAAAAATTCGTTTCCTTTTCAAAGAAAGGTTGAAATTCGAAGTTTGTTTTCAAAGTATTGTCTTATCATAAAACATTGGATTTATGTATTATACCTATCTGCTTTGATTATAATCGAATTCGGATCCCAGTAGATCAGATATTCTACTCGAATTAGTGTACACAGGACTGTAAGCCATCAAGATGTTGGCCGGTCAAGTGTCCGTGGGAGGTGACCACCTCCCAGGCACAAAGAAACTACATATATGGTGGATTACCAAATAACATAGATAGTGCTGTCAACTCAAGATTTCTCAAATGATTTAGTGAACATACGTTCTTTAGAGACAAAATTCTTATGTATCACTAGAAATGGCATAACAATTATATATGTATGTATGCGTTTTTGGCATGTGTCTACTGAGTACTTTTGTACTCAGCGCTGCATATATTTCTAAATGTGTAGGTTGAGCCGTGATGGGAATGGAGTGATCAATAAAGCTTTGTCGGTCTCTTTCATGTTTCTAACTCTTGAAGGTTTGCATGTCTTCATACATGTAAACTTAGACTAGATCTTATTTGTGCTGCAGGCATTCAAACTAATATGTATTCGCATTCAGTACACTTGAACCTTGAGATAATCATATCTTGACTTATGTGTTTTATATCGGTAATCCTTTGCCGATTTCTATAATTCGAACCTCTTTCCAATACATTATCATCTAGTTATTCCTATCGTTGTTCCACATTTCTATCCCCGCTTCTTCAATCCCTTCCTTAGTCACGGTTTCCCCAACTTTGTTATCCTTAGTAAAGTGCAGTCGTGACAAAAATATTATTTTGAATTATCAAGAGTTTAGCTCACTTCAAAAGCTTATTAAGGTTTAACAACTAGCTTAGTTGATTAAGAGTGAGTGAGTTGTTCAAGTAAAGTTTCGAGTGAGCTGTTGTAAGAAAATTATCAATCCTACTAAAAATAAGGTTTGCATATCAGTTGGACAATTAACTAACTTTACGTGAGTAAAAATTGGTGTTTAATTGGTCACTCTTCGACTTAGAAAATATTTGATTTAATCCAAGTTTCTTTTAACATGTCAATCAATAAGAACAATGAGCATGTATATGCATGATTAGTAGTGACATGTAACAAACTGAAAGGTACACAATCAATTTTTAACGTGGTTCGAAAAAATCTTTTTACATTCATGTGTGATCAATCCTGATCAGAAAATCCTTTAACTTGAATTATGACTTATTTAAACTGGTTAAATGCTAACAATCAAATATGTTTAACTTGCCAAAGACGAGTTAGAGGTTGTGACCTTTAGAACAATTACAAAATACTTCCAAAATATACACAACTATGAAAGTTTACAAATGTCCAACTAAGAACAATTTTGTTGTGAAGAAAATGTTATAGAGGAATTGTTTTGTTTGATGCTTAAGATTTTGAAGTTTGTATGCTTAATATATCATAGAAGACTAAATTAATTATATTATGATATCATACATCTAGGTGATGAATAGGGCCGTTTTAAAACTGCTTGCTCTCACTCTAGTTATTGTGCAATATATATGTTATATCGCCATGATCCCGTCAATAGGGTTCAGGACGTCACAATCCTTGGTATGCCACAATCCGAATCAGTTATACTCAGTGGCGGACGCAAAAAAAATTGTCAGTGGGGGCTAAGTGTTGATGTATTAATTTGAAAAATAAATTTTGCTATAATTTAAACTGATAGTAAGGGGTTTTTGTATGAATATTCGTAAATATAACGATAAATTTACAATTTTATAAGTATAAAATACATAAAAAAAATAAAAAATTAGAAGGGGTTGTCCTTACTAAGTTGTAGATCCACCACTGGTTATACTATGTCATGGTACCATATGTGCTTTACCGTTTTATTAACTTGGACAATGTTAGTATAAGATCGCACACTGAATATACTGTATGTATGCTCATGCCCCACATTATCATTTTCAGGTGCTTTGAGTGTGGAGATGTGTGGGAGTCGAATGACACGTTGTTTTTTTATATATATTTTATTAAAATTTTAATCTTTATTCGCTTACTTCAAATTATTTTCGGAAAAGTGGGTGTTTCACGTCAGCACGTCGCTCCTCAAGGTCCCTGCAGTAGTAGGAAAACTTGTGTTAGTCTAGACACTCAAGAGCAACAAAACGAAGTGAAATAGATGGATGAAATCAATTTGAAGCTAAGGAGCTTTTTACATGTGAGGAAGCGTTCGTATTTCGAATGTCGAGCCTACAGACATGGAAACGTGAAAGCTTCATAATATTTAAACATGTTTATGCAATTTCAGGAACATGAGTATCTCTAACCTCATATTCCATCGATCTCTAAAATGCATTTTAGAGAGTAATTACATATTTGGATACTGAAATGGAAACATATACAAAGTATAAAATACTTGGAGAGATTATGTAAGGTGGTGTTATCAAAATCTTATCATAGTAGTGCTACTTTATAGGAAAAGTACATATATGGCTGAGAAGAAAAAAATGACAAGTGTCAGTATTAGCAAGAATTGAAAGAAAATAGACTAATTCTCAAATAAAGTGCCTAGTTATTGTTAGGTTCTAAGGTTATGCATGTTTTTTTTTTTTGCATTGTTTAGTTATTAAAATATAGTCTAATCAATAAATCTAATCAAAAAGTAAAAATTTATAATTTTTTTATTATTTATCTATGTAGCATGCCACATCAGTCGCGTACACATTAAGATGTGTCCGCCGCGAATAGCGGAGCGGTTTTATACATTAATTTTTCTTACTTTTCTTTTTATCCTTTCCACTTTTCCTTCACAAAGAAATAGCATGAGCAAAAGACAGCCAGAAATTAAAAATAAAATAGAAGTGCAAGGAGAAAATTGATAAGGGACTAAGAGGGATATGAGGGTGGCCGCAATGATAAATCAATTTTTACAAGTTTTGAGATGTCAACTCAACTTTTGAAATGGTTCAATCTTTTCTTTTTCATCTTTCCGACCATAACCAATTATAAACCAGTTTCTAAAAGTAAAAATAGTTGAGGAAAAAAAAATGTGAGGGCCTACAAAAAATTGGTTTCTAGTTGGAAACTAAACTAGTTTGTAATATCTACGATGATAGTGTTTTATTGGTTTATGTTTTAAAAACTACCATTGTGAACACCTGATAAGCAATAGCATAGGAAGGCCAGACAATGAAATAATATAATACTAGTGCAAGAGACAAAAGTACATAGTATAATAAAGTATGCAGGTTAAACTTTAAAAAATGTGAAAGTATTTATGCAGTAGTACCCATATATATTCCCTGTGTATAATATATAAATGTATGTGTTGGTGAAATGTGGGGTATCTTTGAGGTATTGAAGGCCTAAAACTATTAATGTGACTTTGTAAAGTCTAAATAAAGTTCAAATTGGAGGCTTATAATAATGTTAAATTTTGGCATGTCTTTCGGCGATATCCATAAGAGTGTTGTTGGAATAAGTGTTACTGAAAATCTTTCTTTCCAACTTTTACATATTTCTTTGACAAATAGAGACCGAAATGAGCTTTATTAATAGGGGTTGAGGGTCAATATAACCCTTTCTTACTATTAGTAATAATTATTGTCTTGGTTGCCTCATTTCCTCCCTGTCTTTTCATTAATACTGAACCAAATCCATTAGATTTTAGTGCGCTGAATAATTATCATTTTCCCATTCAGATATGACTATGAAAGTCTGAATATATACATAAAACGTACAAAATTTCTTCACTCAAATACATTCGAAGGAAGCCTTTTGAAGGTGGGCAGAAAGTTTTATTTTTCTGCACGTTTGAGAATTATGTCTGACAAGTTGAAATCTCATTGGTCGAGACCGTTTGATTCGTGACTATTAGTTCTAAGGAAGAATTGATACCGAACCGGGAACCATTTAACCGAGTATTAGTTTTCCGGTAAAAATATCGATTATTGGTTCTTAATTTTTAAAAAACAACGATATTTGGGTACTGGTTTATAAAATTAAATTTAAAAAAAATATTTTATATTTATTTAAAACATATTTTATATATTATAAATATTTAAAAAAATAAATTTAATTATATTTATATTGAATTATTATTGGTTTAATTAATATTTTTAAAAATTTTAAAAAACCTGGTGCCTTAACATGTCTATCGGTTAATCAGTACCGAATCGGTCGGTACCCGATTAACTGGTAAAATAATCGATTATGGTACCAGTTCCTAAAATTTTAAAATTTTTGTTTCCTATCAAATAACACCAGACCGATTGACACCCTTATAATCAATTGTTGAAGCCATACCACGGAGGAGTATAATTGGTTACTTGTGAAGCTTTGAGCTTGGACCCGCCTCAAATTCTCTAACATTGAGCACATCATGTTTAGTTTCGGACGTTAAACAATAACCCTCTTTTAGAAGCAACCCAAAAAAATTTATTTTCTTTATTTTTTTATAATTATTAGTAATTTTTTTAAATTTCACTAGACTTATTAGTATTCTACATATATATACTATTAAAAATACAAAATAAAATAAAGACTAATTTCTTATTTTTCGTTTGGGCAGGTTAAAGAGATGACAACGATGCCCATAAAATTTAAGCCCAGTTTGATTTTTTATTTTTATTTTAATCCCAATAAAACAGCCTAAGTTCAAGTTGAAGTCAAAAGCCCCAAGTATAGGTTATTTGATTAAACTTACGTAATATAAATATATAAATGAATAATAATCTTTATCAAATTTTTAAATTTAGTAGTACTAATTTTAGATTGAAATTTTACATGTTTTTATGTTTATACGTATATATGTCTAGGGCCAAAATGGAGCAGAGTTGGGCTAGCACAATTAAGCTCGATTAGATAAGATATTCGAATGTTGGAGCTTAAGCTTGAATTTGATTTAAGTTTTTATAATGTCTAGTTGGCTTGATATATAAGTATGGAGCTCGAGCTATATCTGTTCGAGTTTAACTAGATAGACATTGATAAAGAGTTAATCAAGTTCTAACAAGTTTTACTCAACAAATACATAATCTACTAAAAATTTTGTTTTAATATAATCCCTATGTGTTCCAGCTCAATAAAAGCTAGATACAAAATTTCATGAACATGCTCGACTGAAACTTATGTGATCATGTTTGTTAAATAATTGATTAAATATTGAGCAGAACTTGTTCATGAGACTATCGAGTTGAATATCTCAATGCTCAAGCACTACTACAAAATCGCTAATAGACAAGGATTTTTAACCCTTGTCGTAGCCTGTCCTCGACGCTTGTCGAAAGTGGTGTTGTTGTATGTTCTCGCTCATAGACAACGGTAATATAACCGTTGTCGTAAATATTTACAACAACGGCTCCGACAAGGGTTTCTGGAACCGTTGTTGTATTTAAAAAAAATTCGCTCATAGACAACGGTTCTATAACCGTTGTCGAAAGTGGTGTTGTCGTATATACCGTTGTCGTAAATAATAGACAACGGTTCTTAAAACCGTTGTCGAAAGTGGTGTTGTCGTATATACCGTTGTCGTAAATAATAGACAACGGTTCTTAAAACCGTTATCGTAGGTCTTTTAAAAAATTCACCTATAGACAACGCTTATTAGGACCCTTGTTGTAAAAAATACACCTATAGACAACGCTTCGTAGGTTCTTAAAACCGTTGTCGTAGGTTCTTAAAACCGTTGTCATTGATTTATAAGACAACATTATATTTCTGAACCTATTGCTAAAACTAATAAAATAAATATTAAATTGAAATGAAAACATCAAATACGTAAATATTTAAAATTAAATTACTAATATAAATAATTTAACATAAAAGCATAGTGCAATATTCAAGTTTAATCCTAAAAATACCATACGTAATTCTAAAAATACCATAGCAAGCGCAAAAATAATACTTCAACTTTGAATGCGTACATGGTCCCAAACATAAATAAACCAAATTACCAAAAGCTACAATCCAATATACTCCTGCACCAATTCAGCCCACTCCTTACGCACTTCATCAATTTCCACAGGAGAGTAATTCCCCTTTTCTTCAATAAACTGTGAAGTTAAAAATATATATTAGATAATCTTTAAAATATACTACTACATAATGTTTTGGAACGTACTAAGACAAAGCTTATTAATACATGATGTTGATCAAAGTTAGAATACAATCATAAGGACCACAATGCGTATGCAGCTATGCATGTTTTTCTCTACACTACTGTTCATACTTTAATTACAACACGTACATAGATTCGTATAGCTAAGCTAGGGATATATATGATATATACATACATATACTGGCAGTGATACAATTCCGCTAGGCCCATTCTTGGTCCCGCCACTTTGAATAAGCTTAAATTATGACATTAATTTTAAAGAAAACTATTACTTACCAATGATTGTAGCGAACTAATCATCACAGTCGAATCAAACTGAACTATTTCTCTCATGTATTTCATCACGTAGTAACCACACTGTAAACTGTCTGGTTGTTTAGGAGCCTACATTAAAATCGGGCAGTTAATAATTTTTAACTCTTTATCCACACTTGTTACTTATTTCAAACATACCTTAATTATTTTCCAGGTAAGTGTCTTCTTCCCTTTCCTTTGCGTCTTCGCATTGAACATCTTGAAGGCCCTTCAGATATGATCATTGATTGGCTTAATGTTAGTTTTTTTGAGGGATAATGCTAAGAAACTGAATAAAATCAAGGAAAGAAAGAAGGGAAAATGATACCTCAGGAAAAAAAAAAGACCACAGTAAAGATAACAAAAAATCACATCTACTAATTACTTAGAAATCTGAAAGCATATTTTCCCAAGTTACAACATATTCACAGAAACAGTTCAGTGAAAGAGATGCATTAACAAATAATATATGGCAACTACTTATTGTAAGTTTAGTCTCTACTTATTTCTGGAAAGCCCATCCATGTTCCAGGTACTGTAAGTAGGAGGCAAAGAAACCAGAAGCAACAATATATGATGGTTGAAAACTTACAATTGAACCACTTGTTGCCAAGTATTATCTGAAATGCGAGAGTAAAGGGGATCCAACAAACCAATCTCCTCCTTGTCGGGATCGATAACCGTAAGAATCCAGTGCTCACTGCATATACATACAAGATTAGATTCAAGTACTTCTCAAATTCAATTCAATAATAGTATTCAATGATGGCAAATTTCATACCCCACGTTACATGGAACCAACACAATTTGATTGGGCAATGTACCATCAAGCCCTATTGCCAATTCACGTGCTCTTTGTTCTATTCCATTCTGGATAGTCTTCTTATCTTTTCTCGTGGTTGGCACATTAAAAGGATCAACAAATCGAAATTTGTCGATCTTTCCTAAACTCTCCAGTCTCTTGTATAGGTGCCTATAAATATGTTAGCAAGTTTATAGTAAAAGAAAGCATATTCCTCAACTATACAGAATTTATAAGGAAATAAACCTCAACTTTTATTTACCATATGTAGACAGCAATGCATGTATACGAAATTGGCTGTAATTGGCAAAAAGGCTCGACATCTTCAAGGTTTATGTAAAGAGTCCGTTCTTTTCCGAAGACACGTTCAGCGATGTGTATCGTTACATTACCTCTGCTTTCAAGAGCTGCTGTACAATAGCAATACACCATACGTAATGCCATCGGAAGGGTCAGGAGATCCACTGTCGCCTTTCTCTTTTCTTGTTTCTTTGACTTTTTAAGTTTCTAAAGATTGAAGGTAAAGTAACTCACATTACATACGTAAAACTTTATATTATTTTAATTTCTAAGTAATAAAATACTATTACCTCTTCCTTCAATTTCAGCAAGTGTACCGGCCATGTAACGACGGATCCAACAGCATCACCAAGTTTATCATAATCACTTGAGGGAATGGGCAAAGGGGCATTTTCATCTACCGCTTCATCGATGGATACACGATAGCAGTTTTTAGGCAAGTGCTCATCTGTTCCACAAACCTTCACAATTGTACCATATGCAACAATACTCGTTCCCGACTCCAAAGTTAAGGTCACAAGTTTACCCTATGCAATAGGTAAAATGCAAGCAATTATAACTAATTATTATAACTATAAAGTAGTGAGATGGAAAAAAAATAAAATATACCTGTAATAGAGTAGCTTTGTCAAGTAACTGCACATCATTGTCTAGCATATCCATATCATCACCACCCAACTTGTCGTTCTCATCTAAGTCTTGATCTGTTTGCAGCCGTGCCTCATTCAATTTGGGTCTACACTTCACCGTCACCGAGCAGCTACCCTTCTCCTCGGTACCTGTTTTGAACACAATAGCTTCTAGTTTTTCAATGCGTGCATCTTGAGCGGCATTTTTTCTTTTTTCTTCCAGTAACTCCTCTTGCTTTGATAAATTTTCAAACATTATTTTAGTTTGGTGCTTGACTTGATTGTTAACTAACTTGATTTCGTACGAGCTCTTTTACAATTTGACCAGACACTAGTTTTAATGTAGTTCTTTAACTATGTATGAGAAAATGTGTAATGAGTATAATTTGGACATTTAAAAGAAAATGTACAAAAAGCGTAGTTTGAGTATAGTAATAAAAACTTTCCTAAGATGATAAATTTTAAGTGTAAATAACTTTTGTAAAAAGACCGCTATGATAAAAAGTAAAAATGTTTCGTGGACGGAATGAATAGTAAATAATAAAAATGCACCAAATAAGAAATAAATTTGTTATAAATATTTGATAAATACTACTATATATGTCCTACTAAAAGCAGCCACAGTAGATTGACATGAATAAGAAAGTAAAATGTTAGGCTTCATTTGGTAGCTTAGATAAGCCCAAGATTACAAAGATATTTGATGTTATACTTGTTGTTCAACCTAAAACGTGTGTCTAAGTTCTTGCAATTAAATGAGGCTTATAGTACGTAGTAAGCTGACCCTAAGTCGTATCTCAAGGAAGGCTTAGCAGGGCTTCCTAATTCAAGTACTACAGAATAAACAATTAATTCTAGACATTCTACCAGATAGTATATAAACGATTAACTAACCTAGCTAATTAATTACAATTTAAATAATGAAAATTCGGAATAAGGCTCTAGGAGCTGAACACTCACTTCGATCATCACATAATATTATTAAAACACACATTCACATGCTCATCTAGAATTCTTAAGAGCTATCTAATTTTGAACCTTCGTATGTGATAATTAGATTGTGACTATGACTTTCACATTTAGCCACACTATTAAGAATCCTAGTTAACAAGCGAATACTCGATTAACATGTTTCCAATTATAATCGAAGTTGATTGGATCTTGATCTGACACAAAGATCGTCTCTCGACCTCACTTCGCGTCTAACAAATTGTAACAATGATCAATCGACACAATTTAATAAGCACGAATCCAAACAACAAGCATGATTTAATAATAACATAAACAATCGAATAAGAAGTTCAACAACTAGTGGAGATCGACTACTCAGCCCAATACATAATCAAGAAGCAAGAATTCAAGAAACAAGAACTCACTAATGGCTACGCTATGGGAATAAGCAATCAATCTCCACCTTAATTCGTCTCTCCAAGTTGAAATACAAGTGAAAGCGCTAAAACAAAGTTCTAGATTACAAGAGTCGAGTTCTATCTATGAGAGATATGGTGGTTTCCTCAAATGGCCTGGAACAGGCTTTTAAAACCCGCCAGCAACTGTCAACTAGCGGTCGCTGGCCTTGCCTTTCTGACGTGCGCCATCTGCAGAGCCAGCGGTCGTTGGCCTCTGTTCTCTGAAATCCTCTGCAAGTCTGCCCCAGCGGGCGCTGGGGACCTAGCGGCCGCTAGACTCTATGCTCGCTCACTCTCTTCGATTACTCCTCCCGTGCATTCTTCAGCTCATCTCGCTTCACACGGCTTTGCTTCCTCGGCATTTTCGGCATCGTTTCAACTCACTTAAGCTTATTCTCATTATCCTACATCAAAGACAAGAACAAACAAAGCACGACATAAACACGAACTAAACGACACTAACCCAACTCGATCTAAAAGCTAAACACAACCAAAACAGCCCATAAACACACACAAAAACGAGCTAAACACTTCCGTTTGGTAAACCCAATTCGTAATCTTTCTGGCCTGAGTTAAAAAACTAAACCCGCTAGTAAATCACTATTTGCCTTTAATAAAGCAATCTCACACATCCCCTGCGATCAATCGATCTCTCACCGTCAGTGGCGGACGCAAAAAAATTTCTTTAGGGGTGCTCCATTTAGGAATCTTAAATGGGTGAACCCACTCGATTATTGGTCAGCCTATTCGGTTACGGGTTATTTTTGGTTTGGATCAATCGAATTTTCATTAGTTTGGGCTAAAATATTTTGGCTCAACCCTAACTCACTCTGTTTCGAGCTAGCTCATCGGGCCAAATTATTTAATGAAAAAGATTTATTATATATAATATTTTAATAAATATTTTTTATAAGAAAATTATGTCATTTTTTTCTCAATAGAAACATCTAACTTGGTACTAGATACAAAAATAAGTATTATTTTACTATAAACTTACATAATGACTAATAAATTACTACTCCCTCCGTCCATGAATATTTGTTACATTTTGACCCGACACGTGTTTTAATGTAGTGTTTTGACTTTTGACGAAAGAGTGTAGTTAGTAGAGTTTGAGTCTCACTTGTTATTATTATTTAATTGAAGTGTGTGTTATATAAATGGAAAGCTTAAAATGTAACAGATATTGGCGGACGGCCCAAAAAGGAAATATGTAACAAATATTGGTGGACGGAGGGAATAATAATTTAGCACAATTTTAACATAAATGACTATATTTTTTTCAATTTTTAAGTCATAATTATTTTTTATCGGTTAATTGGGCCAACTCATTCAATTTTCGAGATAGTCCTATCGAGTTCGAGCAATTTTTAATTCGGTTCAATCAGAGTTTTTTTTATTTCAGGCTAAAATATTTAGGTTTTAACCCGCCTTTTTGTCGGTCTATTCTGATCGGGCTAAATTGACATTCCTAACAACTGTAAATACTAATTTGTATAAAATCACAAAAATATGTGAAGCAACATTGGCGGTTCAACACGACTACTTTTTGAGTGGAATGGATAACATAAGAGTATTTGTGTCACGACAAAAGGTACTATACAGAAAATTTATCTACGATAGAAGAAAAAAAAATTAAAAAGTTTATGGTGGGGAGTGCTTCAACCCACCCTAGCACCCCCTCCCTCCTCCCTCCGCCACTGCTCACCGTCTACTTTTTCTTTCCAAATATACCCTCAACATTGACATATTTGTGAAGAAGAAGAAGATCTCAGTATTTGGTTTCAACGAAAATGCTCACCCGCCCGCGGCGGGCAGGGTTAATGCGCCCACGAATGATGTGGCATGCCATGTAGATTTATATTAAATTCTTAATATTTTTTTATTAATTATCACTTTCCGATTAGGGTTCATTGGTTAGGGTATAGTTTAATACTATTTAATAAAAATTAATAATAAAAAATAAATTTAACAAAGAAATGAAAATATAGTAACTCACATGTTGATGTGGCAATGACGTGGCATTGCCACAACAGCCGCGGGCACATTAAGATGTGCCCGCCGCGGGCGGTGGAGCATTACTCTTGGTTTCAATTTCATTCAACATTTTCAAAACTTTTCGATAACAATTTGATATTTTCAAAATTTTCATGTACCACATTCTTGAATTTGTTATTTCAAGTGAAGATTTTTTTATATATTTTCACGATTTACGAAAAACAATTTTGTTTCTCTTTTCCTACTTTCCTTTATTCATGTATTTTATTTTTCTTCAAATTTTGAACTATTCTTCTACTTTTATGGTGGTTTTGAATGCTTCTTCTCCTTCTACAATATCTATATATATATATAAAATAGGAAGCATTCCAATTGAAATCAATTTGAGTGGCAAATTTTGTAATTAACTTCAATTTTAATGGTAAATATAAACCTACAACTATTAAATTTAAAAATTAACCTTAACAAGATTCGATCTCTATACCTTTCATAAGAAAGGCTATATTGTAAACCAATAGAGCAACAAGATAACTTAAGCATTGAATAAATCATAATATACATGTACAACTGAATCTGGTTTATGTTTAGCGTTTACCTTATTAATTTTTAAAACTTTATAGATTATTTTCTCTCTCCTATAACACATTTCTCCTAAAATTATTTATTTTCTTCGTAAAAATATTTGCAATATTATGCATATTAAATTAAATATCTCGACAATACATTTAATTTGATAAATGTTATATAAAATATATATTTAATATAAAAAATTATAACACATTAGTAAATTGAAAATAATTATATGTATACATATTCTTATATATATAATATATTTTACTAAATTATAATGTTCCTAATTATAAAGTTGAATACTGTTTATAATATGTTTTAATATTATGCATGAAAGTTGAAACTCAATCCATTATAAATTGAGACCATGCATAGAAGCTCATTATAAAGTTTTTTTTAATGGATGTCTTAATATTTTTAGAGAAAATATTTAAAATTATTTTATTTTATTAAATATAAAATAATAAAAAATAATATAATATAAAAATATGAATCGTTCATATTTATTTTTAGTTAACACAATGAGAGATATGTTTAGACAACCAACTCTTTGTGAGATAAATTATATGTAGATCAATATTAATTAAAAAATTGCTCAAACAACTAAAAATTATAACACTTATAAATATGACTATGTTAATTTTATTATATGATCAATTAATTATTATTAGTATTTAAACCAATTAAAATTTATAAAATTACAGAAGTAGAAGTGCTCATGATTGTAGTTTGGAACCTAACTCCTTCGAATATTCAAAATCAGAACCAAATCGTTTTTAAGATAGTTCACGATTTGTAATCGAACCGTATAGAACGGCTAGAATTATATTTATGAACTATCCAAAAAATTAATACTAATATATATGAAAATTTAAAAATTCTTATTATTATGATTACGTAATAATTTATATTATCATTTAACTTTTCAAAATTTTAATGTCGTTTTATTTGTTAATTTAAAAATTAGAATGACTATAAAGTAAAATTTAAATATTATTATATTATTATATAAAATCATAAAGTTTTATTAATTTCCAAATTCTAAAATTAAATTTTAATTTTTAATTTATTTTATTATTAATATATTCATAAGTTTTAATGTGTTATTGTGAATTATATAAAAATACATTTTACAAATAAGAAATAATGGATAAAATAAATTGAAGTTACTGGTTTGGATCGTTGATCATAGTTTCAAAATTTTGAAATTATAACTGAACCGTCCTCTACACAGTCATGATTTGAAATCGAACCATCGTTTATGATTAAGGTTCTAAAACCACCGATTATTATCTGATTACATCATTTTTGATTATTTTAAATATCTCTATGCATAAATTATTGATGAATAACATATTCCCGTGCATAGCACGGGTGCACAAACTAGTATTTAATAAAGCTGGGTGGAAGGAATCTAGAAATTTGGAAGCAAGAATGAGGAATGTAAACACGACTGAATATATTAATGAATGATTCTTAGTTAGATTAATAATGCAAAGAAAACGAAATTTCAGAACAATATTACCTAAACTAATATCCTTATGTGATAGAGCTCACATAATCCCTTCATCTCAAATACTCTCATCAGTTTGGCCTCCTCAAATTGCCACTGAATCACAATATCTAAACCCTTTTGTTTCTTCCAATATAAAGTTTATAGATTAGTCATTAGGTTTTTGGTAATTTCAAATATATGTTAAGGGCAAAAACATAATTTTAGAATTTAGCCTAAAGATCAATCAAGGTTACCAAATAACATATTATTTTATCTTAATTTTTAATCATACATCATAATTATTTCATCAACTCTGTAATATTTATGTTAGTTTTCTTTAATCTTTCACTACTATATCTAACATACCAAACAAAACCTTAGTGTTTTAGAAAAATTAAAAAGTACTACCCTCGTCCTTTTTGGGCCGTCGCATTAAAAGTGGTTATTTTTCTAAAAGTGAAACAAATTTTACCTTTAAAATACATCACTTTTACTTTTTAAAATAACACTTTATTTTTTTAATTTCCATGTCAATTCACTTGTAGTTGCTTTTAACGAGCTGGATGAAGTAATATTTTAAATGTAAAAACTTTTTTTTATAAAATAATCACAGTCCAAACCAAATACTCGTGGAATAAAAACCTTATTACACTAATTCATTCTTTACAAGAGTCGATAATGAACCTTTCATGCAAAGAAATCCAATTGTACAGTTATTCTTTCTCAACACGTTAGGTTTTCCCACCTTTCCAAAACCTGCTCTGCTCTGCTCTCCCTTTCATTCCATAAACTCCCACCAACTGTTTGACGTTTTGCGCTACGCTTATCCTGCAACAGATAACCGTCTCCCAATCCCAAAAATGGCAGTCAAGGTCGAACTCTTCGCCGACTGCCCAAGCTCCGCCATGACCCCTCGCATCTCATTCTCCCACGACCTCCGAAACGACGCCGCCGAACACCACCTCCACTCTCCTTCTTCCTCGCCGAGCACCGACTTTGATTTCTGCGTTTTCCGCGACAGCCACCACCAGGATTCATATTACTCCTCTGCCGACGAGCTCTTCTCGGGCGGAAAAATCCTCCCTATCGAGATCAAGAGACGATCGGTGGTGGCGCCGCCGCTTCCTCCACCGCCACCGCCTCCGAAATTCACCGTCGAAGATCAGCAGAATCAGAAGGCGACGACGTCGTATTGGGGATTCAAGCGCAGCGCGAGTTTGAACTGCAGTAGCGGCTACGCGAGGACGTTGTGCCCCTTGCCGCCTTTGTCCCGGAGCAATTCCAGCGGCTCCCCCACTAGCGTAAAGCGCTCTTCGTCGTTGATTAATAATAAGCAGAATTTTCAGAAATGCGCATTACCAAACAGTGCCTTAAAGCATAAGCCTCCGATGAAGAAGGGTCCGTACAAATACAACGGTGGAGTCAAGATTGGTCCCCTTTTGAACGTTCCTTCCGCGAATCTATTTGGCTTGGCTTCCATTTTCTCCGGTAGAGATAAGGCCAGGAAGAAGTGATTCATTATTTTAGTTTCAATTAATCCTTTTCTATTTATAAAAAAGGTTTAATTTAGTCTATGGTCTTCTAATCACATGGTTGAAGAAAAATTGACGAATTACAGGTAAAACATGCTTGCAGGTTGTCCTAATCTGCATTTTATAATTCTTCTTTTACTTACGAATTCTTGTCACTTGGTTTTGTTTATTCTCATTTTTGTCTTGCTTGAGACTCTCACTCTTTCAAGTCTATGCATAGTGCAGTCATATTCATTTTATATTCATTTGTATTGAAAAAAAATACTCATTTAAATTTTCAATGTATATAAATATTGCTTTGTGTGGTTACATTGATAATTGATTAGATATTTTAATTTTAATTTCATAGCTTAAATATGCAATGATCAAATTCTGAGTGTGGTTTTTTATTCAACAAAACCCAGGCCCCCTCCGATAAAAACAAAGTAAAGAGAAGAATTTCATTTCCTATTATTAATTCACCGAATTAGAGAATTTTATTTTTGAAATGGCTCGATTTAAATTGTTATTAGGTTTGCCCCCTCCGAACAAGGTAAAAGTAATGTAAACAGAAGAATTTCATTTCCTATTGATTAATTTACAGGAAAATGGAATTGAAGAATTTTATTTTTGAAATGGCAAGATTTAAATTATTCTTAGGTTTGCCCCCACCGAACAAGGGTAAAAACGAAGTAAACAAAAGAATTTCATTTCCTATTGATTAATTTACAGGGAAATGAAATTGGAGAATTTTATTTTTGAAATGACTCGATTTAAATTGTTCTTAGGTTTGCCAAATCAAACTCAATTCATTTAGTGATTTAAAGGCAAAAAGCATCATTTGTGATCTTGGTTTGCACGCCCAAAGTAAGTGTTTAGGACCTCAAATTTTATGGGACCCATTTTTTATATTCTTTACACATGATTTTTCTTTTTTACTTTAAAATAATATGCACATATTTAGTTGTAAAATTATGAAATATGAGAGACTTAAGCATTATGAAATTAAATTTTGAAATTAAATAATAATTATACAAATTATTTTTATCATTTCACATTTATTTAGTATAATTTGTTAGATTAAATAACTAGACATTAGTTGCAGTTCTAATTTATATAATGACTTGGTTCATTTTTATATTATTTGTATAATTATTTTTTAAATTATGTATATAGTTCCATTTTAATTAAGATTGAAGGACTATTAGAGTTAAGATTATTTAGTTTCATGTTTAATAGTAGTTAATTTAGTTTAGGCTTTAAGAATTTGATTATATCTGATAATTGATAAATAAATTATTTTTGTCGTGTTGAAATTTCCACTAAAGTATATGTCACATAATATTATTTCATTATTATATGTTTCATCCACCTCAAAAATTTGTAAAGCTTGATTTTTGCGAATAAAGAGAACTCACATAATATAATATATGTATGCTTTAACCAATAATAAGATTTCACTTTTGATGAAGGGCGAGAGTAAACTTTTTTTTTCATAAAGGCCAATATTTAAGTTTCGCGGGCCTTTGATAACATAGGATCGGCCCTGTTGCCAAGAGGGAAAGCCTTCATTTGGTACTCGTTTTGCCTTCATGTTGACTAAACCTAGATTTTACAAATAGTGCACCGTTCACCCGCCTGCGACGAACACCACTTAATGTGCTTACGGTTGATGTAGCAATGTCACATTAACATGCGACTCATTATAATTTTTTTTTATTATTTTGTATTGAATAATACTACATTCTACCATAATTAATAAACCCTTGTCCAAATGTGAAAATTAATAAATATTTTATTCAAATTTTAATATTTATCGACAAAACACGCACATCGCTCGCGGGCGTTGTTAAGCTAAAAATCAAACTGTAGTACGGGGCGTTGTTAAGTCCAGACCCACTGTCCTATAAAAGGAATCAATATCGGGCACGAGAAATGTTTCCAGCCAATATACCTCCAGTTATTATATTAAATTATGTTCGACTAAAAACGTATCCTGAGAAATTGTAATACGTAGTAGCCGACCCGAATGTCGTATCTCAAGGGAAGACTATGCAGGGCAATGATTAGAAGTACTAAAATAAGATAAAATGAGACAAAAGAAATCCTAAAACACTCTAGATCAACTTGAGGTAGAATTATACTAAGTTAAAGAGGAAATTAAACTAGATAACAATAGAAAAACGATCTAGGGTAACAATTATCTTAAACCTAGGTTCAATTCTTCTTTGATCAAATCATATCTATAATCGAATTTTTCCTAAGTTGATTAACTAAACACCTACGTGTTCTTAAAGCTAATCCGTGTCTAGCACTCACGTGTATAGATCACACTTAAGAAACATTCCAATACAAAACACGATTTCCTATTTTACGTTTCCGATTAATAGGGTTGGTTGTTCAATTACAAAAGAGATATAGAATAATTCATTGCAATCCATTCTATATCTTGAGTTCATATGATGATCAAACATATAAGACTCATGAAGCACAAATCGAACAACCATACAAGAACAAATCAAGGCATTAAACCAAAGATTAAGACAATATAACCCTAGAGAAGTATTTAGCCAACCATATTGAAAAGTAAATCCATAGATAGGTTCATAAAGATAAACTTACTAGAATCCAAAAGTAAAGATTAAAACGATCCTTCAATCTTCAAGAATCTCCTTCTATCTAACGAAAGCAACAAGTAAAAAGGTCTCTTTTTTTTTTATTCTAAAACTATCTCTATCAGTTTTCTACTCCCAAATTCACGACAAGGAAGAGACTTAGTAAGTCTGAAACTGCAGGCCAGTGGTCGCTGGCTATGGGATTCTGCCTCCTTTTGTAACGCAGGGCCAGCGGCCGCTGGGTTCCCAGCGGTCGCTGGGCCCTGCTCTCTGAAATCTTCAAAAAAGGCACCCCAGCGGGCGCTGGGGTGCCAGCGACCGCTGGTACTTTGTGGCAGCTTCTCTTCTCATCCTCGTCTCAACTCTTTCTTATTCACGCGGTTTCGCCAAACATCCTTTCTAGCTCAATTCCATCTCCTTTTCAACTCCTGCATCCAAATCATAGAACACACGAACCGGCATAAAACAAAAAATAAAATGACACGAAACAAAAGACAAACATAAAGAACACGACAATACGACACACAAAAACATAACTAAAAACCTACTAAACAGGCGTACTATCATTTCTTGCATGAAATGTTCCTACCCTCCTGTCTCACCACCCGGGAAGGAGAGTCTCACCTCTTTGTCGGTTCCTCATGTGCCTAAGAGCATCCGCAACGCAGCAACTCGGGAGGCTGTCGGGCAGCGGCCTCGGGAGGCAGCTAAGCGAGTCAACCGTTGCGGCGTCGAGGCGCGGGCGGCCGGGTTGTGGACCGAGAGTCAGCCTCTGGGCGCGGGAGGCCGAGGCGAAAAGGGCGCTGCGGGTGGGTGACTCCCGAGTCCCCACCCTACTTTCCTTTTTTTTCATTTTTTATAAAATTAATTTTTTTAATTATTATTTTTTTAAATTATCTACATCTATAAATACCACACTTTATTTCATTCTTCATACATTTTCATCCACTCTTCATCTATATTATCTCTCATATCCATCTCCAAAATATCTTATTCCTCCGATTCCGATGACGAAGTTAATGTTCAATTTTTGCAACTAGCATCAAATTTTATGGAGGCGGGTCGTCAATATCTAGCATCCCTCGACACATCCGACGAGCAACGTTCAAAAAAAGAAGAAAGTCTTTATCAAGAGGGATCAAGAGACCGCTTCCCAATGTCTATACAACAACCACTTCTCCGAAAATCCAACATTTGGAGACAATTTTTTCCAACGTCGGTTTCGTATGCGGAGAGAATTATTTCTCTGTGTCGTCACGATATTGGAGAATCGTGAAGAATACTTCCGACAACGGCCGGATTCTATAGGACGTCAAGGATTCACGCAACTACAAAAATGCACGGTTGCAATCCGGCAACTTGCAAATGGAGGTGCCCCGATCAATACGATGAATATCTCTGAGTCACCAAGTCAACGGGCATTGAATGCCTCAAACTTTTTTGTCGTGCTGTTGTTGAGGCTTTTGAGTCTCAATATTTGAGGCGACCCAAACAACAAGATATCCAACGCCTAATTGAGCTTCACGAAGAGAAGCACGGCTTCCCCAGCATGCTCGGTAGCATCGATTGCATGCATTGGACGTGAAAAAATTATCCGATAGTGTGGCGCGGGACTTATACAGGTACCGATAAAGACCACCCAACTATCATGCTCGAAGTCGTCGCCTCCCAAGATCTATGGATATGACACACTTTCTTTAATGTCGTCGGATCGGTGAACAACATTTGCGTGCTCAATCAGTCTCCGGCGTTCAACGACGTGCTCAACGGGAAAGCGCCTTGTGTGACGTTCAAGGCTAACAACAAAAAATACAACATGGGGTAATATTTAGCCGACGGCGCTTACCCATCTTGGCCGACTTTTGTCAAATAAATGCTGACTCCAACCGATGAGAAACGGGCTTGTTTCAAGGTTATGCAAGAAGCGGCACGCAAGGTCGTCGAACGAGCATTTGGAGTATTCCAATCTCTATGGACAATCATTAGAGGGTCGGCACGCTTTTGGTTTCGTGAGCATTTATCTGACATCATGTATACTTGCATTATTTTGCATAACATTATTATTGAAGACTAAAGTTCATATGCGACTAGTTGGGCACCGGAGACCGAAGCAAGATCATCCTCGACTCCACCTGAAGAAGCTACTCGCGTTGTGAACGATAAATTCAAGGACTACATGGAGCGTTCGGCGAACCTCCGATATAGGCGTGATCATGAGATGCTCGAGCATGATTTAATCGAAGAAATCTACGCTCGATTCGGTTCTTTAGATTAAGTGTGTTATTTAGTTTCCTTTCTTGTATTTTAATTCCGTGTGTTTTAAATTCTTGTATTTCAATTTCTCGTTTTCAATTTCCTATATTTTGTATTTGAAATTAAAATTAATGAAATTTTAATTTCTAAAATATGTTATTTTAAATTTAATGTTATTTATTTAAATAAATTAAAATATTAATCAAAAAATAAATATTTAATTTATTTTCGTATTTATTTATTTATTTATTTTATATTACAAATTTAAATAAACAAATTAAATTAATAACATTTTTCTCAAATTAAATCATTTTAAATTAAAATAAAGAGTTTCACTGCTAGAAACCAACACAATCTCTCTAAAAATTGTGAACCCACACAAATAGTTCTTTTTCTTTACCATAATGCTGAGAGGCTCTAAGTGAGAGCCTCCATTGTGAATGCTCTAAGAAGCCGAGACAATCTCGATTGAAGCCAATTCAACCCGCCCATTTCCGTTTACAAATAATAATTTAGTTGTGTAATTTATGAATAAGTAACTTCTAGCTATGCATATGTATACATGCCTTTAGAGTTTAAAATATGAAAAAACAATCCATGCATTTTCGAACATTACATATCAATATACACGTTATTTGTAACATATAGGGGTGGTTTGGTTTGTGTGATAAGATTGATAGGATTAATAGGATTATAAACTTTAAATCTCTACCTTCTTCTCCATAATCCTCCATCTTCTATAAATTTAGTCATTTTTTTATGTTCCTTAATTACTCAAATGTTTGATTAAATAATCAAGGCAAATTTGATGTGATTATATAATCAAACATTTGAGTGATTAAGATACATAAAAATGGATTGAATTCATAAGGAGATGGAGGATTATGGATAAAAAAGTAGAAATTTAAAGCTTATAATCCTATCAATCCTATCACACAAACCAAACCACCCCATAATTAAAACTTTAAACACCACTAGTCTTAATTTTGTTAAGATCGCTGTTGAATTAATTCTAAGTTTAGGTAGATTTCACAATTACTATATTTTTAGTTTAGTTGTAACATAAGTGTGTACTAAACTGGTCACTCGCCCGCTGTGGACGGGGTTGATATGTCCGCAAATGATGTGACATGTCTTGTAGATAAATATTAAATTTTAAGAAAATGTTTATCAATTCTCATTTTTCAGTTTTTTATTGATTAAATATAATTTGTATGCTAATGTGACATTGTCACATCAATCGTTGACACATTAAGGAGGTGATTGGTATGATGGAATGGAGGGTGGAATGGAATGACCATTCCTTTGCTTGGTTCGTATTGTGATTAGGAATCGACATTCCGTTTGGAATTACCATTCCATTAGGAGAGGTATTAGTCATTCCTCTCTAATCAAAGGTATTAGTCATTCCTAGGCTCCAAACTAATTATTCAATATTTTTTTTTGCTATTTTTCATTAAGACAAAATTAATTAAAATATTTATTATTTTGTTAATTTTACTATACATCACACCTCTCCCCTACCAAAAAAAATGTTAAATTTTTTATAATATTTAAAAAATTGTTTTTAATAAAAATATATATTATTAGAAAGATTCATTAAATGATATAAATTATATATTTTTAAATTTTTTGATATTATTTATTTGCTATGCAAAATGAGTTATTTTATAATTTAAAATTTTCATTCTAATTTAGATTTTATTGCTATATGATTTTATTTTTGATTGTTATAACTAGAGGTGTAAGTGAACCAAACTATTCGCGAACTATTCGGAACTCTGCTCGATAAAAGTTCGTTTCGAATTTGTTCATTTACTAAACGAACCGAACTCGAGCCTCAAATCGAGCTCGAATAATTTTTCGAGCTGAACTCGAGCCTAAAGGTATTCGGTTCGAAAAGTTCGCGAACATGTTTGAATATAATTTAATGAACCGAGCTTTGATTAGTTCACGAACTTTGTTAACGAGTTTGTTCATGAATTTTAAAAACGAGTCGAACTTTAAATATTTCACGAACTTTATATACGAACTAGTTCACGAATTTATCAAAATAATATAAAAATATATAATATTAACAAAATAATTTAATAAACGAGTTTTTTAACGAACTCGAACTCGAATATTTAACGAACTCGAGCCGAGTTCGAGCTCGGGTTTGAATTTACTATTAAATTGAATAATTTACGAACCGAACTCGGGCTCGTTTTTTATTTATCGAATTAAACTCAAGTTTGATTTTCTAAACTCGAACCGAACTCGAGCCTTAAAATTTTTAATTGAGCCGAACTCGAGTCTGACAGTATTCGGTTCAGTTCGATTCGATTACACCCCTAGTTATAACATAGCATACACGTTTTAGTAGGTGTGAGCAAAATTAATCAAACTCAAATATTTGATTGGTTGGATTTTATTTCAAAATCAAATACTAATTAGATTTGAATAGGATTTAGATAAACTAAATCAAAAGAATATACAAAAATCGAATTATTTTTTAATATTAAAATATAATTTATTTTTATCAAATAAAATTATTTTATCATATATAATTTTATTATTTTTATTATATTTTATAATATAATTTAAATTTTAAAATTATTTAATAAATTAAATGTGATAATTTATTCACTTCATTTTTATTTTAATTTTTTCTAGATTTACAAACTATGAAATTCAATAAATTTATAATGTTTATTATCATTTGAAACTATTGAAGATATATGAGAATATTTTAATAATTTAAGTATTGTGATTATAATTTTTAATTTTTTAGTACATGATAACTATTGAAGATATAAATGAATGATTATTTTTTTAATTAATTATTTTAAAATTGAATGGAATAAGTTACGAAATAAAATATTTGGATAAATCGAACTAAATCAAAATAAATTTTGTTAGTTTGGTCTAGTTAATTTTTTGTTTGGTTGAACTATCTTTTTCGATCCATTTTTATTAATCTGGTTTGGTTTGATTTTTTAGACAAAATTGAACCATGTATCCGAATGTTCACCCCCACATTTTATATCCTATATTGAAATATATATATTTTTTTGAATTATTTTGGTCCATAAAAATAATTGAAAAATAAAGAAAAAATAGAGAATTTCGACAATTTTTTTAACATAAATGATAATAATAAATTTACTTGAAATATTAAAAGTATGATTTCGCATTACAATATAAATATAATTTATTTATTTACTTTATTTGTAGTTATCAATTATAAGGATTAAATTAATAAATAAATTGTCATTCCATTCCATTTTTATTCCTTATACATATCAAGCATAGGAATGGATTAACAATTTCATTACATTCCACACTTCATTTCATTCCACACTCCATTCCATTCCTACCTTATTCCATTTCATCATACCAATCACCTCCTAAGTTGTGTCAATTACAGTCGATTGAGCAATCATCTGACTCCATAATCTTACTACAATCATCTCATTAAGAAACATTATTATTTCTGAATGTTACAAAATCTCTCAATTATATATGTTATCCACGCTTCTATCAATTCATTCATTCATCCATATTTGTTAATGACAAGTTAAATTGGCAACCATATAATTAACCATTAGTCTTACATGGGTCCCCACTAATTTACTAAATGGAGCTAGGTTCAAATTCTTATGTAGCATCAATATTATTTGATGATGCACTAGGTGGTCGACATGGTCAAGAAAGTTGTCCTTTAACTTTACTAATTAGTTTCCTTGTTTTAATGTTTTAAGATGTCACACTCTTTTTATTTATGGCAATATTATTCAAATTATTGAAGTTTAGCTATGAATAATGTATCATTATCGAGTCTAAAAGCAAACACTTTAAGGTTGTCTTTGGTAGATTATACATGTTATAACATGTTATGTAACATACTAGGGTATTTGGGTTGGAATTTGGAAAATTGATTTTTTTTTTCCTTTTTTTTTGGTATGCTATAGTTGTATTAACTTAACTGAATTGTTGTTTGATAGACTATCCACTATTAATGTACATAATTACATCGAACCTAACCAAACGAAACAGAGAGCAGAAGCAAATTACGAAACTAGCCAAAATATAGATTTTTGTAACGGGTTAAAAAATTATAACGGGACTTAACTAAGGTTGACAGTGCTATCCGTACACCAAACATAACCATTTATAACAAGATTACAAAGATAACCTAAAAGCTCTCATCTCTAGCTTCTTTTTTATGTCAAAATATAAATGTAATAAATAAAATTTAATTTTACTGGTTAATATATAAATTAGTTTATTCTCGAATAATAAAAATAATAATCACTTTGAACAAAATTGTAAATTATAACAACTTTTTAAATTTTAATGTAATTACATCATTAACTTTTATTAACTAAAAATACAAATAAAGAAGAATAAAATTACCAACCCTACCCACCCCTTTCCCCCTACCACCACCACCGTTGGCCTCTACAACCACCACCGTGCACCAGTAATATCGTTATAACATGTCTTTCTAGTTCTAGCACATCCTCTTTCGGACTCTCACGTCACCATCATCGCAGGTCTGTCCTGTATATTTCGGGCCTTAAGTAAAAAATTAAAATATATGCCCTATATAAATGTAGTTCAAAATATTCAATAAAATTCTTTTGTTCAAAGTTTCTTCATGCGAATTTATATTTTTTTCCTAAATTTGAAATATTTATCGATATCTCTAATTTAAATGAATTGATTTTCATTTGTTTATTTTTCAGAATACTTGATCATCCTTTTTTTTTCATTTGTAGTACCAAACATATTCATACAAAGCATCTTGTATCAAAATAAAATTATATTTATCTATTAATTATTCTTGTATTACAATAAAAATAAATTTAAGATAAAATTTGGGGTGTATTTCAACCTTTTCATATCAATAATAATAAACAAATTAATTTTATTTTTAACGATTCACTAAAGTATAAATACGATATTTTAAAAAAATAGGCCTCTAAAAATTTGGGGTCATAAACGATCGCATGCTTCGTCTACCCTCTGATACGGCCCAACATCATCGTAATCAGCATCACCATTATCACCCTCATTGACCAAAACTTATACTCCCATTTATAATAATTATTGATATTTTGGTAAAATTTAATAAATTATTTTATTTGTTTTATTATTCATAGCTCGTTTACTGTAATATCTCAATAATAATGACTCGTTTATAAAAAATAAAATTACTAAAAAATTAGTTAGCTTTTAAAGGAATTCACATCTTACACACAAAATATTATTTTCTTAATACTTATATCCAAAAATAACCCCTTTGTTAATACAAAGAAAATACTGTATTTCTTTCTCAATATATTTTTAAATATCATATTTCTGATATACTCTTTTTGTCCACCAAATTTCTTTTAATTTTATTTTGCTATTTTCGTCTGTTCACAAAAAAATTCTCATTTTAAACTTTTCATTTATAGTAAGTGGATCCAGCACACTCACTACAAACAACTCAATTTAAAATAATATATTATGTGCCACTCAAACTCCACTAATTATGCATAACACAATTTTAAACAATATATCAAGTGAGACTCCAATTCTACTCACTGCGTATCATTATTAAAGTTCAAAAATTACATTAAAACTCGTATCAAGTTAAAATGAGAAATTTAGTGGATGAATGATGTATATAATTACATAACAATATTTAATCCCAAAATAAAATGGTTGGGATGGGAAGAAGATTGGAGTATCTCCACATTTCAAAAATGCTCGCCCGCCCGCGGTGGGCACATCTTAATGCGCCCGCGGTTGATGTGGCATGCCACGTAGATAAATATTAAAATTTAAATATTTTTTTATTAATTATTACTTTCCGACTATGATTTATTGGTTATGGTATAATTTAATATTATTTAATAAATAATAATAATAAAAATAAAATTAATAAAAAACGAAAAATATAGTGACTCGTATGATGATGTGTCAATGATGTGGCATTGCCACATCAACCGCGGGCGCATTAAGATGTGCCTACCGCGGGCGGTGGAGCGCTACTACTCCACATTTATCAAGTTATTTCAATTTCAACTTTAACTGGACCAACATCAGCATATGATGACTCATCACCACGTCACACGTCTGCCACTTTCTCACCCTTCTTTCTATTTCCATCACGATTTGTACCGTCTGGAAATGAAATTTCTTTCAAAGATAGATATTTTTTCCTTTGAAAGTGAACAATTTTCAGAAGCCAATAAAAATTGAAAGTTAATCTAGTTTTGAAAAAACTATATATTATAAATTATAGGTTTATCAATTTTAAACTAATTTAATAATTTTATTTTTTAAATAATTAATTATATTTTATCGATTTAACAGATCATTTTGAGTAAACGTTACCCTAATAGCGAAACAATATTCACAATAATAATAGCGAAACAATATTCACAATAATGTAGAATTTGAGTATTATGGATACAACAAACTTAAAATATCTAATTCGATAGAAACATCACATGTGATTAGAGATGACAAAGTGGCGGGCCTGGTCCGTCCGGCCCGGGCCCGACGGGCTTTTTAGAATTTTAAGGTCCGTTTAGATCCGCCCGAATATTTCGGGCTTTATAATGTTAGGTCCAACTCGATCCCAGGCGGACGCGTTTTTTCGGGGCGGGTCCAAAATTTAATTTATTTAAAATAAATAAAAAAATTCTTTGGAAATTTGATAATTATAACGTAAAATAAAACTATGCAATTAAACACCTTTAAATGTTAATAAAATTCAGAATAAATAATTAAAAAAACATAGAATATAAACACTATAAGATCATAATTTAAATTATATAACAATCTCAAAATAAACAATTGAAACTTTAAAAGTCTTTTATTCATTATCTATCAAAGTCATACAAAATATAAATATTATAATGATAATTTAAATTAAATAACAATTAGAAAAAATAGGGTTTTAACCTATACTATCGGGCGGACTTTTTAGCCCGAAAACCCTGGGCTTTTTAGCTCGAAAGCCCATCGGGCCCAGGGTAATTTTAGGACGGACTTTTTAAGCTCGGTTTTTTTTTCGGATCTCCTTTTTTCAAGCCCAAGTCCGTCCAAATCCCGAAATTTTTGGGCGGGCCTATGGGCTCGGGCCATTTTTGCCAGCTCAATATGTGACAGTGATATGCTAAGTGAGAAGCATTATTTTTTTTTATCTGAGTAATCAAATACTTATATTTTATTTTGTAAAAGTGTATTTGTATCCTCCGTTCCATCACTAAAATCAAATTAACAATGACATATGGATTGTCTATATCTTACCATTTTTATATAATATTTACATTTGAATAGGATATAAGCTCACTCTTCTACGCACAATGGAAATAATTTAATATGTTCATGACTGATCACATAATGTTAATATAAGTATACGAATTATTATAATTTTTGTATTTTATTTTTATTATTTTACATACAAAATAAATATTAAACTATACTCTAATCAATAAACTCAAATAAAAAAGTTAAAAAATAATGATTTTTATTAAAAAATTATTATTTATTTGTGTAATATATGACATCACTTGCGGACATATTATATTATGTTTGTTCCAATTAGAGAAATAGTTCTCTAATTGGATATATACTTACTTTGTTCCACTAAAAGTGACTTGTTTTTTATTACATAAATCAAAAAATAGTGTAAAGATAAAAGGAGGATAGATTTAACAATTTCTAAAAAATTAATTTTTATTATTTATAGAAATAAGTTAACTTTAACGAGACGTTTAAAAAAAAAAGATGAAGTTAATTTTAACACCGAGTATATGTTGGAACATCATTTTTCATGTAATGGGCACTTATATTTGTATACAAAAGTCGAGTTATGGCAAAAATGCTTATAGTTCTACGAAGACAAAGACACTACCTTTTTATTTTTGTTAGTATTTTCTAATCTCAATAATCGGATAAGCATAGTTTTTGAAATATCTTTAAAAATATAAAAGAAAATGTTGATCCATATCCTATTATGGTGGTAGTAAAGTAAATCGAAACGGTGATGAGAAGTTGAGGATGCAAAGAGAAGAAGAAGTCTGATTCATTAAATTATAGTATTAGGAGTGTTTCCAAATCAATCTCCGGACCTCTCGAAGCAACTTTGGTTTGGACGTTACTCCCCACGCTCAATATCATTCATTCACACCACAAACCGCCAACACTCATCACCATTCCACCAATCACACCGGGATTTTCAGCTTCACCGCCGGTAACAACCTCTCTCTTCCTCTCGCGTCCTTTTTGTTAGTCTTTTTTGCTTCGATTTTGGATCGTAGCGGTGATATCACGGCGATTCGCGATTTTATCACCTGCATTGCTACTAACTACATAATTCGTCCTACAAGTATTAGCTCTACCAACACTACCTCCGCCGTCGAGTCTATCGAACTGCATTAAAAATATTTTAATTAATTTAATTTTTATGTTTATAATTTGGATTTTATGAATTTCAGCGTTGACGAGTCAGTTTTAGAGTAAAGATGGAAGCTTCCGTGTATGCAGTCAATTCAAACTCGTGCTTGGGCCTCCGTTGCCGCAGGATTTTGCCAAGCGTGGTTGGTTTGAGGAAGAATAGCTTAGCGATTGGAGTAGGATGTCTTCGCACGACTAAGAAGATCAATTGTTCTAGGCTTAGCTTCGGTTCGACTTCAATGGGGAGAGATGGTGGTAGAATTCAGAGTTTGTTCGGATCATCGGCCAAAGCTAGAGTAGTCAGAGCTCAAGCTTCAGGTTCGTATTATTCGACTGATTTCTTCTGTATTTTTTGCTCGATTATCATTTCCTAACACTTATATATGGATATGTAAGCAGTAGAGAATGTTGCCTATTGTGCAAGATGAAGTTTAATTTTTAACATTGTTGTAGATACCTTGTTAATAAAATTGTTAGTTAGGTACCACAGTCTTATGTTCGGAGCTAATTATTTTCTTTAGTGCTTCTTACAATAACATTCTTCATCTTTGCAGAAGGAGATGTCGAGAGTGTTGCTCCTGCCAAAATCCCAGTGACACCATCTGGATCCGTGTTTCCTTATGTCGGTGTAGCTTGTCTTGGAGCGGTGCTATTTGGATATCATCTAGGGTATGCTCTTAGTTGGCTGTTGTTTCTGACTTCTGAGGATGCATTGAGTGGCTACATTGCATCATTCTTGCATTTATAACATGTTGATGCTTGGGCTAGATATAATTTCTATTGCTTTCAAGTTGGATTTTTTGAAGCTTATTTGTTTCGTTCTGTTGTCACACTTATGGTTCAGAGTAGTTAATGGAGCTCTAGAGTACCTTGCTAAGGATCTTGGAATTACAGAGAACTCGGTGCTGCAAGGTAAGTTGTAGTCACATTCCTTTTACTTATGGGGTTCATCTGATCTGATTCTTAATAAAGTGTTGGGAATGTAATCATATGCAACTATAAAATTGATTCAGTTAACTTTCATAAGTAAAACATATGATTTTGCGATTTTAGACTTTTGATTTTTCTTCAGCTTAATAAAACAACTAGTACACATAAAAGTGTGCGTATGTGTGTGTGGTGTAGTAGTGGTAAAGTTTATAGTCTGGGCAGTGACTACCTGTTGTTAGGCATGTTTCTACCTTATTATATAATCAATCATGCCTTTTTCTTCTTATGTAGGCTGGGTTGTTAGCACACTTCTTGCTGGTGCCACAATTGGTTCATTCACTGGGGGTTCTTTGGCTGACAAGTTTGGGAGAACAAAGACTTTTATTTTGGATGCAATTCCACTTGCTGTAGGAGCATTTCTTTGGTACATATTTTCACGCTGAAGGGATGACTTCTTTGATAATATGTTTGGCAAAGCAATGCCTAATCTGTATTTCTCATTTCAGTGCCACTGCCCAAAACATAGAGACAATGATAATAGGCCGGTTGCTTGCTGGAATTGGGATTGGTGTCTCTTCTGCAATTGTGCCACTTTACATATCTGAGGTACAAATTTGTCTCATTTTTATGTTACATATTTCTGTTAGATTCCACTACATCCTTAAGCCTCTATCTGTTGCCAGATCTCACCGACCGAAATCCGAGGTACACTTGGATCTGTCAACCAACTATTTATATGTGTTGGTATTCTTGCAGCATTGGTAGCTGGTCTACCTTTAGCAGGGAACCCTCTGTGGTAATTTCTTCTTCCTAAATTCACTCTTAAGTCTTAGCAGAAGATAGGACTTGATACTTGTTTGAAATTATACGAGTTAATTTCAGAAATGGATCTGAATTAACTCATATAAATTTACTCCTGTGCATGCACAATATCAAAATTAATTCTGCAATTTGAAAATATATCTGAATTGATTTCCAAAACTTTGTTTCCTTAAGTTCATTTATGGTAGCCTACTGTATTTTTGAAAATTGTCAACTTTACACTCTTCTTGTCATTTTGAGTATCACCGCAATCCATCACACGTCTTCTATTGTTTGGCATCCTTACTTAAAATTGTTTTGAGTTATGGTCTTCTATGTATAATCAATTTGTATCTGAAACAACAAGATGTTATATGATTTCGTTATTCAAAGTACTTCTGGTGGCATATGGGAAGAGAAGCTTAGTAAGATACATTAGCATTCTATTCTGAAAAAATAATACTAAATTAAAATACATTAGCATTCCATAAAAGACATCTTATATTCCCATGCATATCGGGGCTTGTGAATGAAGAGCATCAAGTCACCCAATTTTCCATATAAAATGAGGATAATATACTCAGTGTCGTAAAATTTAGGCTAGTTTTAGTTTTATGCATCTGATCTAATTCAGTAGACTTAATTTAGAGCTGTAGCATTTGGGAGAAGTTAGTTGCAGAGCTTATTATTTTGTTGTGTCTCGTATCTAGTATCAGCTCCTTTACTTGGATAGAGGGCAATAAGATATTCACCAGCTGTCTCAACTTTTTCTGGGAGAACAGGCTAGAATGCTGTGCTTGTTTTCAATATCTTCATGTGGTATTCCATATTATAGGCACCATGAGAATATGTATGGGCATAAAATCCTAATTAATTAATTCAAGCATTGGCTGAAGTAGATGATAATATACTGGTCTTGAGATGACGATTTTGAAGTAATTTTATTGTCCTATTCCTCTTAAGTTTATGAATATTCAGTCTTTCGATCATCTTTAGGTCCTTTTACATGAAGAAGGTAATCCTCGTACATTTTAACTAACTGCTTTCCTCACTCCTTCATATTAGGTGGAGGACAATGTTTGGTATTTCACTTATTCCATCTGTCTTACTTGCACTTGGGATGGCATTTTCTCCAGAAAGTCCACGTTGGCTTTATCAGGTTATCATTCTGAACGTGATTGCAACCCCCGTACCCATTTTTTGGCTGCATGGTTGTTCTGATAATTTGTTAGATAATGCTAAATTAGGTATATATTTTTTTCAGCAAGGGAGAGTTTCTGATGCCGAAGCATCTATTAAAAGACTATTTGGTAAAGAAAGAGTTGCTGAGGTTATGAGGGATTTGGATGCAGCAGCACAGGGTTCGACAGAATCGGAAGCTGGCTGGTTTGATCTTTTCAGCAGCCGTTACTGGAAAAGTATTTTTTTTACCCAAGTTTTTGACCTTCACCAAAATTTGGTAAAGATAATTCGATTCATCGATAATGTTTACATGAAGACAAAGTCATAAGCTCAGTTATTCTGTTAGATTTGAGTGTTAAAACCTGGGGCCTAAGTGCATTTATACACAGGAAAGCTGGAAATCTTCTTCAATGCAGCTTTATTATAATAAACCAAGTTATTAGTAATGTTAAAAATTAAAATGATCAAATGTGTAACTGAGCATATACAGTCGCTGCTGCTCTCATTGGCAAAACATAATGAGAACACTGGCAAATTGTGAATCAATGACTCAACATAGTGCTTATCTCTATCACCCAACCTCATACCATCTCTCATTTGTTAGAGCAGAACATGTCAAATGAATATCAAGTACAGATATTCTATATTAACATATTGGCGCCATATGGAAGCATGTGCTCAGTTATTTGAAAGGGTTGGTGTAATCTAACTCTTGACCATCATTTGTTCACGTTAGCAATGCTGATGAGCATTGCGTTGAGCATATAAGAATGATATTAGATATATAGCAGGGTGCAGAATTGCTGCGCTCCTCTCTTGCTTGTTTACCCTATTACCGAGTGCATTTTAAATAATAGATACTTTAATATGAATCTCTTGGTTCTGCCAGAAATTAATATTCTTCACATATACTTGTGCAGTTGTTAGTGTAGGTGCTGCTCTCTTCTTGTTCCAACAGCTTGCTGGGATAAATGCTGTTGTTTATTACTCAACTTCGGTATTCCGCAGTGCTGGTGTTACATCTGATGTTGCTGCCAGCGCTCTGGTTGGGGCTGCAAATGTATTTGGTTAGTCTTGTATAGGAAGTTGGGAAAATATGTGTTTTTAGTGGTTGCTCATTGGATTAATCTTCTTGTAGGCACGACCATTGCATCTTCATTGATGGACAAGCAAGGACGCAAAAGCCTTCTTCTTACAAGCTTTGGTGGAATGGTATAATTTAATTTACTGAGTTTTATGACCAAAGTCACAAAGAATTTAAACAAACAGAGAAAACATTATGAAATTATGTTAGGGAAAAATAAGTATTGCCCTTGTGTGCAAGGGCTGCTTATAATTGGAGTTTATGATTTTAGACATTTGTAACACACCATGCTCATGGGATGAGGGGTGAGTTGCAATATGAGGCATATTGGTTCTGCGTAACCACTTGGCATCCAGCTCTTGCTTTCCCAAAATGACTAACCCAAGCTGCTAGAAGAGTCAATAATACCCTTATGTATAAGAATGTTGAAAGTGTGCATAAAGGAATTAAATTGCTAGCTTTTGGGATCCCACCTGCTTGGTCCTGGAGTGTTACAATCTTGTTGTCCTTACATTTTCTAGTTATTTCATTATGCTTGTGCTCTTTGTTCTAAGCGAATAATGACGACAAAACTTGGAGAAACCCAAGACTCTTGAATTGCACTCTCTGACCGTCTTATCTCAAAAGCTTAATATCACAGTTCGGATTTTAGGTCAGAACATTTGTGTTATAGTCAGAGAATGATCTTTGGATATCATGGTAAATAGATTCAGCAGTTGTAGGGTCATTGATTTTTGTCTTCCTCCTAATCTGTATTACGAGAAGCAAGAGAAATGACCCATTCTGCCTTCACTTGAAACATGAACAAACTAACCCAGTGCTGGCATGAAGGTGAATTTTTCTTTGAACTTTGCATGAGCAAGTAAATATGTTGTATGTGTCGTTTGGTGAGAACATTAGTATTATAGTCAGAGAAATGATCTTTGGGTATTATACCAGATCGATTTAGCATTTGTAGGGTCTTGATTTTTTGTCTTTGTTCATTATCTTTACTACGAGAAACAAGAGAAATGACTCATATCTGCCTCCACCTGAAACGTGAACGAACAAACTCAATTTGTATTATTCTTTAAACTTTGCATGAGCAAGTACATATGTTGAATGTGTGGTTAAATTATTTGCCTTCTTTGGAATGATGTTTATTATTTTTAACTCTCTCTTTTCCTCTGTGAAAGGCTGCTTCAATGATGCTGCTTTCTTTGAGTTTTACTTGGAAGGCCCTAGCACCATATTCAGGGCCACTTGCTGTTCTTGGAACTGTTCTGTAAGTGTATTTGCAGCTCATATTTGTTTTATTTGTTGAACTAATAATATTGTCTTGTAAATGATGTGTTTCTGTTTGTAAACAGCTATGTGCTATCCTTTTCGCTTGGTGCTGGTCCGGTGCCTGCTCTTCTACTTCCAGAGATCTTTGCATCTAGAATCAGGGCAAAAGCAGTGGCGTTATCTCTGGGCATGCATTGGGTAAGCAAATTTCTCTAGGAAATCTTTATGGCTCCGTTTTCTATTCATTTATACATATTCCATGTGTCATTTTCTTAGAGCAGTCTCTGCCTCCCATAACCATGAAACAAAATCTTGGCTTTTAAGAATAGGCGGTGACCTGAAGTAGCCATAATGCATAATGAAGTACCTAAACTGACTTGAAACTTTAAGAAATGGATAGTGTGGCACCGGCAACAAAGTTGAGTTTCGCTAGTACGCTTAGTTTGTGTACAGTGTACCTGAATCCCTAATCAATTAGTCTTGAGAGGACTTAGGAAGTAGAATGAATTCATTAGCAAGCTTAGTTTGTGTACAGTGTACCTGAATCCCTAATAAATTAGGCTTGAGAGGACTTAGGAAGTAGAATGAATTCATTAGCAAACGATAAATCTTTAATGTGATAAAAGTAGTTTTGGGTCCTGTCTTGCACAATCAAAGAGAATCTCTTGTAACAAATCTTAATGAGATAGTGTTCAGAGATGGCTGTTGTTAATGCACAAGAATGCAGTCTAGTCCATACGTGTTATCGAGGACTCATCTTGTATTTGAATATATATGTATGTGAAGTGCTTATCGTTACTGGCCGAACAAATTTCCTGATTTTGTCGCCCGATTCATGCATATAGTGTAATATAATGCAACAGAATCACAGTTTTATGCAGTCTATTAATAACTTGGTATTTGATTGATGAAACTTGATATAAACTATATCTCGACTTGGAACAGATATCCAATTTTGTGATCGGCCTCTACTTCTTGAGTGTTGTTAATAAGTTTGGAATCAGCACGGTATACCTGGGATTCGCATCAGTGTGCCTCCTTGCGGTTATGTACATATCTGGTAATGTTGTGGAGACGAAGGGGCGGTCCTTGGAGGAAATAGAACGTGCTTTGAGTCCATCTATTTGAGACTTTTTTGTAGTTTCTATTCTGGGAACATCATCAAATTATTTAGCTAAGTTTGTTCATTTGCATTTTGAATAATATCATGCTAATCTCAGTACGGTTTTATTTATTTTGAGCAAATTAGGAGATTGTAACTGTAGGTGTTCGGTACATTTCGATATAAGATCCTTCTACTTATTTAACTAAAACAAAATCTACAAAATGAGGTTAATTTAAACAAGCACAACTGCACAAGACCATGTATATAGCCCAGAAAGGAAAGCCATAGGTGGTAAAACTAGTATCATGTTAAGATAAAGACTCATCAAACTACAAGGGTCGGAGATTTGAACTATTAAGGAATGCATATACCCAACATTTGATTTGCAATGCTTGATCTCTCTTTACCATTAGTTAATGATTATGCGATTAGCTATGCACAGATAAAAAAAAAGCACCATCATGCGAGCTGAAGAAGATCTACTTCAATAATCAACTCAATCTGCATCGTCCCTCTCCCTCAAACCTGATAGCATGGCAAGAAACAATGGGATTCATATAAAATTTGTAGCATTTTCACATGTTGGACTTCCTTTCCCACCTCTCTTTTGCGTCAAGCCTGACAAATTTGTAACAAGAACTTGTCAGTAAATGATGCCACACCCAAAGAATGAGAAAAATAAAATAAGATTCAGTAACCTATCAATCCATGCTGGTAAAAGTACCATATAAACAAAATTTGTAACATGAACTTTTTGGCGCCATTTTACTCTCCCGTTTGCAAAAGTTATGATGCATGAAAACAGATAAATAAATGTGAATAAGAGTCTGAGAAATACCCCCAATACAGCTTCTGGCGCGTTTTTGGTGCGGCATTTCTTGTTATATTATCTGCTTCAGACAATATGTTCCCTACTCTGTTTTCTATTTCTAAAGCACTGCTAGAATTCACAATAGGTTTACTTTCTTCTCCGGAGCTTTCTTGGATTTCAACAGCCATCTTGTTGGACTTCCCTTTCCCATTAGCTCCTGCACATATCTCCAAGGGTCATAAATTACCCAAGAAACATAACACTGGTAGAAGCACAGAATGTTTATACACCTTTGTCTCTCTTATGTATTTTGGATTTTGCTTTGATCTGTAAACGCCTCCTATGCAGTTCCTAGTAAACACACATGGTCACAAAGCATAGACAATAAAAAATAAAAATAAAAAAGAAGAAAAGAAAATGAAAACGAATTAACAAGCTCCAATTTGCTTTGAACTCAGCTCATCTCACACTCATATGGGGCAGGCATACTAGGCAATTCAAATATTCAAGCAAATAGAAATGGATTCAAAATATAGCACACACATCACACATTTCCGCAGCTGCACCTTTTCAATCAATAGTTATTGAATCAATGGGAATTTTCAAACTTCCAAATTCTCAATAAACACTGATGAAATCCGAACGTGAATATCTAGAGCAATTATCGTGAAAATAAAGCATTAATATTTAGACTCGGCAAATAGTCCCAAAAATCAAAACACGGGGGAAATATTTTTACGTTGACAGGCATGATTGGATATTGCCCGAAAGACCTAAACTTGTCACCCCAATCGATCGTCTTAGGGTTTATATTCCTTCAATTCCAGAGCATACAAATTGAAGAAATTTGAAAAGAAAAGAATCACTGATAAACCTGAAATTTGGAGAGCTGCGAATCAGTGATTCCACTTTTAGGCTTGAAATTTGGGCGTAAGGTAACCGCTGAGGCTATAACTGCTTCTCTCCTTTGGTCGGCTTCTTCGTGCTTCTCTCCTCCCACCATTCTTCTTATTCTCTAATTTTCACTGCTACAGTTTTCTCGTATATATATATATTATAGGGGTAAATGCTAAAATATAATTAAAAAATAAAAAATATCCATTTAAAAATAAAAAATAAAAAATATCCACTTTTTATAATAGCATGATAAAATTGATCATGTGTTCATGTTATTCAAATTTAAAATAACTTGAATAACATGATCACATGAAATTCATCATGTTATTGTAAAAATAACATGATCACATGATAAAATTGATCATATTATTGTAAAAAGTGAGTATTTTTTATCTTTTATTTTTAAGTGGGTATTTTTTATTTTTATTTTATAAAAGTGGGTAATCTGTATTAATTATTTATTTTAGCAGTACTAAAGTTTGTGTAAACTAGGTATGGCCCAGTCCATTATATAATCTAATAACTAAGTGTGGCCCAATCCATTATTATTATTTATATTTCATTTCTATATATGGAAAGAAAAATTGATAAATAAAATAATAAAGTTATTAAAAATGACTATGCATAATCATTTTTAAGATATAATTAATTAACTATAAAAAATGAATTTATCAGGTTAGATTTCTGTAATATGAAAACAATAGTAATTCATCTTTTTTATCAACTACATCATCTTTTTTTTAATATCAATTAACTACTTCTAAAATTATACATTTGTAAATTACAATTAGAATTGGAGTCAGTTTGCATTCTAGTATATTTTGCTCATTAATATCAAATTATGCTAATTAAATTTAATAAAAATCACATCTAATATAAAAATTATCATAACAATAATGAAATATATATAGTGTAGCCAGATCATGGAGAGGGCTTGCAGTGCAAATATGAACAACACACCTACCTCTGTTACAACTATAAATACATGCACCTCACTCTATTGCATGTAGCAGATACACTTTTAACTCTTAAACTCTAGTGAATTCTCTACACTTTCAAGCACATACCATTCGTCAATCTACACGAGCTGACTTGAGCGTTAAAAGTATCGTTTACAGAACTCCCCACCTTAATTCTCCAAGCTTTGGAGCTTGTCCCCGTTTGAAGGAATATAATCATGAAGGAGAATTCATCTTGCTAATGTAGGATCACTAATCCATTTGTAGGTTTCGTACGTTCAATTCATTTATTGTGTTGGATTTGATTCTCATTCTAATTTTGTTGTGCTATATTTGATTCTTATTCTAACAAATTGCAATATGTAGCTTCTTTAGTTCTTGATAACATTTAATTTGTTACTAATACTCCACAAACGCAAGCCTTGTAAAGATTTACTGTTAGATAGTAAAAACACTATTGTGCAATTAACTAAAAATTCTCAAATCATATTTATAAATTTTTTATCAGCAATTAAACCACATTATTTACATCCTTATATATTCATTACTTATGTATTTTAATTAAAGTTTTCAGTTATTATCCTTGACGGTCCTAACAAAGATTATATTTTATGGTGGTGTTAATTGGCCATATGTGTGGCCCAACTACACACCGGTTCATTATATATAATCAATCCAATTCATTATTAATCCGATTTACTACATATATAATTAATTTTTATTGATTAATTTACTCCTAAATCTATTTTGGCCCCAAATGATTTATTTTATGGGTTAAGAATTTTCCATTCTATATTCCTTGATTTTCTCTCATCCAATTAGCTAATTAATAATTAAAAAATTAATGTTAAAAATTATACTCTATTATCATGATTTGGTATTTTTGATTTTCTGTGGAGCACTTTTAGAAAAGGTGACGAAAGAAACTCCAAATTTTCATGACAAATAAGTATGATTTGATGTTTTATATTTTTAATGATATTTCTAGCAATGATGAAATATCTAGGCACGAAGATAATTATAATATAGTGCACGAAGTTGAATATCACAAGTCAAGAAGTGAATGAATTTATGAAACAAGGTCCTAATTCGATATGGAATTTAATAGTAGAGAGAGTTTATTTGCAATGTATCAATCTTTTGAAAAGCTCAAAGGCTTCAATGTCATCATTCGAAATTATAAGGAAGGTAAATATCTTATAATTTTTGCGACAAAGGGCGGAGAACATATGTAAAAAAATCTACGAAAGTAGTAGATTTTCATGCTCAGAGTAATGCCATGAAAACAAGATAGCACTAATTGGATGATTAGTAAAGTGATCTCTTAGAACACAATTATGAATTGATTCTAATATATCTATTTTTATGACTCCACGCATAGAATATTATCAACTAATGTGAAGCGACAATATATAAGACAATTATTTTTCTGATGTTTGGCAATTCAAAAATAGCAGATTATTGGAAGTTCAAGCCGGAGGTTCATAAAATTTGGACGCACAAGTAAAGATTACAGGAACTTCATTGATTCAATGAGGTGGTTGAGACTTGACGAATGAGATGCAACTTCCACTCAAAAGTTGTTTTCGAACCTCCAGAAGAAAGATAATTTTTTTTTTCTATTTGATGGATCTTGATGATGAATTTAATTACTCTGCAACATCATATGGATCCATCATCGTAGCAGAGCCGCATATGAAGATTTTCACAACGTTTTGAATTTTGACACGACATATCTTGTCAACATGTATCAAATGTCGTTCTCAATTGTTGTCAGTGTCAATAACCATCATCAGTCCATCCTCTTAGGGGGTGCACTCTATTGATGCATGAGGATGTCAGATCCTTCAAATAGGTTTTCACCAATTAATGGTTAGAAGCAATGGGAGAAGTGCATTCTAAGACAATACTAACTTATCAATGTCCGAGTATCAAACTTGCGATAAAAGAAGTTATGCCAAATATTATCCATCGATATTGTATATGGCATATTGTATCCTATGGTATATTTATTGATGTCTTTATTGTCTTTTTGCAAAGTTTCAATATCTAAGAAGTTTAGTATATGTTGGTCCTCTTTAATTGAGTCACTTTTATTTTTGAAGTTTGAATTATATGTATGTTATAGAGTATAATCTAATATTATAATCTTTTATTAAATTATATAAAATAAAATGTTCAATGAAGAATTGTTTTGGCAAAGTCTATGTTTTCATTTTGAAAGAATTCTCCATATTGTATGTATAAAAAGATTTAAAATATTGAATTGAGAATTGTGAATACTGAAGAATGTTATGAATTTATGAATAGAATAAACGTAAATTAAGGTGGCCAATTAAAAGAAAATAAGATAAAATGATTAATGTAATTAAGAATATTAATTAATTAAATATATGATGACAAATATATCATTACGTGGTTGATCAGAACTAATTAATCGCAAACTAACATATAAATTTTAACTAAGTTTTCGGTTAAAGGAATTTCTAAAATGAGTTTTATTAAATGATCATTTATTTAAGGGACTGGGGAAATATTCTAGATTGGATAGTATGTTGTTATTCTAAGCATTTAATTAACAAGCTATACAAAATGTGTTTGACCAGTCTTATTATGAATATGCTCAAAATTCCATGCATGTAACAAAAAAAATTCGTTAATTAAATTTATATTCGTAATACATACGAGTAAAACTAATTAAATCTCGATGATAATTTAATTACTTGTGTGGCATCTTTTATAACATTTGTAAATTATAGATTTGTGACATTTTAGTAGTTTAGAATATAAAACTTATCTTAAAAAGAAAAAAAGAACGTATAAATTGTACAATGAAAATCTAATTACTACAATTAAACCAGCATAAACCCCAAATTCTAAGGTCATAAGATTTATGTGTATCATCATTAACTCACTAAAAAAAATAGAGGATATTACATTGTTAAAAATATAATTGAAAATCAAGGGCATTGAAAATATAAACACCAAATTCTAAGGTCATAAGAAAACTATAAATGATTTGAGAATTCTTGAAAAAACTCAACCAAACTGCGAGGTCATGGTGACAGAGACGAATGGTTGGTAATTGAGGGTGGAGTGGCTATTTTAAAAAAAAATATATATATTATATTAAATTTAAATTAAAAATAACGTCACATGTGATTCGAATTCGAAACTTTATCATTTTGGTATTAATCCTATATCACTATATCAATACACGCATACGAAAGTGACTATTTATTTTTTCATATATTGTCTACTACTACTTTCGTCCTATTCAACTTGACATATTTTATTATTTTAATAGATTCAGTTAATTTATTTTAATAAATTCAGTTAAATAAAAATTACGTGGAATTGAAGGGGAGAGTAAGTTTAAAAGCACGTTGGAAATTGAAAGCGTAACAAATGAAGTTGGTGGTAAGATGGAGTAATGAATTAATTATCTGAAGTAGTATTTGTCACATGAGGACATACATAGCTGACATGACGTAGCCCACGAATTTCAGATCTTAACATAATATTTTATCACCAATATTATATAAACATAGAACTTAACAGAGACCTCCCACCCCTCGATTTAATATATTATACTCTATTGTCATAACTAAGATCATGGGTATTCATTTTATTTTGGGACTGTCTCATCTAAGTTAGAAATATTTCATTTTTAGTACACATTTTTACAAGGATAAATTTAAATAATATTATTCATATCACTACGTTACCTACTTTTCAATTTTCTTAAAATTTCGTGTCCAAAAGTAATTTTAACTTGGACAAAAGAGAGTACTTAAATTACACTGAAAGACGGCGCAGTGGACAAATGAAAGAAATTTTAATGCTAAGTTTTTCCTGGTCAGCTTATATGAATAATAATTTATCTAAATTTCAAGTTACTTTATCTATATATAAAAATATTATAAAAATAAAAATTATATTTACGTACTTACTCTGTTCATCAATTTATTATTTATTTTGATATTTTGGACCGTTTGCGAATTTGTTATCTAATTTTATTTTTTATGCGGCAAGTAAATTTACCTATTTTTTACACACCTCAAATAAATATAATAAATTAAGTGATATTCAAAATCTACTCATTATACGATATTTTTAAGTTATTATTTTTTAAAGATGCGTTTCGAGTCAAAGAGGATAGCAAATTCGTGAATAAAAGAAAATTTGTTTGGTTTAATATAGTATGACTAATAAATAGATTGTATATTTTATGACTTGAATTTTTTTATTATTTTTATTTTTATTAATTTATACTCTCTCTGTCCATGAATGTTTTTAACATATTTCTTTTTCGATCCGTCCACCAATATTTTTAACACTTAAAACTTTCTATTTTGGGACATTATTTTCTCCCTTTTACCCTTTAAACTTATGTTATTTTCCAAATTGCCATTAGTAGCTCAAATAATAAGTTTACTTATTTTACTAACACAACCCAATTAACACCTTAACCCAACCCAATTAAACCTAATCTAACATTAACCTAATCAACTAAACCTACCTCTCTGTCTCTCTTCTCGACACTTCTACTGCCTCTCTTCGTTTTGCCTCTGTGAAATCTGAAACCCTAGTTCTTCGATCGACCTCTCTTATGGGTGATTCCAAATCACCACCCCATATATCTCCATCGACCTCTCTTCACTTATCTCAGTTTGAGACATGTATTGCTACCTCTACCGAATCCCTTTACCTTGAGCCGTTGATGGAATCATCCTATTTTTTGGGGGATTTTGATACAATCGTGAAGGAAACACCATTGGGGGAAGAGATTGGCTTAGATCTAAAGATCTCGTTAGATCTAATCCAACTCTTCTTTCAGATTCAATGATGGATGAAACCCTAGAAAGTATTAAGCTTGAGAATCGTGAGTGGTCGAAGAAGAAAAAGAAGTGGTTTAAAGATCTCGTTGGGATCTGGCTATCCTTGGTTGTTCCTTTTCTTTTTGGTAAGGAGGTAGGTATACCATTTTTACTGCATGTTTCTCAATTGGGCGTAGTTGGCCTATGCTTATTCTGATTTGTTATTGGGCGTAGTTGGCCTTTGCTGATCTGTTGTTGGGCGTAGTTGGCCTCTGTTGATCTATGCTTGGGCGTAGTTGGCCTTTGCTAATCTGTTGTTGGGCGTAGTTGGCCTCTGTTGATCTATGCTTGGGCATAGTTGGCCTCGTGTGCTATGTTCTTGACTTTTATGATATGTTCTTGAGTTTGATGTGATATGTAGAGATACTGCACTTGTGCATGCCTCTTGTGATCTGTTCTTGACCTCTTGTGCTTTGTTCTTGACTTTTGTGATCTGTTCTTGGGTTTGAACTGATACAGTTGCTGCACTTGCTCTTGCCTCTTGGATCTGTTCGTGGCCTTATGATATTGAACTGATATAGATACTGCACTTGTTCTTGCCTCTTGTGATATGTTCTTGGGTTTATGTGATATGTACAGAAACTGCACTTGTTCTTGCCTCTTGATATGTTCAGATACTGCACTTGTTGATATGTGAGGGTATGTTCTGCATGTAACCCTACAGCCTAATATGATGTCTCTGCTGCATTTCTTATTTTTTATGTGTATTTGGAAATAGAACCCTATGATGATTTGTGTGTTGTTTAAGGTATATCTGAGGGTCTTTTCCCTATTTGCTTATATAGAAGTGTGGTTTTTGGAGGTTGATTATAGGGTTCTTGTGTGTTTCTTTGCTAAAAGTGAAGTCTGTGATGCATAAAATAGAAGCTGAGACTTTAATAACCCAAAATGTGAGGCAAAATAAGTGCTTGCATGTTAAACAACTACCATCCACTGAGTCAGTTGCTTATCTGGTAAACCCTATAAAAAAAACATCCATTGTAAACCCTATCCAAAAGCTATTTGCAAACTATCCATTGTAAACCACTGCCTAAACATCAAATGTTTTCTCCAGAAGCAATTTGCAAACTGTCAATGTTGTACTTAGCAACTACATTGTTCTCTGGCCTATTCAAGTACTCCAAGCATTCCTTTATCAATGGTTTTTCCACCCCTAAACAACTTGGAAGTGTTCTTGCCCTAATCTGTCTTCCTTTTCCCATATGTGGTATCTTGTAGTTGTTGCCTACCTTATCCTTCATAATTTCAGTGTAACAACCTTGCAGTGTCAAGAAGACATTGTTGAGTGTGGTTGCTGTCAGTTGTTGAAATGAGTCTTCCACATTCTTTAATAGATTATCAACACCTTCACACACTTTGTCATCTTGTATGCTCTGTATAGCTCTGAAAAATCATAGATCATTGCTATTGCAATCTGGTGAGTTTGGTGGTTGACAAAGTAAACTTATTTTGAATCCATCCGAATTTGTTGCATTGATGAAGTCTTGATCAGTAATTGTTATATGTGGTTTGACATTGTCCTGTTGAATGATGATGTGATTAGATGCATTTTCTAGCCATTTTGCTTTGATTGAAGATATAATCTGCAAAATGAAACCATTGATGTATTAAGTACAATATGTCCTTTAATGATGAATGTTCGTGCTAAATCTTAAATTTATGAACTTGTACAATTTGAGCACAAATTCAGAAAACTCCAAACTTTCTTTAAAAACTGAAAAATTAGTAAATGAATACCTTATTTATGATACAGTCCTTGATGACATCCTTTGTGATGGATTGGATTACTTTGGTCTCCATTGTGCATTTCCTTCTATTTTTGGAGTTCCTTTTGGCAGCTTCTAAGTGTGTGAATGGGAAAATTCCAAAGCTTTCCATCAAATATAATTGTTCCATCATCTGAAATGTGTGGCCTACTTACGACACACATTAACATAACTTTGGTAATAAACATCTTTGACTTGCAACTTCTCTAAGGTTCTATCTCACTTAAAAGCAAGTAATTCATGTCACTTGTCTTTGTCATATAGAATAACTTCTCATCTATACGCACAACATTATGCATGCTTTGAAATTGCACAACTCCACAGCCTAACCTTGTATCAAGGTGACTCAAACTCAATCTAAGTCTAGCTACCTTATTTTGCATAGTTAATGTAGGTTTGATTGCAATTGCATGTGTGAGCTTTTATCTGTTTTTCTTTCATCCAACAATATAGTAAGCTCTTACTCACGTCTAACTTACTTGTCAACTTCCTAATAGAAGATCTCTCAAGAAATGTAAGTTCCTTAACTACATCTTCATCAATATGTATTTTATCAACATGCTTACATCCATTTTGCTTTGTTTGAAGGTGCACAGCCTGCCCAAGAAGAAGTTGACCCTTTGTAGCTTTCCAAATCCTCCATGCAGTCTGTCGTGTGATTCTGAAGGTGGCTGTAGCTTCGGATAATGATCCACGCCTCAAATTACTTCCATCTAGATGCCTCAACAAGCACTGCCCAATGATATTCCTTTGTTCTTCACTTAATTTAATGCTCTTCCTACTTGTAGTAGCAGACATAATTTAATGCTCTTCCTTCTGTAAAGAGCCTGTTTTTGTAAGAGGATTTGTAAAATGAAAATTGAATGATGTGTACTGCTTGTTTTTGTACTTATGAATTTGTAAGATTTAGAATTTGGAGTTTGAGTTTTCCCTCTAAAACTTCCCTCTTAATTTTTGGTTGCACTACTTGTGCATTGCCTGTTTTCCTTAGGTTTAGTCTATTTTCTTTAAATTCTACTTTTAATTATGCTTTAATTTAATTATGTTGTTGGTTAATTACATTAATTAATTAATTTAATTAAATAATTTCAGCCTCTTAATTATCCTTTAAATTAATTAACCTGATTAATTACATTAATAATGTTGTAATTAAGGTAATTATGTTGTATAACAACCTTTTAATTTAGACATAAAACTTAACTTAATTAAACTTTCAATATAATCAAATTAATTTGCTTTATTAAGAAACTAGATTAATTAAATCAGATTAATTAGCTTTTAATTAAATCAATTTAATTAAATCAGATTAATCAAATTAATTAGCTTTAAAATGTCTAATTTGTTAATTAAATCAGATTAATTAGCTTTAAAATGTCTAATTTGTCTAATATAAATATTATACTATGTTCTAATAAGTAAAACCTAATTGAAAATAGTAAAAATTAATAAACTCATAATTAAAAATTATGATGTATTTACTACTGTAGAAGAAAGCAGCTACAAGGGTAATTTTTTTACTTGAGACTTGGAATAGGTCTGGGGTTGATTTATACATGATCAATGTGTATGCTTCTTGTAATCCGGCCGAGAAACGCGATCTTTGGGATCGGTTGAGGCTCATAGTGCAACAAAATTTCAATGATTGTATCTGTATTGCGGGGGATTTTAATAGCATTATCAAAAGTGATGAGAGGGTGGGGAAGGGGACGAGGGATTGTCACAAAGATATGAGATATTTTAGAAATTTTGTGGAGGATTGTGACTTGTTTGATATGCCTTTACAAGGCAGGAAATTCACATTCAATAAAACTGATGGAAATTGTTGTTTAGTAAGATTTCGTTATGTTTTTTATTGTCGTTTTGTCTTGTCTAGTGTTTAGATTGTTTACTTTCGTGTCTTTTCTAGTTTGTTTTTACGCCAGTCGTGTATTTTCGTACTTTGGATGTAGGATGGTGGAATGAGGAGAGATTGGAGCTAAGTGTGAAGCAATTGTCGTTGTGCGTGTAAAGCCAAGTGGAGCGAGAAGAATCGAAGAATACACGAAGAGGAAAACCAAACCGAAGGAACAATGAAGCTAGTCAATGCCCGCTAGCACCCCAGCGCCCGTTGGGGTGCAGCTACAGAGAATGGCAGAGAGCAGAGGCCAGCGTCCACTGCCTGGCAGTTGCAGACGAGATTAAAACCTCTTTTGGGCGTCATTTTTACCACTCTCCAACACTTGTACTCGAAAATACTGCTCTCAACACTAGTCTTACTTGCTTTCCTAGGGTAGATCAATAGTTTGCTTAGGATGAAGGATTGAGGGCGAGTTTGACTCTCAATCCGAGACTCAATCTTTATAAGCATGTTTAATTCTTATTTTGAGTATTCTATGGATTGATTGTCTTCCTCTCCCTAGGTTTAGAATCACTTTTAATTCTTTATTGATTTCTCTTCAATTCGTGCTTATTGATTTAACTCGTGCTTGTTTAATTGAAACGCTTGATCACTGTTTTGATTTATCGTTTATTGGTTGAGATCGAGAGATGATTCCAATATATACTTAGGGTAAAATCAAACAATGATTCCAAATCGGACACGTATGAATCATATTTGTGGTTGTTATTGATTTTTCTATTGTGTAATTCAAATACGAAGGTTAGAATTACAGCTTAATTGTCGAATACGAAAGTTAGTAATTAAGCAACTTTAGGAAGTCATTAATGAACTTCGATTTGTTGTTCGTAATTGAAGAATTCTTATTAGGGTTATCTAATACGAGAGTTATGATTGCCATCTAATTATGTATACGTAAGTGATTAATTAGACTAACTTTTAGGAAGTCCTTGATGAACGAACAATAACATGAGTAGAGGAGCATGATTTAATTAATTGTAGGTTTTCTGAATTCTATGCCCTTCAATCCCGAATCCACCTTCTAATTATGTATTGTTTTCGTTTTATTTCTTGTTCCTCTCATTTATCTTTGTTAGAGTGTTTAGGATTTTCTTTTTCGTGTTTTAATAACACTTAGGATTAGAGTCGCCCTATTAAGCTTTCCATTGAGATCCGACCGGAGTTAGCTTGCCACGTGCAATCGACCTCGTATAATTTGCGAGAACCTAGAGTACATGCTTTAGGCTTAACAGTTGCCAAAGCCATATTGATAGAATTCTTGTTAATGATAAATGTTTGGGTGAATAGTCAGATCTCCACGCGGTGGGGCTCAGACTTTCCCTTCTCCGATCACTGTCCTATTTTGGTTGAGGCAGGGAAGAAGGACTGGGGCCCAAGACCTTTCCGCAGCCTCAATGCTTGGTTTTCTCATCATCTTATTAAAAAATTCATTGAGGATAAGTGGGAGGAGTCTCGGGTGTATGGGTGGGGTAGGTTTGTGTTGCAAGAAAAACTTAAGAGACTTAGAGGGGATCTCAAAAGATGGAATAAGGAGGTTTTTAACAACGTCGATAAAGTTATTGAACAAAGGAAAATGAAGATCTTTACGCTCGAGAGGATTGACGATGCTCTGAGGTTAGAGGAGGAGGATCAAATTGCGAGAAATAGGGAACAAACTTTGTTGATTCTGGATCTGAAGATGAGTTTATTGGCACAAAGGACTAAGATTAATTGGATCAGAAATGAGGATGAGAATTCAGCTTTGTATCACAGGTTTATCAATGGGAGAACAAAGAAAAATGAGATTACAAGACTTGATATTGGGGGAGAGTGGGTATCGGAGTCATCTAAAGTGAAGAACGCTAAAAATAGCTTTAAGCAACATTTTCAAAAAAAATGATATGGTGGTGCTTAAGCTTGTTGGAGATCCCAATGTGAGACAGATTTCTGAGGCGGACAAGAGCCGCTTGATTGGTTTTTTCTCGGAAGAAGAAGTTTGGTATTCCCTCAAGGATTGTTGTGGTGCGAAAAGTCCGGGGCCAGATGGATTTAACATGACTTTCTACAAAGAGTGCTGGCAGTTATTGAAACCGAATTTCTTGAGATTTTTTATGGAATTTCATGCAAATGGCAGGCTTGCGAGGGGTATCAATATCTCTTTCATTGCGCTTATCCCCAAGAGCAGAGCGAGCACGGAGCTAAAGGATTATAGGCCTATTTCTCTCATCGGGGGGCCTTATAAGATTCTATCCAAACTTCTCATGAATAGCCTCAGGAGCGTAATGGACGTGATTATCTCAGAAAATCAATAAGCATTTATTGGCAAAAGACAGATTGTGGAGAGTATTGTTATTCTCAACGAAGCAATTGACTTTATGAAATCAAGGAAAGACGGTGGATTTTATTTTAAGATTGATTTTGAAAAGGCTTATGACCCGGTGAGATGGGAATGTCTGGAAAATATGATGGTTTTACTCGGTTTTGATGCTAAATGGATTGATTGGATCACAGAGTGTGTTTCTACAGCTAGAGCCTCGATACTGGAGATTGGGATCCCAACCAAAGAATTTTGTTTGGAACGTGGCCTCAGACAAGGAGATCCCCTCTCTCCTTTTCTATTCTTATTAGTCGCAGAAAGTATTCACATTATGATGAGGAGAGCGGTCGAGAGGAACATGTTTGAGCCGATTTATTTTAATCAGGAAGGGTGTTCTTTATCCCACATTCAATATGCAGACGACATAATTTTTCTTGGAAAGCCTGCCTGAAAAACGCTCTATTCCTACGTAGGTTCTTGATTTTGCTGGAACTTCTCACTGGATTCAAAATTAACGTCGAAAAGTGTTATTTGATTGGGATCAAGGCGAAGGCCGGGACTTTTACTGATATGTTGATATCCTGAAGTGCTAGGTGGGTAAAATTCCCTTCAGGTATTCTGGGATTGATGGCGGGTTGCAACCATAAAAGATAAAGTGACTGGAACTATGTGGTGGAGAAAATTTCAAATCGTCCGGGTAAATGGCGCGGGTAGAATATTTCCATCAGTGGTAGAATCACTCTTGTCAAGGCGGTTCTTGCGGCTTTGCCGACTTATGCGTTGTCCGTCTTTCGAGCTCCGCAAAGATACATAAATTGAAACGTTCTTTTTTATGTGGGGGGAGGGGGGGGGGGGGGGGGGAGAGTGAGAGCACTAGAAATTTGTCTTGGGTTAAATGGAGGGATATCTGTAAATTAAAAGAACATGGGGGCCTTGGGTTACTGGATTTGGGTAATTTTAATAGGGCTTTATTAGGGAAGTGGGGGTGGAAAGGTTTGTAGGGAGAGAAAACCTTGTGGTGGAAGATTATTTTGGCTAGAAACAAGAGCGGGGAGGTGCGAGTAGTGAGCCTGTGTTGTGGAAAGGAATTGGGATTCAGAAAGGGTGGTCGGGTTCAATATGTCAAGCTTTGAGGGATGATGGGGGTTTCTAGTTTGGGGATGGAGTCAATAAGAGGGTTGACAATGAGAAAAATACTTTGTTTTAGGAGGATTGGTTAGGTGAAGGGCCACTTATAAATATATTCCTCAGATTGTATTTGTTGAGCTGTAAGAAATAAGTTAATATAGTTAAGATTGGAAAGTGGGTTAATGGTGTGTGGGAGTGAGATTGGTGTTGGAGGAGAGAGTTGTGGGATAAGGATGTTAATGATCTGAATGATTTGTACAGTGTTTTGAGCAGGTACCAGATGGCAGAGGAGGTGGACGACAAATGGCTTTGGGGACAAAATGATTCAACTTATTCTGTCAGAGAGGGGTGCTATTTTTTATACGACGGACAACATGAAGATATCATCCATAATTCGAAGATGTTTGTTCATCTTTGGGATTGTGGTGCCATTTCTAAAGCAAAAACGCACGCTTGGAGAACAATTTTGAGAAAGATTCCAACTAAAGTGGAATTATATCGTTGAAATTGCTTGCCGGATTGCACTTTCACGATATATCCTTTATGTGATGAAGATGGGGAAACAATTGACAATGTGATGTTTGAGTGTCGATTGGTGTCGGCGGCGTGGGCGGAATGTATCAAGTGGATTGACATTGTTGCAGTTCTCCCAAAAAGGCCTAATATGTATTTTGTTAGTTTCTATAATTTATTTTCGGGTAAGAAGAGGAAATTGATTTGTGCGTATCTTTGGGTTGGTTTGGTGTGGTTGATTTGGAATTCTAGAAATGAGGTTGGATTTAGGAATGAAAAGTGGGATGCTAGGCGGATTGTGGTCGAGTTGAAAGTACGTGTGTGGTCTTGGATTAGGTGTAATAGATTTAAATCGTTTAGATCTTCTAATGTGAATCAATGGGTCTCTAACCCATGGAGTTGTATTTAAACTTTGTTCGACTCTTTGACAAGGTTTCTTTGCCTTTTGTTATTTTATACAATATATATTTGCTGAGCAAAAAAAAACACATGTAAAAAATACTCATTCCCATTTTAAAATAATTTATTTACACACAATAACTCATAAAATATGATGTGGGACCCACAAAATTAATTAAAAATTCAAATTTCCAACAACCAACATTAACTCATTCTCTAACAATTACCTCACAACCATCTCTCTCCTCCCATTTCACCATTTACGGTTTCACCATACTTGTTGGAGGGCCGCCACCGCTACCCACTACACTCCACCACCTCCATTGTTGCTTCTTTCACGTTTCTCCATTATTATTGGCCTTAAAGATACCCAATGACTTCTCCTCACCATACAACCGAGGTATTTTATCCAATTTCGTGCTTTAGCTAAGTTTTAATTTTAGTATTTAAATGTTTAGAAATATATGAAATTAATATAAAATACATGAAATTTTAATTCGCAAATAGGTAGAATATATGAAATTGGCATGTGAGTAATGGATGTATGCTTCACGCTCGAAAATTGCATGAGAAGAGATGGTTTTCGCTCGGTGCAGGTGCTTTGTTCTAGAGCGCAATCGTCTCAAGCGCAAAGCTCGAACGCAAACCGTGATATTTTATGTTAATATTATTTGTTCAACTTAAAAGGTGTGTCTAGTTCTTGCAATTAAACAAGTCATATAACATGTAATAAGCTGACCTTAAGTCGTATCTCAAGGAAGGTTTATCAGGGCTTCCTAATTCAAGTGCTATAGATTAAACATTAAGTTCTAAACATTCTATCAAGATGCAACGAGTAGATAACTAAAAACTAATCAATTAAATAAACTAAATAACTGGAATCAGGAATTAAGGCTCTAGGTCATCATATCCACATGGATCGCCACATGCTATGATCATTCATGCATTCATTCATACATCGAGAATTCTCAAAAGCCATCTAATTACTAACTTTCGCATTTATAATCAGATTGTGACTCTGACTCTCGTATTAAAGTCACACAATCAAGAATTCACGATATAAATGAATATTCGATCTATACGTTTCCGATTACAACCGAAATTGATTGGACTGGGGTCCGAGACAAGGTTCATCTCTCAACCTCGCCCTATGTCTATGGAATTGTAATGGTGATCAATCGATACAATTTGATAATCACAATCCAAACAACAAGCATGAAATAACAATAACATCCAAAATTCATAAGAATTCAAACCTACTGGAGATTCAACTACTTCAATCCATTCATATAATCTCAAGCAAGAAATCAAATAAGAAACTTACTTCGACTACACTACTAGGTTGGAGAAGTCAATCTCCACATTAAATCCTTCTTCCAAAATGTAAAAGTACAAGTAAAAGTGCTAAAACAAAGATTTCTTATGTTTTTGTATTCAGTTCTATATGATAAAAGAGATATATCATGAAAATACATCAGTTTTCACTTAAAAACCCGTCCAGGAACTGCTACACAACGGTCGCTGGTGTGGCCTCTCTGACACACAAAAATCTGCAGTCCAGCGATTGCTGGCTGCACTTCTCTGTCCCTCGAATTCCTGCAGTCCAACGAGCGCTGGGAACTCAGCGCCCGCTGGGTTGCAGGCGTGCTTCCTCCGGGTGATTTTTCCTCCCGTGTACTCGTCGGATCGTACCACTTTGTTCGGCTTCGCGTACTAGGCACATTCGACATCTATTTAGCTTCAATCAAGCCTTCTCATCATCCTATATACAAAACAATAACAAACAACACACGACATAAACACGAACTAAAAGATATCAAATCGATTCCAAGTAAAAACTAAACACGACAAAAGATAAACCAAAAACACGCACAAAAACGAGCTAATTGTTACAATTATATTTTATGTTGCAAAACACGTGTTTAGATCTTAAATCATGTTTAGAAATCAAAATATGTAGTTTATTATTGTTATTGTGATAAATGTTATTATTTATAATTTATTGTACACGCACATCCATGCACGAGCATGATGGATTGGATTAAATTGTAGTTGCAATTTCACGTGTTGGTAATGGAAAATTTAATGAGCATTTAGAAACATTATAAAGCTAATTTAAAACAAACTTTATATAATTAGAGTGATGCTAAATAGTGAATTCAATTTAAAAATATTACACGTTAGTTTAATATATATATATATATATATATATATATATATATACTAAAAAAATATGTGAAAATCAAGAGAACCAAAGTGGATATATGCATGACATGAGTTCATGAAATTAAAATCCTATTATGATACTTCTTTTAATGCATTTAATCATATTTATATCTATATAAATATGTTTCTAATATATTACAGTAACCTTTTCTAATTTTTGCTTCAATAATTTTATATTACAATCAATTAGTCTATTATTTATCTATAGAAACCATTACATAGATTCAAGAGGCGTATAGAAAAAAAAAACTAAGAGTCTTATTTATACATGCACATGCACGAGCACGATAGATTGAATGTTTTACATACTATGAATTGGATTAGATTGTAGTTGCAATTTGATAATTTTAGATTCTATAGATTTAGTTATAATTGGATCGTCTTATTGGATAAATTCTTGGATATAATATATATTAACATTATTGCACATCACATTAGTAAAGTTTTATATAGTTATCAATTAGCTTGCATGTTATAAAATTAAATTGTATTCTAATTAGTTTGTTAAAATTTTAGGTGTTCGACGGTTCAAGATATTTGTAGGTCAAACACATTGAATCAAATGACTATGGTTGGTTCATATTATAAAATCAAAACTTTGAAGCAGATTAGGAGTAGACTTATAAGCATGAGTGGAGATGACTTATTAAGTAGATTTGAGGTAGGGTTTTTTGGTCACCTTAGCTCATGGTCACCAAGAATGATGTCAAGGCAGACAATGCACAAATTAGTATCTCGTGTGATTGTTAGTACGAAGGGGATGTGGTTCCACTTGTGTGGTATGGATATAGAATTTAGTTATCAAGATTATGCCCTTATCACGGGTCTTAGGTTTGAACATACAAATTTTGATACCACAGTACAACACAACACCAGTTGCATTGCCGTATATCAAATCTTTTGTAATGACATGCAGCTTACTGGAAAAGATGTGTTAGATCATTTTCTAGACACACGGAACATTATTCCTGATCCTAATGGATCACTATACTTGCGGGTGGCCCACGTGCTTGTAGCTTACATAATTTTGTTAGGTTTAGACACCGCTAATTTTGTGCATGAGTGGTTGTGAGTACTGGTGGATGATCTTGATCGTTGGCATGCATTCCCATGGGGAGCATATATGAACAAGTTGATGGATCATTACATGAGAAGGGCTCCGAACAAGCTTGTGTATCATTTTTACGGGCCCTCATGGGCTTTGCTGGTGTGGGGTTTGGAGGTGGTTCCTGATAGAACCCGTATGAGGGGCTCATAAATGAGCAGGATCCACAGGTTTAATTAATTGTACAAATAATTAATTCTTAAACATTTAATACACACAAGAGCATATAATTGCGGAATTAATTAAATTATACCTTCTCATACGCAACTCCTCCGCTTGTGGAGAAAGGATTTGGATCATTAGCCGCGAACATCAATCCATTCTGATGGAATTCTTCACTTGATCTCCTTCGATCCTACCTCGGGAACTTCTAATCTATTCCCGATCTACTTACTTAAATATCGTGTAGGCGAATCTATCAGGTAATTTAAGAGAAACAAGAACAAAAATTGGAGCGTGGAATACTCCTTAATTTTCGAAAATTAGAGAATAAATTCTCTAGGGGGCGCCGATTTTGAACAAGAACTAACCAATTATTAATCAATCCTTCATGCAACTCTTCTTCATCTTCATTCGGGCTAAAATCCTCATTATGGTATGTGAGATTAAAAAGACTATGAATCTCTCCTTGAGTACGAATCCATGCAGCGAAATCAACAATTTTGGCATGAGGACGTTCTGTTGCTCATCTTCTGAAGATTCTTCAGATGATTCTAGTGCTGATTCTTTAATATAGTCTTCGTCTTTATTATCAGATACTTCAATACGCATTTCTTCATCCAACTCAAAGTCATCATTAAATGACATCACGTTTAGATCTGGTATTCTACAATCAATGTGTGAGGTGAAATTATTATCATGGGGATAGATATCACCTGTCCAACTCGAGAAAGCAAAAATCCTTCCAATATCATCTAACGAGTCAAGTCAGTTTCCACTAAGGGAGCAAAATCTAGAAGTAGACATCCCCACATGATTCACAAAATTGATGTATGATTCATTCTGACTATCATACAGGATGTAAACGTCATCATGCGATGTTCCATCTCCGATTTTTAGAACGGCATATAGAAATGGATTTTCTTGTGTCATGCACAACTGACTAAATTCTCGATCAGTGTTGAGACGAGATTTAATAACTCGTCCTCTGCGACCACGACAAGTAGCATATGTCGTAAAATACAACACCTGAATCCGATATCAATATATTGTCGATCTTGCTGCTCAAGTTGTGAATAGATGTCATATGAGGATCAATTAAGATATTCTTTTATAAACCTCCAATATATACACAATCTGAAAAATTACCTCCATAACGCACAGTAACATTTTTCATCTACAATAAAAAAGAGAAATTTCAAAAATTAATTTCATAAATAATCAAAGCATAACAACTTATAAACTAATAGCACAATTATAACGACTTCTAAACTAACAACATAATGATAAAAAAAATATAAATAAATTACACTCTAATATTATACATTTACCCTCTAAAATTATAAAATTATGCTCCTACGTTACTGATTTCATTCTTAATCAAATATTATTTTAAAATATTAATTATATAAATAAAAAATTATGAAATTTTACAAGAAGAACAATAATAGAGCAATAGTGTAAAAAAAGTGGTTTGCGCTCTAGATACGACGAATTGTGCTCGAGCCTTGGTAGATAGCGCTCGAGCACAATTCCTCGTATCTAATGCGCAAACTACTTTTTTCTCACTATTGCACTATTGTTGTTCTTCCTGTAAAATTTCATAATTTTTTGATTTATATATCACGAGCATTAGAATAAACATACATTTTACACACACACGATAAATATGAACATATCAAGGATAAGATAAATATAACCTAAAATAATAATTACATATTTTACTTACCTTGTAATACTCTCTTAAATCTTATAATTCTCTTCTCTTGGTGCTCTTGCTTTTTGAATTATGCATTACACATTTATAATTATGTATTATGTGTGATGTAATTATGCATCATTTGTTACGCATCATGTTATATTTTTAGTAATGCATCGTATTATACAATGCGTTGCAATTTCATAACTTTATATTGAAATGTATATACATTATTTTCTTGTTACAAGAGACCGACGTTGATTTTAAAGTTGACGAATTTGATAATAGTTTTCAGTTTATCAATTTCATAATGCATTAACATTTGCACTATTACATTAAAAATGTGTCATTATATGTGCAACGTAATCATGTGGGCGAAATGCATCGGGTATGTTGTTAAATGCATAATGACACATTTTTAATGTTATAATGCACCTTAATTTTCCATGCACGATTGAATATAATGCAATGCATGATATACTATAACTAAATGCATAACCGAGTGAAGGTCAGATCATGAACAAATTGATTCACATTTTTACATGAAATTAAAATCGTTATATTATTCATAATTATAACTATGAACTTTGTAATAAAAGTATACAATTCTATTAATTTATATGTTTCAATAGATTTCATTACGCATTATTATTCCATTCATTAATTATACCCAATTAAAGCATATAATTTTAAATGTTAATATGTATAATGGCTCAAGAATATTCAAAAAAGAAATTATTAAATTAATGAGTCTTAAAATTGAGCAATAAATGAAATAATTTATAATTCATCTAATGGGTTATACTTCAATTTTGACACTTGGCATATAGAATGATTAGAAATTTCCATGTGATGTTTATTCAAGAGGTATATTAATGTAAACAATGAAGTTATATATTATTCCATAATTATTGTAGATTTAATTACAGTAATTATGGTAACATAGGTTTCATATTATTGAATAAAGACATAAATATCCCTTTTATATACTTAAAATATGGATTTGCCATATAAATCAATCCATATTCAAGATTTAATCATAATAGTAGAATTTAATTATTTAAGGATCATGATGTATTCTCATTTCTCACTTTAAATATCATTCTCATATGATTGCTTCCCTACATATATATATAAGAGCCCCAATTGGTAGAAAAAAACCCACAACCCCTTGGGGTTATCCTGCACTTGGAAGAAGAAGTAGAAAAAGGAATAAATATAGTGATAATTTTGCCAAGGAAAGCTTTCAGGCAGTCCAATAGCACCGGATATTCTAAATACGAAACTCATATAGCAACGCTGTCGAGCGCATCAATCTAAGTCTCATTTGGATCATAAACATCTCATTATCTAGTGTATAAACAAACCTCTCGTTTTCACATAACTACCGCTAGCATAGAATATCAACGCAATTTATTTCGCTAATTTTTTTATGCGCGGTATTTAGTCAATATATATTCTAATTTAACCCTGAACTCCAACATATCCAAACCGCTCGATTTGGAGCATCTACCGCTGGTAATATATGCCAGCAGTAGATGCTATTTGTTAAGCCTAAAGTGTGTACCCTAGGTTCTCGCAAATTATATGAGGTCGATTGCATGTGACAAGCTAACCCCGGTCGGATCTCGATGGAAAGCTTGACAAGACGGCTTTAATCCTAAGTGTTATTAAAACAAGAAAAATGGACATCCTAAACACCCTAGCAAAGATAAATGAGAGGAACAAGAAATAAAATGAAGACAATAAACAGAATTAAAAGGTGGATTCGGGATTGAAGGGCATAGAATTTAGAAAATCTACAATTAATTAAATCATGCTCCTTTACTCATGTTATTGTTCGTTCATCAAGGACTTCCTAAAAGTTAGTCTAATTAGTTACTTACGTATCCACAATTAGACAAAATCACAACTCTCGTATTAGATATCCCTAATAAGAATTCCTCAAATAAGAACAATGATTTGAAGTTAATTAATGACTTTCTAAAGTTGTTTAATCACTAACTTTCGTATTTGACAATTAAGTTGTAATTCTAACCTATGTACTCGAATTACACAATAGGAAATCAATAACAACTACGAATACAATTCCTACGTTTCTGATTGGAATCATTATTTGATTTAACCCTAGGTCTATATTGGAATCATCTCTCGATCTCAATCAATAATGATAAATCAAAACGGTGATCAAGCGTTTCAATTAAACAAGCACGAGTTAAATCAAAAAGCACGAATCGAAGAGTAATCAATAAACAATTAAAAGAGATTCTAAACCTAGGGAGAGGAAGACAATAAATCCATAGAACAATCAACATAAGAATTAAACATGCTTATAAAGATTGAATCTCGGATTGAGAGCCGAACTAGCCCTCAATCCTTCATCCCAAGTAAACTACTGATCTACCCTAGGAAAGCAAGTAAAACTCGTGTTTGAGAGCAATATTTTCGAGTACAAGAGTTGGGAGTTTCAAAAAAATGATGCCAGGAAAGCATTTAAAACTCACAACTGTCAGCCAACGGTCGCTGGTTTTGCCTTTCTGACGCACAAGGGACGCAGGGCCAGCGGTCGCTGACCCCTGCTCTCTGAATTCTCTGCAGCTTTTCCCCAGCGGGCGCTGGGGTCCGTGTATGCTCATTCGACTTGGTTTTCCTTCTCGCGCATTCTTCGGCTTGACCCACTTCACTTGACTTTACACGCACAACGACAAATGCTCAACACTTAGCTCCAATCTCTCCTCATTCCACCATCCTACATCCAAAGCACGAAAACACACGACCGGCGTAAAAACGAACTAGAAAATGAATGAAAATGAACAATCTAATACTCTAGACAAGACAACATGAAGACCAAAATCGATACAAAAACATACTAAACACTATCCGCGGTGAAATTCCGAGCGGTATTGATGTTCTCCATACATTTATATTTTTCTAATTTTAAATATACATATATATATATGCCTCTTCCTTTTCCCTAACAAATGGCAATGACATTTACCATGAATATTATCCTGTCCAGGTAGATGCGTATTATTTCACTTTTTCACACGATTTTTTGCATAATTTTGATTACATTTGTGTTATATTGTATCATTAATATTATTTCTAATTAAATGTTTTAATTATGCAGGTATCCGAGCGTCCATGGTATAGTAGACCTGACTCTATCGATCGTATATCGTGGCTGAATACCTATTATAGGATTACATTTTTCTCGATAGATTCTGAAACGGACTGTTCGTACATTTTATAAGATGGACACCGGAAGCAAGATGTTCATCGGCGTTGCACGACATAGTTGCTCGTTGCGTTTGTATTAAGTAAAATATTAGTAAATAAATTTGATAATGTATTAATTAGAATTTTTCCCCGTCCATTTTCTTACTTTTTTGTATATTACTTTTATATATTTGTATACATGATAAAAAAATATTTTTGATTAAAATTACTATTAAAATTTGATGGATATGTTTTTTTATAATACATGAATTTAACACGTTTATGCCATAATATTTTGTTGTTCCGCAAAATTTTATCTCTTTCCATATTAACTCTTTAAATAACTAGCTATAAAAACTAATATATGAAAATTTTAAGTTCTTTATTATTATTGTAGCACTTGCATGAAAATTAAATTTATATTTTAAAAACAGAAACTATTAAGTTTGAATTTCATTTATTAATTAGCTAAAATATAATTTAAATACTTATTTGAAAAATCAATTTTGTTCTCCTAATTTGTCAATATATATAACTTTTAAATTTGATATAAATTAATTGAATAATATTTGAACAATATTTATAAGTATAATTAAAAACCGAATTAATATAATTTGGGAACCGAGACAATATTTTAATAATATTATTTAAAATTTAATATATATTGTATATTTTTTATATTAAGTAAATTATATTCGCCTCCACCACCTTCTCGTGCTCCCTACACTCCTTCACCGCTCAAACTAGATACATAAAAATATATAATTATTTATTAATATAAATTGATAATTAGAACACATATTTTCAAATTAAATAATATAATTAGACAATAAATTAGAAAATAGTTAATATTAGAATATAGTTAAAAAAACATGTAAACGGTAGTTCTTAAAAAATGAGAGGTTTTAGAATTCTACCAAATAAAATAACAAGTACTCTTATTAGATTATTGCATGATTTTTTTTTCCTAAAAAATGTCTTCAATTTGACGAGTTAAAGTAGATTTACGAGATAAATAATGTAATGATTTTAAATGAGAGAGAGTGTGATTTGATTTGAAATGAATATAACAATAATTTAACCATCATTAATATATAACAACCTCTCTTATCTCGTAGAACGTGATGTGTAAGAAAATCTTACACATAATTTTATAAATTGAATAATTTTAATAGATACATTTAGAAGTGGATATTTTATACATCAACATATTTGTAAATTGGGTATGTTAGGTTTTTAAGTCTTGATGTTATCTGAAGTGTTGACCTAACATTTGTGTTTTTGTGTTCTTCACATGAATGCTGACTGGGACTCCAGCTCAGCATGACGTGGAATGGTGACATAGTATCCAGCTCAGCATGACAAGTGGTGATGCCTTGACACCCAGCTCAGCAGGCACGTGGAGTGCTGACTTGGCAACGTTGAAACAGCATGTAGGCTGGAGTAGAGACCAAGTCGTGCTAGGCAGAATGTTGACTTAGCTTCTGACACAACATAACAACTGTTGTTGACCTCAGCATCCAGGTACACAGCCACGTGGAAGGCTGATTTGGCAGTGACTCAGCATCCAGGTCCACAACCACGTGGAAGGCTGACTTGGCGTCTGAAGACTTGAAGGATACTCAAAGAATGGAGAGAAGACCGAGTCTTACTAGGCGGTTGAGAATCTTATGCCTAGTGGAATTCTGTTCCACAAATCCAGGAGTCAACAACCAACTGAAGTGGTTCCACAATTCCAGGCTGTTATGCGGAGAGCAACAACTGAACAACTGACTGCGAGAATTATGGAAGACATGGGCCAGCAGTTGCTATATTCATGGACACAAGCCCATGTAGTCTATCTATAAATACTAGAGTCATTCATTAAGTTGAGTGCGGATTTTGAGATGATATAAGAGGTTAGATAGACACTTTTGCAGATTTATATCGTAGTTTAGTACGTGTGATCTTTGTCTTAGAAGATTATACTTTTAGTATTTTAGTGAGAAGTGTTGTTGTTGTTGTCCGTAACATTGTAAACAACACAACACTTAGTTTTGATAATTCTTTCTGGCCGTAAAGGCTGCCGTGTAGGTTGTTTGTTAACACAACCTACGCAAAATTATCTCGTGTGTTCTTTTTAGCTTCCGCAACAACTATTTAGAGTAGGTGATACACTTTCAGGGTATTTTTCACAAGAGTATTTTACACTATAAATTATGTTTGCAGCCAAAATTGAAGTCAACGGCCACCTCTTAACCAGCTTTTTTCGCTTTTTTTAGAATATGATGACCAATTTGTTTTTATATAAGCTTGGTCATTTGTTTTCTGGCATTGGGAACTAACATGGGTGTCAATTGTCATCGTCTTTTTGAGCAAAAATAGCCAGAAAATTATTCTCCTATACTTCCTCCCTCCCATAATAATTGTTTTATAAGAGTAAAAATTTTATCTCCTAATAAGTGTTCCATTCAAAATTCAAGAGTAAAATATTATTAAAGTTTCTATTCTATCCTTTTACTCATTTGAATATTTTTATTTTTTATGTTTTTAGTGTAATGATTAAGAATAAATAGTGTAATTTAACTTGTTATCTTGATATTTGAGATTTAGTAGTCGGGGACACTTATGTAAAAGAGTGTATTTGTCAACATGGTACAAACCGTATCTACTAAACTCATTTTGGCTTACTCTTCCTAGACATGCCCAATTTTCGTGAACCGGCGGGCTCGAACCGGAATCGGACCGAGAGTCAACGATTCGGGCCCGAAACCGGGGTCAACGGTTCAAGAACCGGCCCGGAACCGGGTAGAAACGGGCCGGTTACGGTTCAAGGGAAAGGGTAACCGTAACCGGCGGTTCGGGCCCGCCGATTCAAGAATACCGCTGGTTCAGGCTGGTTCCAGCCGGTTCTAACGGCTATACTAGCCGTTTCCTCCTCTCTCTCTTTTTTTTTCCCACCTTCTTCTCCCTCCTCCATTCTTCTTCTCTTCCCCTTCTCTTATAAATTCATAATCATTATCACACTCCATCTCCACTCTCAATTCTCAACTCAAGCTCTCAATCTTCATTTCCATCTCATTATCTCAATCTCTCAAGCTCTCAAGCTCTCAATCTCTCAATCTCTCAAGCTCTCAATCTACATTCTACACCCCATCTCCACTCCAATCCATCTCTTCACTCTCCATCTCCACTCTCCATCTCTCCATCTACACTCCACCCTCTCAATTTCAATATCTCAATCTCCACACTCACTTTCCATTATCATCATGTCTTCATCTCGTGCCGACAAGGGAAAGGGGAAGGCCACCGCCGCACACCAAGACGACGATACACATACTCAAAACACAAGAAGAGCTCGAGTCGGATCGAAACAAGCTCGAGCTTTGGCGGCGGAAAAAATCTCTAGAAAGTATGCTGAGGAGCTCGAAGCACAAGAGCAATGAGCATACGAGGCCGAAATTTGGAGAATAGAATCTCAAATGTTCTCCGAGGAGGTTAATCGAGCATCCAACGTTGGAGACGAGACGAAGAAGAAGAAGAGGAGGAAGAAGTCCAAGCACCACCACCACCAAGCACACGAAATCTACACTCGGATATCTTCACGGTGCATTTCAAGAAGGTTCGTAGAGCCTTAACCGAAGGCGAAAAGGATGATGGAAAACCGAAATACACGGCGTATTGCAACTATTGCACTTCTAGTTACAAGTTGAATCACGGAGGAGGCTACGGCACTTTGAAGCGCCACATGGAGACCTATCATCCGGGAGAATACGGGATGGCATCAACTCAAACTCAAATTCGTGGAGCAATAACACATTCGGCGACGGGTACGCCTTCTTTATTTAAATATGATCAAAACAATGCCGAAGATATTATGGCTAGGTATTGTGCTATGGAAAAAAGACCTTTCAATTTTGCCGATAAAAAAACGTATGAATTAACTGTCCAATCCGCATTTGCTCCTCAAGCTAAAAAAATTGGTAGAACAAACATGCTTAGGCGAATTAGGAGACAAGCTTTTGATAAAAAAGTTCACTTAGTAAAATATTTTACTAGTTTAGATCACAAAGTTTCTATTTGTGCCGATATTTGGACCGATGCTTATCATAAGAATAATTATATGGGAATTACTTGTCATTGGATTGATGCTAAATGGATGTTACAAAAACGTTTGATTGCATTTAGGGAGTTTGATGAGCCACACACGGCTAGTAATATTGCTTTAATAATTGTTACCGTTCTAAATGAGTTTTATTTGATTAATAAAGTGTTTTCAGTTGGTTTTGATAATGTATCGGCTAACACCGCTAGTATTCCTCAACTTATAGAAGCATGTGAACCCAATTTTGCCGGTAAATATTTTCATAGTAGATGCATATGTCATATTCTAAATTTATGTGTTCAAGATGCACTTGAAATTTTTAATGATACAATTTTACCGATTAAAAAAGCCGTGAACATGTTGGGCAAAAATATATCTTTAGCAAAGAAATGGCAAAAATATTGTAGACAAAAATCTATTCAACATAGGGGTTTTGTTAGATATGTATCACATAGATGGAATTCAACTTATGACATGCTTAATAGTACTTTAGAGTATAAAGAACACTTATGTGATTTTTTTAGGAAAGAATTTGCAACAACTCAATTAACTTTATTGTCTTCTCATTGGGACCAATGCATGGATTTATATGGTTTATTGAAGGTGTTTAACATTGCTACTAAACAATTATCGGGTGTCTATTATTGTACTTCCGTTCGTGTTTTAGAACATTGCATGTATATTGCTCTTAGTTTTAAAACTTGTTTTGCTCAAACAAACTTGCAAGGTGTGATTTATTTTATGGTTCAAAAATGGCTTAAATATTTTACCTACATTCCCGATGTTTTCTTAGTAGCTAAGTGCTTAGATCCTAAATGGAAATATGATGGTGTTTGTCAAATGTTAGATATATTATGGAGCTTTTAGACAAATGGATTTTTTAAATATTCGAATTGATGGAGAGTATGTTCACTTTGATCTTCCTAATGTAAGCCAAGTAAAAGATAATTTAGAAAGAACATTAAGATCTCTTTTCGCCGAATATAGGTTGATTCATGGTTATAATCTTAACATAAATGAACCTCCTAGATATAGTACTAATACATCTTCATACATACCACTTGATTTAAATTCATTAGATCCCTTAGTTCAACAATTAAGTAACATGTATCAAGATAGATCACATAGTATACCTATAGGTCAAGGAAATAGTGAATTAGATATGTATTTGGGTACTCGACATATTTTTGGTGTTGAAGATAGTGCTCCACAAATCGATGTGCTAAAGTGGTGGTCAATGAGATCGGAATACCCAATACTCTCATTTATGGCGAATGAGTTGTTTTCCGTCCCGACATCCATCGTCTCGGTCGAGCAAGCATTTAGCATTGGAGGTCTTGTGTTGGACCAAAGGAGATCAAACATGAAGCCAAGAAACATTGAAGCTACTATGTTGCTTGATGATTGGTCGAGGGCCGACCTTAGAGAACAAGAAAATAATTGGGATGATGATGGAGACGAGAGCCCAAATGAACTCTTCACCGAGTCGGATGCATCGGGGGCGGGCGAAAGCTAGAATGCCATGACATTAAGGTAAGAGAACTACGTGGACTTTGATTCCTCTACGAGGATACGTAGGCAACTCGATTTTAATTATAAAATTGAGCTCAAGTCCTTATTATTATTATTTTTTTCTTCTACTATGTAAAGTTGTAAACTACAAGTATGAAGAATGAAGTATTCATTCCTCAAGTTAATTGTAATTTTCAATTTCAATCAATGAATTTTTATTTTTTAAGATTGTAAATTTCAACATTATTAATGCAATTTCAAGAAATACTTAATTTGTTTGTGTTTATATTGCATTAATACATGTATATTACTATATATATTTACAACAAAATGTACCAAAAAATTTAAATTACATGCTTTACAAAAAAAAAAAAGGAAAATAGCACATGAAAACTGGCGGTTCGAACCGGCCCGAACCGCCGGTTAACTAGCCCGGACCGGAACCGGGAAGGAGGCCTGGTGGGCCGGTTCCGGTTCAAGTGTTTGTGAACCGGGAACCGGCGGTTCGAGGCCCGGAACCGCCGGTTCCCGAACCGTGGGCATGTCTCTTCCCCACTCTCACATTCAAATTAGCAATTTCTTTTTCTTTAAAAAAACTTCTAAAATTTCATATCATAAAAATGTAATTAAGCCAAAACCAATTAACTCGAATTAGTATAATAATAATAACTTTTGGTGCTCCACCTGAAACTGAAAGGTTCAATGATGATGGGGACAGAGGAGAGAGGGTCCCATCTCAAAAGGGTCAATGATATAATACTAATAAATATGTCTTCTTGCTTAAAATGAGAAACAAAATCGTGTTTTTATTGGTTACTGTACTATTGTTGTTCAATCAATTCACACATAAAGCGACACAAAGACAAAATATAAGAAGCATAAAACAAACTCTCTAACTGGGGACCTAAATTGATTTTTGCCCAAACATGTAAACCATGTTACTTTTCTTGTTTAATGTACTTGATAATGATTAAAATTGCTGCTTATTTCTAAAATTGTTGAATAGCGAGTCATTAAATAAAATTGAAAGCCCTAGAAAGAATCAATTAATTAACTTGGTTTTCAGACATGCTTGTGTTGTGTCCCATCAAACTACTTGGGTGGTGGACCAATGGAGTTGATTCTTCGTTCTTGCTAATCACTTTTAATCCTAACCCATTTTATTTAACTTGATTTAGTTCTCCCCACTTCATTTTATATCTCTATACGTTAAGTAACGGTTTCGACTTTTATAAGCAAAGCTTTTCTTCAAAAACTACAAAAATAAGCAAAATATTCAAGTGTCAAGTTTTGACTAGTTGAAGAACATGTTGAGAATTGTGTGTAAATTAAACTAAAACATAGTATTTGGTGATTCTCCTGCAGTCTAGCTAACGTTATATACCCATCAGGATATTAATGGCGTGTCATTTATTTCACAAGTAATAAAATATTTATCGAATATGAGTTGAATTGATTATTATAAAAAAAATAAATAGATTTTCCTATATTTGAAGAGAGAGATAATGAATACAGAATACTCCATCAAATAAGTTGCTGACGCAGAAAATAAATTTAGGTTAGGGTGTCAGTTGTACGGTGCCATGCCATTCAGGCCCAATGTAACTACCCTACTTGCTGATTTATTTTTTGTGAGATGCTACTTTTTCATTTATTACCTAATAAATATTTGTTACGAATTTTAACTATAATTTTTTCTGTGTCTACTATTGATGTGATATTACTATACCAGCATACAAAATTCTTATAATTTATTATATTTTATATTAAATAATATTAAATTACACTTTAATCAATAAAATTTTAATATAAAGTGAAAATGAATAAAAAATATTAAAATTTTAATATTTATCTAAAAAGCATGTCATATTGCTCGTGATCACATTAATTCCGTCCGTTGTGGAAGGGTAATTATTTTTGTATGTATATAAGTAAAAAAAGTTAGTAGTTAGCTAATAAATTAATTAAATATGTTGGAAAGTATAATTTGAGACCTACCTTATTTACAATTAAATACTTTCCCCGTTCCACTATTATTGTTCTATTTTGGTCAAAATTGTTAGAGCTTTTTGGTCAAAGTATGTATTATGAATGTTTATAAAGTTAATGATAGGTCAAACAATATTAATATAATTATTAATAGTAGAAGTACATGTTTTTTAGAACCGCCTAAAATATAGAAATATGTAACCCTCTATCCACAGAAAAACTTGTACATTTTTATAATTTATTTCGTCCACGAAAATTTTGCAAAACTTTTATTTTTAATAAGTATATTCATATTGTTAGACCTATCATTTCTAATCAAACACATTACATAATTAGTTATAATTAATGTTGACTCTTATTCTATTAATAACATATTTAATTTATTTATTAATTAACGACTAACTTTTCTTTCACTCACATTACGTACTTAATTAATGAATATTTTGGGACTCTTATTTCATTCACAACACATTCAAATCATTTGTTAAAACTCTTGTCGAATTCAAATGTGTAAATTCTTTGTGAACGGATGAAGAATCTTTTTTTAATGGAATATATTAAATTTAAATTAAATGTCGCGTCAATGAGGATCAAAAACCGAGACCTATTGCTTCAAACATTAACTCCACTACCACTAGGCTAACACACACGCGAGAGTATATTTTTCGTGAAGATAAGGAGTACTACTAATTCACATCAAGAAATTTTTCTTCATTCTTTTCATTTTGGTCATTTTACGAAATCATTATCTATTTTTTAGAAGGTGCGCGTTTTCAGTATGCATATAATTTAATTACTAATAATAAATTAAGTGGGATCTACTAGATCAAATCTAAGTAATAATTTTATGAACCTATGGAATATATGAGTTCATTATAATTTGACACGACTATTACGAAAAAAATGAAAATAAGTAAGTGATAACATTAATGTGAAAATTAATTTTTTATTTTTTAATATAAAATATGTTTCATTAAATAGCGTCCAAAATATTATTAGCTCCGCTCAAAAACTGATTTTGATCTTATACATATTTTAAGAAAATATTTTAACTTATGGCTTATTGTGAGTGAAGTTTGAATTTTACTTAATTTGTTATTATTAATTGAGTTGGGTGCATAAAATAAAATAGACAATTAAAAAAAGACCATGTAAAAATTTCATAAATAAACCCAAAACATAAAATAAGTAACAATTGTGTAGAAACAGATATAAAAAAAATTGAAAATTAATGATACTCTCTCCGTTCACGAATTTGTAACACAATTTGCTAAAAAACTAAATGATAACAATAATGACTGCATAACAATATTTAAATTAAACTACCATTTTTATTTTTTTGTACTAAAATATTATAAATCGTATGGAATAATATCATTCATATTTGATATTCAGCTTTATTAAACTGTATGTAAGCATGAATGATATGAATACATTTCATATCATTCGAATCATTTGTAAAATTAAATTTAAGTAGAAGAGTATATGTTATAATTTATATTCAAAATGATTAGAATTTAAATATTACTCTATCCGTCCCACTTATTTAAACACATTTCATTATTAGACAAGTTTTAAACCACAAATTATCTACTTTAAACGTTAATATAACTAAATATTGGTTTGCGTGTCAACACAACAAAATATGTCTAAATATTTAGGATATAAGGAATATTATGTTGATCGGTATTATTTCTCTTTTAAAATTTTGTTTGAATATTTAGTACTCCCTTCGTTACTAAGATGAGTTGTATTCTCTTGGACCGTCCCAAATAAGAAGCATTTTTAAAACATCATAATTATAAAAAAATTTAAATAATATATATTTATATCATTACTTTATATTTTAAACATAAATTCTTTAATTACCATGCATGCGACTATCTAAGAATAACAATTTAATTAAATAACAGATTAGATAATTAATGTTGAAAAGTCGAAACTTTTATGTGTACAAGCACAAGCACATCTGTGAGAGAGTGAGTCTGTGACAGATAGGAAGATATAAAAAAAATTCTATAAAAGACGTAGACTCTCAGACCCTCTCGTGCACTATTCTTTCTGTCTCTCTTCCCCTACAGCTACTCCCCATCGGAACAATCCTGTTCCTCTCTCCCCCCCTCTCTCTCTCTCAGTCTCTCTCATAAGAGGAAGGAAACCTCTGCCTGCGATGGAGGATCAGCTGAGGCTGTTCGTGGAGGAGACGTCGTGGTACAACGACGTCGTTCTTGGGGCGATGCTTCCGGAGAGGTGGTGGGCCCCACTACCCCACTTCTACAGATGCTGGCTCCGCAACTACATTGGTGGGACCGTGCTTTATACGGTTTCCGGGATTTTATGGTGTTTGTACATCTACTACTTGAAGCGCAACGTCTATATTCCTAAAGGTGGCGTTTTCTCTCCTCACCCAATAACTATTTTCTTTCTTCTGCTTCTTTTTTTCTTATTCCTGTTACATGAAAGCGGAGAGGGCCGTCACTATTACTGCGATCTGATTCGATGTCTGCTTTTTAATCTGATGTCTGTATCTGGTCCCCCTCAATTTAATTCGATTATCTGGTCAAATGTGCCTTGAGTGCTAGATTAGTTATCACTGTTCAATAGTCTGCAAGATTTGGGGGGTTCTGTAATTTTTCAGAAGAAAATATTCAATGTTTGACGTAGTGATTTCGCGTTCTTACTGCTGCTACATGGTGGGACGGCTGCATAGCGAAATTTGGATCGATCTGACATTCCTTATCGTAAAGTAGTTCGTGACTTGGTTCTTTATGCTGCTCTTATTTGAAATCTTTTTTCTTGGAGCAAGTTTCGATCACTACACAGAAGTCAGAACCCTATTTTTCCTTGGGAAGTAGTGCTTTTTGAAAAACTCTTTGTCTTCAAGCGGCGACTTTTTTTTGTTCTCAGGTAGAGTGAAACTTTTGTCTTTTTTTTTTCCTGTTGAAAAGTGAATTTGAAATTCTAGGAAAGCTCAGCCATAAATCAATTGCTTCGCATCCTGCCCTTATTGACGCTGATTATAAGAAAAAGTTTCTTTTACATTCTGTCCCTTTCTGTCTTTGTCAATGATGTAAAGTAATTTATATTTGTGCACAACAAAATTATTTGCTGGATTGTTGTTTTTTAGACTATTATCTTGTTGCCGTCTTCCCTTTTGTCTGTGCAGTTGGATAATAGACTTGTATCTTCTAAATCTGTTTATGACGTTTCTCCATTACTGATTTTCAGTAAAAAGAAAAAAAGAAGAGCTTGTGATTTATTTAAGAATATGTAAAATTGATAAACTGTTTGATATCAGATGCAATTCCTACAAGAAAAGCCATGCTTTTGCAGATAGGAGTTGCCATGAAAGCTATGCCATGGTACTGCGCGCTTCCAACAATCTCCGAATACATGATCGAACAGGGATGGACTAAATGCTTTCCGAGGATAAACGACGTAGGCTGGGCAGAATACTTGTGCTATGTGGCTGTCTATCTTGTAATTGTGGAATTTGGGATATATTGGATGCATAGAGAGTTGCATGACATAAAGCCTCTCTATAAGTATCTTCATGCCACACATCACATATATAACAAGCAAAATACACTTTCCCCATTTGCTGGTAACTTCTTATTCTGTCTCATTGATATCAATTATCGACTACTGTTTACTGCAGCCACTAGTCATTTCCCTTGTTTGCTTTAAAACTAGCTAAGTTTCTGCGAAGTTGGGTACTTTTAGCATCCCTTGGTACAGTTAACTCAGTACAAAATTGTGCTAGCAAGCATGTTCAGAGATTAAACAAGTCCCGGGCTTCTCGTTTAAGATCTACATTATCAAGTTACTAGGAATTAGCTTTGGTTCTACTTTTAGCATAACAATCAGTGACCTGTTGAGAAGCATGTCTCAACATCATTATATATGTCAACTCTGGCTTTTGGTCTATCTCCTTACCTGAGAAATATCTGCATTACAGTAATGCAGTTGTGCATATATGCATAGACACTTTTTGCATCTTCAACATTAACTCCTTCCGTACTTTTACGCGTGTAATGAATCTTTCAATCAGTGTTCATAGTATTCTTGTATGGTAAGTTAAGCATTTTGCAAGCCCTACCCTGCAATTTCAACTCGAAGTTGCCTCTTTTTCTAATCTGTATCTACACGTTAGGTGTTGCATTAACTTATGTGCTTGTTAAGTAATTTTAGATGTTGGTTCCTTTTGAATCAGGTCTTGCATTCCACCCACTGGATGGTATACTGCAGGCAGTGCCTCATGTGATAGCTCTGTTTCTGGTGCCAATGCATTTCACTACGCACATAGCCCTCCTGTTCATCGAGGCCTTGTGGACTGCAAATATTCACGACTGCATACACGGAAAGATATGGCCGGTAATGGGCGCTGGCTACCACACTATTCACCACACCACGTATCGCCATAACTACGGCCACTACACAATATGGATGGATTGGATGTTCGGCACTCTACGTGATCCACTCGAAGATGAGGCCAAGAAGATCTGATTATAATGCTCATTGCCTTAATAGGGTCTTTTTCCCTTTTTTACAATTGATTAGGAAAAGCTATGTTATGCGTGCTCCCATGGGATGTACATTGTTATCAATTACCAGTTGGTTTTTCCTTTCACATAATTTATTTAGTGTGAGATGAAGGAACTTTTTTCTCGCACGTGCGTTGTTTTTTATCGTTTCAGAACACTATGACTATGACCCTTTGTTCATACTGTCCATTTTCTACATAACATAACTAAATTTATAATCAATTAGGGATGAAGTTATTACAATGTGAGAGCATTGGACACTGTCCACAATACAATGATTTTATTCTCGACTCATAAATACAAGATCACCAAAAGGCTTCTCTTAAATGTTCCTTAACAATTCCGGATGGAAATTTGATATGGTTTGGATAATCGAAACGCAATTTACGGTTGTTCGACCCGCCTCCCTTTCTTCCTTTCTTTTTGGGTAGGAGTGAGAATTTGGGATCGGGACCGGGATTGAGGAATTGAAAGTTTTTGGGATTTGAGTCCCAAATCTTGACCGAGACTCTCGATTTCTCAAAATCAATTTTAAAATTCGAGAAATTTGGTTCCGATCGGGAAATTTTCGTCACGTTCGGAATTTCAGGACCACTTGGAACTAATAGAAACATTTTTTCGAGATCGGGACTTCAAATTTTTCAATTTTGAGACTCCCCGATCGAGACCAGAATCGAGACAAAAAAATTGATATTTTTCAGAATATGGACTTCGGTATCAGGACGGAGACTCCCGGTCACGTCATAATTCTCACTCCTATTTTTGGGTTAAAACTAAAAACAATTAAATTCAATCACCGAGAAAAAGAAGAAAAACCGAGAAAGTTAACAATGTTATAAATAATATTATTTTATGGACATTACTATTTAAAATAATTATTTATTTATTTATGTATATCTTTTGTAAAGTGGACCAACTATAAATATGAGAATAAAGTTTATGGCCCTATTGTTTCTTTTGTTTGCGCGGTCTCTTCTTTTCCTTTTCTGCTTTTATCTTTTCTTAGTATATGAGAGGATTAAGAAGAGGAATTACAACATGTTATGATCACGAAACTCTAAGCAATTGAGTAAGATTCTATAGAGCGAGAACAGTTGCAGATTTCAATTCACATATTTTGATTTGTGTAATTATCTATCTCCATTTGAACGTCATTGATGAGTTTGAGGATAAGGTCACTCCTGTCATTTATTGCATCTGTGTGTGAGAGAGAGAAAGAGGGTGATGAGATAGGTACAATTTGGTGACTAAATTACCACTTTTATTTTTAAATGTATATGTATATGTATATGGAGTAACAGGTTCAATTCCAAATGTGATTGATATTTGTGGTCTCTTGCAATTGTAGTCTCATCACTTTTAAGTAGAAAGCTAATAAGTTTATGTGGCTGATAGTTTTAAGTTTAGATTAAACTTTTTAATTTTGACTGATAGTAAATACTTTTAAAAGTTTAAGTTTTGCTCAAAATTCACCTGAAACGGGAAGAAATTGAGAAAAATATAGTTTGTGAAGTGAAACAGGTCTGATTCATGCTTTAACCATTATGTGTGTTTATTTATTTTTCAATATGCACTCTTTTCGTTTATAGATAATATGGTTGACCATTTGGATATTAGAGAATATAATGATTAAAATATGAGCAACTGCACTAATTTTTCGATAATTGCAGATTGTAGCACTATATGTTGTTCTAAACGAATACTAAGTTTGCCCAAATCTTTCTATAATGATTCAGATTTTATTTATGCAATAATTTTTTTTCATTAGATATGTGTTGAGTGCATACACGATATATGCTTATAAGTTTATGCAGCCAAACATGGGCAAACTTCATAGTGGAGCTATGCAGCCAATCAAAGACAAGTTATTATTTTGGATGACAGCAGAACATTGAGTAATTAGCTATAACTTTGGTTATATTTTCTTTTCTTTCATGCTCATGTGGTACTTCTCTTGTTTAGCTCTCGTAGATCATTAGACACATGTCACATTCATGAAAAATCCGACTACTGCATAAGAAAAATAGAGGTAAATGTCTATTTTTTCTACATTTTAGCTTGCACTATCTCTTTTGCAAAGTAAAGCAGAAGAAGATATAAGCAAAGCTCATGAACTTGTTTCTGATAAAGAGACTGAACTAGTAGAGCTGGAGTGCAAAAGGGAGTCTGGTTAATGTCGAAATAGTACAATAAATATTAAATACTCATGAAAAATATTATATTGAATATTTAATAATCTTGAAGATTATTAAATTGAAGACCTTGATTAACCGTTCTTTCGAAAATCATCATTCTTATATGATTTTCATATACCTATAATCAAAGTTATGACATCAAAAGCAGCACCTACTTCGATGCTTTGAGAATTGGAATTCACTTGTTCTTTAACAATTTCATTAAATAATTTATCAAGCTGTTCTTCAAGGTCTTTAAGCTTCCAGGTGATGCCATGTGAATATTACTCACAATTTCGATCCTCTAGGAAATTATCGGACATGAAACATCTAACATCACATGTCTTCGAGAGTGTCTGCCATTGAAGTTTGGCTCTATAAGAGCTCATTAATCTTAATCTATTAAAAATTATCCTTATGCAAATATTTGCATATTAGCTATAAAAACTATCTAATATCATGTTGCGAAATCATATTTTTAAAAGACCCAAAATTATTCACATATTATAAAGGCATGAATGTTGGGTCACCTTCTTATTAATTAGTGTGTGATATAAATATATCATTTCATATCTGTTATTTATTTATCATCACCAAATATACTGGATGGACTCTAGAAAAATAAATTCATACTCCGTCGAAAAGAATTACCTAGAGTCAATAATTGATGATCAATTTTTGATTGTACGTTTATTCTCTAATTCAACTAAAATAATATTTCCAATATTATGGGGAGAATATAATATGATAAAAGAATGTCGTGAAAATTTTGTTGGATTTAATTGACTAAAATACACACACTAATGAATATAAACCATAAGTTGAATATATTCTTAACTGTCAAGTGAGTGATTAAATCTTTTATGATAATTATAAATGCACCATTAAGAATCGATCATCTTCTATATGTTAGAAGTATAATACTAGAAGTGTGAGATTGATATGTATATATCTGAATGAGATCAATCCCTCTATACTAGAAACATAACAATAAAAGTGTGATATATGCATTGGTGCTAAAAATTATAATCCGCAGAATAATAATTTAACAAATTACTTCACTCCAAAAACCTCCTGAAGAGGATCGTTTTAAAGACGTGAATCACAGTACATTTGCAGGTGCACTAAATAATTATAATATTATGATTACGGAACGACCAAATTCAAATATTATGGGAAATAAAATAAATGTGTTTAAATTTATATTGATATTGACTTGAAAATTGTAAATATAAAGAAAATAAATTAAATATATTATAGTTGTCAACAACAAATTTTGCCTCAATGATTGCTTGTAAATTGATTATTTGGATCCAAAAGTAATGTTGATAGAAGAGTGCCAGGAGCACTAAATAAATTGGAAAAAATAATTGAGACAGAGTTAACTCGCTAAATAGACGAAAGTCTTTAATAGTACATGCACAAATGAATGTCCCAGTAGGACACATATGATCGTATAATATATAAATAAATAATTTGTTTCATGTAGGACACAATTAAGTGTGTGCACAAGATAATAAATGAAAAGAATAAATTGGTGATGAATAAAGCGAGGCTGACTCATGGATTTTAACAGAAATCCTAAATTAATTACACATACTCTCCTGTCTAATTAAAATGTTGCGTTATCAAATATTTCTAGCAGTAATCATGGATATAAATATCTATTTAGTATAAGTCGTGACTATAATTTTGCAAAAGGTCACTAGACAAATATATTATGAGAGTCCCTCCCTGATGGACTTGATAGTTCCTATAATTAGGAAAAATAAATTCGCAACATATTCCCTTAAATAAGATCACTATATGCTTTTATTATAGTTGAAAATTCAACTAATTGAATTCTTCCGGAAGATGCATAAAATTCAAATAAGATGTATAATAATAATAAAATGTATCTTTATGTGATTATCAATAATTCTGTTTGTGTGAGATTTTGTATTATTGGAACACATATAACACTTGAGAATGTTAAGTTCATGCTTAAATGACTAAGATTTTGAATTGAAAGACTTAAGTAAGTCTAACCTGTATCTCGACTTGCAGATTGAGAACATTAATGAAAAAGAATTTGTTTTTACGAGTCGATCTATTCAATAAGATTCTATATAGAACATACTTTTGATAAACAACATTCATTTGCCCCAATAATTGTTTCATCACTTGAAGTGAATGAACTCAATTAGACCAAAAGAAGATAACCAAAAATGTTGGACTAGAAGTTCATTGTTTGAATTGTTAAGCACTAACTAATATATCAGGCATGATTCAAGAAAATTTGATTTTCTAACAAAATATATTATTTACTCCTTGAAGGAGATATGTAAATGATATATTGAGCATATAATTGGTTATTTTCAAGATACAAAGATTGAGATTGACATTGATGTGCTACTTGGATGATGATTAATTATTTGATCCTCATATAATCTGATTTTGGACAGGTATAACGATATGAAACATATCCCCACTATTTTCCTGTAAGGAATAATATAATGTGTTGCACAATTAAGCTCCAGTAGAGCAACGACATATGTGTCTATTCAATTTTTTCCCCACAATTATATTTAGAAATATATTGAAAATTTTATATTTAGATTGTTTAGTTGAGAGAAAGCGATAATTTTATTCATAATCTTGAAGATTAGGTCATGAAGACCGTATAAATAATCCCGAAGATTATGTCCTGAAGATCATTGGTTGTACTTTTTTTCCCTTGCTAAGTTTTTCCCACGAGGTTTTCTTAGTTAAGGTTTTTAATGAGCCATCTTGTGCAATATACACATATATATTGTATGTCAACACTCTATGTAGAGGCCCAACAATTAAATTATCTTATACTCTATTGAGCCCATTTATTTAAAGATTATAAGCCCATAATTATTATAATATTATTAAATTAAAACCCTTTGTTGGTCCCGAAAGAGCTAGATTGGTGTATGGGGGGGGGGGGGGGGGGGA